>CM051257.1:619707-699707 GCA_027921565.1 Artemia sinica | reverse complement strand
CACGATGCTTTATAATGGACAAATCCCCCGTTACAATATGCTTATAAGTTTGATCCACATACGGTAAAAATTGCTCACAATTACAAACCGGTTTCCAATTACTCCCCCTGTCCAGTTTTTTAAGTATTGAATTATAGTTAAAAATCATTTGACCAATTGTTTTTGAAAATTTATATGTTAAAATTGGACTACCATTATACACCAAATTACATGGAAGGGCATTCTTTACTCTCCGCTGGTTTAAGATTCTTGGCAAATTAATATCTTCTATTTGTTTAGAACAAAAATTAATAGACAAATATAATCTATTATCCTTATTTACAATTTTATCAGATTTATTATATTTTGAAATAAATTTTGATTTAGCTAAAATGCAAACTGCATCATAAATTAATTTATTTTTTGAGTTACATGTTGTTCTACTTTTTGCAATCCAGAATACTTTTATTAAATTATTCCTTGATAACTTATTTAAAGATTTATTAAACTAGTCATTCCATTAGTCTCAAATATGTGACCTAAATCGATTAAAAATGCATTTAAATCTAAATAATTCTTTTTATTATTTTTCCTATGTCCTCTTGATCGGTTTTTACGTTTAGTGGGGCAATTAAAAGAAGGGTGCTCAGTTAACCCATTGATACAATTAGCAACTACATTCGACATGTCTCCGTATTTCGCAACTCGATCATTTAGCCCAAAAGGATACGCGGTACCCAGGGCATGGATCCAATACTCTTCTTGTCTGCGTAATTTATTATTTTTTTCTTCTTTAGTAAAGTTTTCTAGGTCCAGATTTTCTAAAATTGTAATAGTTAGATTAGATACTGAGCAAGTACAATATATATATATATATATTATATATATATATAATATATATATATATATATATATAATATATATATATATATATATATATATATCATAATATACTATATATATATTATCATATATATATCTATAATATATATATATATTATATATATTATACATATAGATATATATAATATCATATATATATATATATATATATATATATAAGTTATATAGATATATATATATATATATATATATATATATATATATATGATATAAATATATATAATCTATATATCTATATAATATATAATATATAGATATAGCCAGTAGGCCCTATTACAGTGCAAAAAAAACACAAAAAAAAAAATTTAACAAAACAAACACATAACACTGAACATAATTTAAATTTACTGTCTTCCTTTGCCTCAACACCTTTCTCTCTAAAACTTCCTACCGCAATAATTAGGTCTTTGAAGTAGTCTCCAAAATACATTGGAGTAGAGGTACATCGCCCTGAAAGTCTTTTTTCCTTGAATTTGCCGAATTTTGGCAATTACTCAGAAATTTTTTTAGTCCATCCCCATGCTCCCCACAAAGGGGGCAAGAACATGCACTTCCCGAGCTATTCTCGTCATATGACTCCCAGTGTTCCCTACGCAGTGGTGCGCAGTTTGCCTTCACTTGCAACCAACACCTGTGGGTTCTCCTTGGTATGTCAGTATCAAATCAAACTCCTACTTTAACCACTATACACTACTTTAATCTGGTCGTAAAAAATATACAGTAGGTGGCGTTAGGATGTTTGAAATTAGATATTAGTTTAAACTTTTCCACTTTTAGTGCAAGCTCCAAACCTGTTTTTCCCAGCTGTCTTACCCTCGGGGGACCGTTAAGATCAGTTACGCATCTGGAGAATATCTTGAACAATTTACAAGTATGCTATGTCCATATCTCTTTAATATTTGTTTCTTCGTGGTTCCGGCGGTCTCATCGCATTTCGCTTCAGTTCACCCTTTTCTCGTGGTACCTCTGGAATCATCTGGTGGACCATGTTGGGGACCTTCCTTTTGTTTTAGTCAGTTGAGTGTTGATCAATTCCTGTTCATCCCGAAAGATGATCTTCAGTGTCAGACTTTTAATGGACAGGGTCCTGGTATTCAGAATAATCATTTTTAGATTCGGTTCATTCTAGCGAGCTGTAAACACTTGAGTGGAAACTCTTGGTAACTCCTGCTAATGACGAACCTCCTAAGATTAAGCTGTGACAATATATATTCATCAAAAGAGTTTGCTTTTTCTGGTGATTTTAAATATGAATAGTTCGTTCAATTTGAAGTTTTGAGTCTGCGAACATTGTTGGTTTTCAGAAAAGGGGGAAACCACCCCCAAAAGGATGAGGGATCGATGAAAATTGAAATATTATATTCAACACATCAAAGATCTTATAGACGAAACTTCAAGCTTCTATCTACAATTATGTGAAAATTTTCATTTCTCCGAGAAGGATGATTACGGATATGTTTTTTTTTCTTGTTTTTCTCGGCTGACCGTATCTAACCTAGAGTCCTAGAATATTCGGTTAAGGATGGGGAATACCCCACTCATATATGGTGTAGCCTAGTATTTATTTATTAAAAAAAACTTCATTTGTGTTACAACTTTACTGTCGTCGTACGGATGAAATTCAATGTACGGGAACAGTTTTAATATAATGCTCCTTATAAGGGAATCTCCCACCCCCTAACTGGCTCTGTTTTGCCTACCTGATGCTCAAACAAACCGTTGTCTAATCAAATTGTTTAAACCTTGAAACAAATTTCTGTTTATAGTAAAATTTCCAAAGAAATTTTGTTTTTACATTCTTTGTAGTTACATGTCTAGAGGCTCTTCATTAACGTCTTGATTCCATTTTGAAAATCGATGTGTTTTCTAGAAAGCTGTTAAGATATTTTATTTGTTTTCTGTAAAGCTTGGAAACTAGAAAATTTCTTGGTGACATGCGTTTGAACTTTTTTTGAATTTTAGGAAGTAAGTTGCCTTGGGATGAACAGTGGTTAATTGAATCCCTCTCAGATTCAACAATCTACATGGCGTATTATACCATTGCTCATCTTATACAAGGAAATTCTTTGATGGAAAATCGCCTAATGCACTGAACATAAGGTACTTATAATTGTATTTTTTTATTAATTTGTTGGTTTGACTATTTCTAATCGTTTAAATCAATTTCTGAATGAGCCAATTTGTAAACTGGTAATATAAATCTCGGATCCTTATACGAGATCCTTATATCCTTATGCTCCCCTATCCTTATCCTTAACAATTTTTATGTCTCATTCGCTTAGTAATAGAAAAATCATTTAATGAACTGAATGCAACTGGGTACTGAGGAGATAATAAGGTTGTATTTAACGTTATTTCTTTACTATTAACAGTACTATATCTTTACTATTAAATGTTATTTACTGTTAATAGTTTGCAATTGCTGTGTAATACTGCTTTACTTGCTTTCTTTTGCTTTCTTCTGTTATATGAGAAAAGGAAACGATCAAAATGGGTTTTTAAGGCCAAACTGGGATACTGAATAAACAAACAAAGGAAATATTTCGAGGGAATATTTCTATTCACATTGACTTTCCGGGTTTGTTTTTTTTGTTCTTTTTCTTTTTTTTATGCACTTTTCCAGAATACATTATTTAGTTTCGCGCTGAAGAAGAGAGGCGGTTATCCTCTCGAAATATTCGTTTTGTTTGTTTATTCAGTGTTTTCGTTTGGCCTTAAAAATCCCTTTTTGACCGTTTCCTTTTCTTGTATTATGGCAGGCCAATGTGGTTTAAGAAATTATTTTCTTCTGTTATATGGAGAGCTTAGTATCAAATTGACCAGCTCCATTTTTCTTATTGACTTTCAATCGTTTTGAGTCGGTATTTACCATGACCATCGTTGTTACTTTTATTGACACAAATTTGCTGTAAGTTTGGTCTCTTGGCTGCCACCTACTCCGGGTTGCGGTGTTTGGACTCATCCCCTCTTAAATGTTGGGGTGTTTCAGAAATAAATTAATTTGTAGGTGCCTGTCTCCAGGCTTGGTCTTATTTATAATAAAACTGGGATGAGCAACGAACGATGGGTTTGTATCACGATATATGTGAGTCGGTAAATTGATAGGCTGTGTTTCTATAGTTCTTTCTTGTTTTTGTTTTAATTATCTTGCTTAAGAGTCCTAATTAATTATGCTTGAGACGTTTTCCACAATTTTGCCGCATTAGTCTTACATAATTTGATCTGAGAAACCCTACATTTGTGATGGAGAAGCCTTGTTTAAGCCAGGACATGTTTAAGGGGAAAACGACAGATTTTTCATCTAACAATGGAAAAGTTGGGAACAAACTCTTGGCATATCCGGGAAGTTATTACTTATTTTAGAGAATTGCTTTTATTTTCTTGAAAGTGCAAAAGGGGCATTGTTTTTTATATCATTCGAAATAAAGGCTGACTCGCGACTGATTTTTGAGGACACCACGCCCCTGAGTTGATGTTTTATTGTACCATTAGGATAAGATGAGATTAAGATGCTTAAAGTAGAAGTATTTTCAAATTTCAAATTTAAATATTTTAAATTAGAGACATTAGCCATAAGTTGCCATAAATAGAGGTTATTTTCGTAAATTTATCGAAATTTATGACTTGGTCATAGGTACCCACGGATAGCTTTCCCACTCTAAGAAGGGTCCAAGCCTGATGAAGGATTGCGAAACAACGTTTTAAATTATTTGAGCTTTGTGCCTTATTATAAAGAAAGTAGATTTGTTTATATTTGTTATTTTGTAAGTGTTTGGTGAATATAGTTATAGTTGGGAGTTTTGAAAAGGGAGGAAGCTGGCACCACTGAGAGTAAGCAACCTGGGATTTGGAACATTAAATAAAATTTTAGAAATATTGCTAATTCTCAAGTTTATTGAGGTGTATCAATAGCTATATTCATAAATGTGAAAACAAAAATACTATTGAAATATGTGTATTTATAATAGGTCAAATATAAATACAAAGTAATTAGGTCACATATTGTTCGGAAACTAAAATTTATTGAAAACCGCAGCGCATATTATTTAGTGACTACATTTAATAATCATAATTTTATTTTCAAGGGGATTCGTTACCTTGAAGATCATTTTGCAAGCCCCAGAGTCTATTGAAAACTATTGAGAATTTGTGTTTTGACATTGTGTTTGAAATTTAATTGAAAAGACAGTAAAATTTTGTTTCTCATGTTTCGGCAAGGTTTTCAGTCAAAATGGATAGCCCCACAAGGAGCTCCCAAAGCTGCCAAATTGTTCAAGTTGTATTTTCTTTGAGCTGATTTTTAGCATTCTCCTGTCAGGTATGCTAAAAAAAATAAGGAACTGTCCTTTCCTGAAGTTAAAAATAGAAAATCCTGCTCTATTTAGTCGCGAAAACATAATTTACACTTTCTAATGATATATAATCATTAAAACTGAACATGTCTATCTCCGGCGCAAAACAGGATAAAGTTAAATTATTTTTCTAAGATTTCTGGGAAAGCAGGTGTCGACTTTTAGTTTTCTGTCGTTTATTTGGATCTCTTATCCAAGTTCTACAAGCTATGGGAAGACCATCTTATTACTTCTAAACAGTTTAGTCACACAAAGTGAAAAAGATTATAATGGGTGAGATAGGGTGATCCTTTAAGATACCGAATCCCCTCAAATATCTAAATGAATTCCTTGTTTCACAAATTCCCAACACAAGCATAAAATTACTTATGTGCACTTCTGGTGATATTTTCTCAGTGTCAAGTGTAATTATTTTTCAAATGTACATCATTTAGTATGTTAGCTAAATTTCTTCTGCAACCCTGCTAGATTTCTGTAGACTGGACAAAGGAATAATGTTTTCCCAGTCAGGTGTGCCGTATTGTATCAGAATGCTCCAAAATTAAGTATATTTTTAGTCTTTTAGAAAAGGTGAGAGGGGGGCGGGTGGATAAAATAACCGGTCTAATCTTCTTTCAAGTTCTAATGATAGAAATGTTTGTGCTTGAGACGAGAGTGGAGGCTGATCAGCCCAACCCGGTGCCAGGGATTTTCTGAACTATATTCTATCATTGTGTTCGACCCACGGTTTGGGGGTGAACGATTTGAATACACCATGTTTTTCGTTTCATTGTAATTACAGGCGCTAGTAATGCAAGGATTCGGGAGGGGGTATTCTCTAGGGAGAATTATAAGTACTAATGTGCTGTCTACCTTAAATACACGCGGATTTTTATCTTCGATCGTGCCTGCGGTCATACTTATTGTACCTCAAAGCTTGCACCAGGTTTTACATCTGTGTCTTGAGTTTCACTTCTTGTGCATTTATTCCTCATGTGCAGTCAAACCGATTTGTTTTTATTTCTGTAACTACTTTTCTTCAAATCTCCATTATTTTCAGAGGTATTTTGCTCAGGGAGAAGCATGGCAACACTGATAGGTATTTTCGAAGACCGTTTTGTCTTTCCATGACGTACAAATAACAGTTTGATAGGGACAAATCCTTTTATTTGACAGTGAAACAAATAAAAAATATCTGGATATTTCGGTCACATATACAGTGGCCGTCTTCAGCAGACAAAATGACCTGCTGAAGACAACCACTGTATGTGTTTCCGAAATATCCAGAATTTGTTTGTTTGTTTCACTGTCAAATAAAAGGATTTGTCCCTATTGAACTGCTATTTCTATGTCATGGCAACACTGAGCGTGAGAAACTGATCGGAGATAAATCTTGGCGCTCTAATGTCTGATTAATAGGAATAAAAACCAAGTGCCCCTGAACAATGCCGTTTTTAACCCACAAAAAGAGAAAAAAGGCTTTAGCCTAATGAATTAAATCTTGGATTTCAATTTAAGATCTAAATTCCCCCTTTACTGCATTTAAACCTTACTTCCGCCTTTGTATACAAACTTTTGAAGACCACATTGCCTTTCATTTACTACAGTCAAATAAAGTAAATTTCGTTTCTCTCAATATCAAGGACTTTTGTTTACCTGATAATGAACTTTCATCTAAGATCAAGTGAATGGTCCGGAAACGAGGAAATATAAGAGATTTGCATCTGTAACTGCTCTGGAGAAAATAAGAGCGTTAAATGATATGCAATTAATTTTGTTTTGTATAAATGTCGATGTTATGTTTATATTACTTCAGTTTATCTGCTGATGATGGACACTGTATATGTGACCGAAATATTCAGAAATTATTTTGTTGTGGTTCACTGTCTAATAGAAGGATTTTCCCCATTAACTGTTATTTATGGTGCATACCAACAGTTTCTGGCTTTTAACAGCTATAATTCAAGGTTTTACTTTAGGGTTTACCAGGTCCCCCTGGACGTGGCCCTGGTTGTAATAACTGAATACCAGGCCGTACTGATATACCCTCTTTTTGAAGCCTAGTTCACTTATGACCGTGTAATTTTTACGTTTAACAAGGCTACAAATTTGGTGGTTGATTTTCTTCCTTAATAATGATTTTATTGTCTTTCCTTTCCCCTTGAGTTTTGTTGACAACACTGCGGTTTTAATGTTTACACGGCAAATTGTTACAAGTCTATGCTCATATCGATTCTTTCTACATTAGTATCCAGGACTGTTTTTTGCTACATTCTTAGGAAGTTGTACTGAACAAGGTTTCTCACTCATTGTCTTTTCTAATATCCAAAATTTTATAGTTTTGTAATAACTGAATATTAAGTAGGATGATGAAGTTACCATGTTAAGCAAGAAAGTCGTAAGTACAAGACACTGAAATAGTACTGACATCTCCACTCGACGTACTTTTACTACGTTAGCTTTTTAAGGGGGGTCTAAAATGTAAAAATCTAAAAATGGAAGTGAATTAAATACATAAAGCGATATTTTTTTTTTTTTTTTCTTTTTCACGAATTTATTAGTGCTGAATATTTAAAAGTAGGCCACTCTTATCAATACCATTTTTAGGTGCGTATAGCGCTGCCTAAGTAAAGAGCGAAGTGGGCTCTACGTATTATTATTTTTTTTTTACCAAGCCACTTATTATAGAAGGAGTTGTTGTAGGAACTTCAGAGAGGGCTCATTTGATAGAAAATTGAAAGCTCTAGTGCCATTTTTATGAGTGAAAAGGGACTGGGGGATAACCAGCCCCCCTCCCATACCTATTTTTGATGCCCTTCGTCCAAAGACATCCCATCAAAATTTTGAGATAGCCATTTTGTCAAGCAGAGTTTAAAAGTCAAATAAATATGACTCTTGGGATGACTTGACCCCTACTATTACTGCTACTACAGTTAAATGCAAGCTACGTTTTGGTCTTTAGAATGCAAAGGGGGTGTCAACCCTACTCCTCTTTGTTGTAGTTTCTGCTCGTTTTAAGTTTGACTTGTTTATTTATTGTAATTTCAGTTCGTTTTGGGCTTCAATTATTTACGATAGTGATTTATGGTCGTTTTGCGCTGGAAATAACTTTATTTCTCCTCACCTTTGGTTTAATGTCCCTCTATACTTTTCTTTGAAAAGCTTCTTTTATGGAAAAGGTTTTAAAAACATTGATTGTTTTTTTTTCTTTTCTTTTAAATGCATACGCATATGCTTATTCTGCCCTTTCACAAATATGGTTATTTTGTCGTCGGTCCAATCCAAAGCAGATATGAAAAGCGAAAGGAAGGAAAAAATATAACAAATATTTTATTTTAATTGTTACAATTAACGTTTTGATTTTCCTGGTATTGGAAATAGCGACATTTGTTGGTTTTCATTTCATTCTAAGAAACAAAATGGAGTTATATTTTATTTTTTTGAGTTATAATTAAATCAATTAGAAACAAAGGATCTATGAAATAATTTGTCTTTAGCTACTAGATAGATGAATGAAAAACCGTAGATCACGTTACTTACGCCTTTGCTAATTGTCAACCCCCAATCCTTCCCCAAAACTTGAGCTCTATACAAATAAAAAATTTAAATTTTACAAATTAACTTGCAATTTGAAGCTCTTGGAAAAGGATCAGGGAACATTATAGGGACAAGGGAAAATTTTAGTGATCAGACAAGAAGGCTCTTTTCCGGAAAAGTTTAAAATACAAGGGGATGTTGTTGGTGGCAAAGATTTTCCATTTACGATTAAAAATGTAATAGAAGTGAAGGGGGGTTTTAATGTGTGTCTTGGGAAAACTATTGCAAATAACGACTGAAGTTTATTTGAGATTCATCACGCTTCTATTGTCCTCATCAACTTACTTCCATTAACTGGCACGAGTAATTTGAATATCAGTTAGAATCCTTCAAGGTCTAAAAAAATTCGGCTCATTTCATGAAGTTGGTTGTTTACAGTCTAAATAAAACAATGCAATTCATGGTTTTTTGTTTTAAAGCCATGAGGGTAGTTATTTGAATTTGACGCTAAAAAAAAAAGTCTGAATCACTTCCCATTAGTAGTTCAGATTCGCTTTCCAAGTTTAGCCAATTCTTGCCAACTCGTACAATATCGGTCCAGTAGCTTTGAGCTAGTCGTGAGTATTGACGGAAAGCTAAGCTGGCTTCGCTAACCAACTCGAGAATAATGCCTTACGATTGAAGGAATTTTTTTTTTTTTTTTATTAAGTGGCCTAATTGAATTTTTTTTTTACCTATCTTTGAGCTGTTTAAGATATATTTATACTACATATCTCCGTAATTCCATTTCTCACAGAATGGAGATTCTACTATTTTGGCAACCAAGACACACAAAAGGGCCATAAATACCGCTATTTCTTTTTCTCTCAATATTGTCTAATAAGGTCCAGGGTAATTGTTCTTCTAGATCACTTCCTTATGGATTATTTTGTCGCAAGAGATATATGATCCTATTTTTTCTCTGTGAGTTTTATATGGTCCATTCAGAGGTTTGAATTGTTCTCCAGCAGGTGTTGGACAAAATACAAGGATTTGTTATTTTCAAAGGAAAGGGCAAATGAAGAAGATATAAGATTTTGCGGTTTGAGAAGTAATTCTGCTATTGTTGAAAATAATTTATAGGCTCGTTATACTCTAGTAGTGTCATCAGAACAAAGAATTACAGGAAAAGCCTAATAAAATACCACAGAAATTGGGGATTGAAAAGTGGACAACCTCCCTCTTATTTAAGATAATTTATGTTTGTTTTTAGTTTTAATTTTACTCTTCACTTGTATCTGCAAAAAAAAAAAACAAAAAAAAAAAAAAAAACAACTGACGTTGCTATAATTTTAGTCCGTCTATAAGTCGTTCATAATTAGCAACTTATAAACTTATCTGTTTTGTGCTTTAGATTGAAACCCACCACCGCGAGAGACTGTAATCTTCGAAAACTAGTAAATTTTCTAAACTCTTTTCGGATCCACAAACTGAAGGATCAGCTCACAATTTCTGATTTTATCATATTTTGGCTAGATTTGAGCCAACTTCAAACAAGATGCAAACAAGATGCAACGTGCCTATCCTTCTGCTAGGGAATTGTTTGTGGAAACGGTGGAGAGATATACAGTGGGTCATTGGTCTGTTTTATGCCTCCACTAATATGCACATTAAATAATTACGTTCCAAATGAAGGGCAACATGTTTGCCTCTCTTTAAAACTATTGGTAGAGAGAGGGGAATTGGAGGGGTCAAATCCCTAACGTTTTACCTCCAACCGTAGTGATCTTAAGATTATTGTATGATTGTGGTTCAAGCTAGGCGTTAAATGTCAGCCTCTGTACTAAACAGCTGGTGGAGGTGCAGGATGAGCATACTGCAGATAGAGAAGCCTTTCACGATTCCGTTCAATAAGTGAAACACGTCTGCGTTTGTATTGGTGGAGTGAGGGACGGAACGAAATCTTTCACCCACTTTGGGACTTCATTCACATGATTAAAAATTCTTTCATCATTTCTGTTCAATCTAGCTTCAACACGCCAAATTTGTGCTTGGAATCTGGCGATGAGAGGTTAGGAAGATCTTGAAGAGATCAATAGCCCGCTTCACTCATATGGACTGACAGTCTTTACATGATTCAGCTTCAGACAAGATGTAGCACGCCTGACATTCCGCCAAAAAAGGAAAAATGGTTGGGAGGGGGATTTGGGGGACTATAGGCTCACTTTAGCCCTTCCTAATAATATTAACTGAAAATTCGTTCATAATTTCGGTACAAACAAAGTGCAGGATGTGAACCTCTTTGATTAAAATCTCGCGATGGTTGTGGAGGGGGGGCATCTATTATAGAGCTGAATGGCCCGCTTTAATTTTTCAGTCATACATATTGAAAGTCTTTGCGTTATTCCAATTCAAACAAGATGCAATATACCTACTAAAAAGTTGGTAGTTGGAGGGTAAGGGTACTAGCTGACTTTGGCCCTTCAATCATACCGATTGAAAATGATTGCGGGATTATGGTTCAAAAAGGTGCCGTTTGTCTTTATTTTTTTTCCAAAAGTTGTGATGGAAGGATTTGGGGGGGGGGGGCTTGTGGGTGAGGATGGAGCATGGGCCTTCTTGGTACCTGTGGCTTCTTTTCAAAACTGCTCTGATCTTAGCTCGTATTTTAGCAGATTTACTATCTTATTTTTTTTTGGTAAAAACCAAAACGAAGAAGTTGCCAGCCCTCAAGATTGTAAAAAAAACGAAATTTAATACAAAGAAAACTGATAAAATGATCATTAATCAGCTCTTCATGGACTATTATATTGACTGTATCTTTTCTGTTTTGAAACCCGATTTTCTTGCTGTGGCCCACTTTCTAGTATTTTTGTTAAGAAAGGCGCAAATTAATACCTCCAATTTCCATAGCTTCGAGAGATTTAGTAAAGTGTAGGAGGTAAACATTATATCTTCCTTGAACACCTCAGTCCTGAACACCGAAAACGAACTCACTATCTCTACTGAAATCGCACGTAGAATTTTTTTTGTAAAAGTAGATGGCATTACCTTTGGACCCGTAAGACAGTGCTCCGTTTTTCATCTGTAGATTTTTCTATTCATTATACTAAGCAATATTTTTGTGACACACATTTTAAGCACTTATAGATTTTAGTCTAGTTTCAATTTGAAGCTGCTTCCTACTTGCTTATTTGAACCTTTTCACTCGAAAGGAGACACTTTGCTCGAACAAACGAAAAAATATTAGGAAAAAACAACCAAGAGCAAAATCTATAAAAATTGTTAGCCATTAAGCTCTAGGGAGCATCTGCGGCAAAAATATGTGAGAATTTCCTTCATAAACAGCCAAGAGACAAAAAAAAGAAAAAGATCTGTTAGCTTGAGCAAACACACACGAAGTTATATCATTATTGTAATTCTTTTAAGCTTAGTAAAAATATATTTTATTTATAAGAGAATGTGAATGACAATCAAAACATAAATTGATCTTGAACTATCCAAAAGGATGGAAATATGTGATCTAGAGAGCAACTATGGACCATGCATGACAAAACATTTCTGAATATCATTTTTAAAAGTGTGAGGTTCAACAACAGTTTGAACACTATTCGAAATTTTGGACCGCTTTTTGGATTCTTGGACACGAAAATAGAATTCTAAGGGTTCTGAGGATATTGTTGGCGTTCTAATATCATCAGGACTCTTTATGCTCCAGGCACATGACATCTACAAAACAAGAAAGATGAATTCCAGCGTTCGAAAACTATGCCTTCCAAGAATATTCAGTATCAATTGGAATTGTTGGAATTGTTTCGACAAACCAGTTAATGACGATACCTAAGACAGGTCTTACGAATGGATGACCAGCGACCAGTGGCGTCCCAGGGGGGGAGGCGGGGATGGGCGCGCTACCCCTCCAACGGTTTTGGCATTTGGTAAAATTTTCGCCGAAAGCGAAAATTTCGGCAGAAATTTTGCCCGAAATTTAGCAAAATTCTTAGTTTCTGCAGAAAATTTGGCATAAATCAGGTAGCAATTTGGTGAAATTTACGAAGACCCCCCCCCCAATGAAATGAGTCTCGGGACTCCCCTGCCAGTGACTCCCGAAAGTTGTCCTTCAGTGGTAACCAACAGGTATATGTCGTAGGGACAGGCCCAGGAATACGCTGTGGCCCAAATAACGGTCTGACCTACGCAGCCTTTATACTTTTATGTAACCCAAGTGGGAGTATATGGTAGCTGTAGCAAACCAATGATAAGATTGGAGGCTTTTCCTCGATGTTCTGGGTGCCCCTGGTCGCACAGGCAGAACTAAGGTCTAAGGTAAGGATATCATCAGTTTGTCGTGTATTGTAATAATGAATAACTTTACCAGAGACAAACATATAAACAACCGTACTTTAGTATTATTATTCAGGATTTGATACATAAGCTTAACAGCACTAAAAAATTAGATCGTATAGGCCAGTGGCACAATTTTAGTGCGTTCATATATTGTCCTAACTGTTATACTACCACTTCATTTGCCAATATCTATATTGTTTTATTTTGCAATAGACTGGAGATGTATCTAAAATGTAGTTGACCAAACGGAACAACAATGGAATAAATAAGAGTGCATAAGTGGAAAACACATAGACGAAGAATGGACACAGGAAAGATATTTTTAGCTAATTAATAATACTAATATTACAGGCGCTTTTGGCTGCTATTATCCCTATATGCTTTTTAAAACACAAAACCTCATTTTCGTATACCCCCAGATACTTAAAAGCCTCAACTTTTGCATTTTAAAATCCCCACAATTCAGGCCTGTTATCAAAGGATAATAATTTTTTGATCAACCGTAAATAACCGCGAATGATTTTGAACAATTAACTACTAGCCAAATCAAAATTTTATTGAACCCTCTGTCGAGTTCTCCCGTCCACTGATTTCCTGCTTGCGTCGCGACTGAACCGAGTATCGTCTGCAAATTAGGATGAACTTTTACTTTTCTCAGCCTCACTTGCTAGTGAACGCGTAAGTAGGGTAAAATCAAGACCAACATTGTATTTTGCTCGTCATTAATGTAAACAAAGAAAAAGAGTGGACCAAGTGAGGAACCCTGTGGCACCCCCAGATTCCTTTAAACTGTAATACCTGACCGTTCACTGAGACGTGTTATGTCCTTGGATATTTAAAAGTCCGAAACAATTCAATGGTTAATCCTGTACACAACTGCAGATAGTTCTCTCTGACTTGTGCTATAAAACTCCACTTTAGCTTTGACGCTAATGGATCTAGCTCAAGGACAAGCGACACCATAATTTTTAGCCTTGGCAACAAATAGGTGCAACTTACTACAATCTGATATCTTGTTCATGCATTTGGCCTCAAGTTCACACTTTCTGTGCTGCAGAGGTTAGACCCTTAACACTTTCTCGCAATAAATTGACAACATTAGAAAAAAAATCAAACCTAATTGTTTTCTCTTGCTAATGAATAAGGTCGAAGGAAACTCTATTGTTTCCCTTTTTTATTTTCATCCATGTCCCCTTCGTTTGTTTGACGAGATAATTTTCGTAAATGAGTGGTCTAATCTTGAGAATAATGAGGCGTGTGCTCAATTCCTTTTCTCTGAAAATCTGAGATAGTACATTCACAGGTTTAAACCATTTTCTTGTTAACTTTTATTAAATAATAATAGAATCCTGGAAGGGGAAATGTGGTCTTTTTAAATTAAGAGGAAAGGCAATTATAGTAAGTGATTCTTTTAACTGACAAACCACTAACTTCCTCTTGAAATTTTCTTGATTTTAACTCTAATTTTGCACAAGGAAGCTTCTAGCATGTGCATTATTAATAATTGTTAGTTGTCTCCAATGGATAACCGAGAGGTCACATCTGAGGGAAAAGGGCGACGAGTGCTCAAAGAGTAAATAATTCTCGCAATTAAAATAACTTTTCCCGTGAATGTTAAAACTGACAAACCCCTAAAGAAAACATTCTATACCGTATCCAATAACGGAACATTGCGGGCAAGTTCGAAATTCATCTTCCGAATGCCTGCTTTTTTAACTTGTCCTTAATGGTAGATAGTTGACACGCAGCTAGATCTATGTCCTTATGTATTCAGTAAGAACTTGTAATACAAAAATAAGGATTCTTCCACAAATGCCTGTTCAACCTGACGATGGAAACAAAATCTAGGAGATAAAATTTATAAACCGATTAAGCATAGTTTAAATTTAGTAATATTTTCAATAGTTTTTATTTTTAGCCAGACTGTAATGGTTTAGAAACCACACCTTCCTTTCCAATAACTATGAATGCCAATGCTGTTTTGTAGGCGTGTATCACCTGATACTGATTTGGGGGATCGACAAATATTTTTTCTCCTGTGTTCAAGAATTGAAAGTAAAAGCATGAAAAAGGAAATTTTAAAGGCGAGTGTAAGGGTCTGTGGCCAAAGTTGCTTGTGGGTCCCTTGTCTTTCCGTTCTCTATTTGGCTGCTTATGCCCTATCGATCGTTTTTGTTTGCCGTTGGTAGAGGTGCTAAGTAAGGTAAGTAAGGTAGAGGTAAGTAAGTAACCTTCGTTACCTCCGTTGGTAGAGGAGCTAAGTAAGTAAGGCTTGATAGTAATCGAAACTTCAAAAAAAAAACGGAATTTTGATACCTACAGATATATAAAAAAAATCGGCTTATTATGCTGATTTCAATTTATTAAAGTTGGAGCCAATTTTCCCAAATCAAGGGAAAATGACAGTGAAAATTGAGAACTGAGCCATTTATTACCATAAAAGCTAAGATATACTAAGAAAATACTAAGATATACTTAGATAATACTAAGCTATACTTAGATAAAATACTTAGATATGCTAAGAAAACTGAGGAGAGTTTGCCTACCAGATTACACATTATCATACGTTGTAAGTGTTCTTTCTAGGATTTAGAATCGTTAGTTCTATAGCTATGAAACTTTTTTTTTCAGACCTGAAGAAATGACTCCCGAAGTATGGGATTACATATTTTTTAAGGAAGCAGCACTGCCGAAAGACACAAGAATCAGCAAAGAAAATCTAAATAAGCTGAGAAGGGAGTTTCAACATTGGTATCCTGTTGATCTTCGGGTATCCGGAAAAGACCTCGTCCCTAATCATTTGACGTATTATCTTTATATACACACTGCCATATGGCCCAAAGAGCGAGAAAGATGGCCAAAAGCAATTCGAGCCAATGGACACTTACTTCTAAATTCTGAAAAGGTTTGTCAAAGAAAAAAAACTGTTTGAATATCTATAATATTTAAGTAGTCTTCTATTCAAGTTTTCAGTCCCATCTAAAGGCCACGGTGGTAGCTCACGCCCCGTGGGCAAAGCCTCCCGGTTACTTCGACCTCCGTATTCAAATTAGCGTCATGAGACACACATATCGTCTTATTATGTAGGGGGGAGGGGTAGATAATAGAAAGATTCCTTTTTAGAAACCCTCCTAGACTATTTCTTTCCTAGTGACATAGGATTTATGAATTTTCTTAGTATTGAGGGGATGCACTTCCACGGTTTCGTTGCTCTTCTCCTTCACCAAATCATTTTAATGCGTTTTTTAACAAAATCAATTTAAACCCATGTTATTGCGCTGAGAAGGGAGTTTCAACATTGGTATTCTGTTGATCTTCGGGTATCCGGAAAAGACCTCGTCTTTTCGGAAAAGACCTTGCCATATGGCCCGAGGAAAAGACCTCGGTTACTTCGACCTCCGTATTCAAATTAGCGTCATAAGACACACATATCGTCTTATTATGTAGGGTGGTGGTGGTAGATAATAGAAAGATTCCTTTTTAGAAACCCTCCTAGACTATTTCTTTCCTAGTGACATAGGATTTATGAATTTTCTTAGTATTGAGGGGATGCGCTTCCACGGTTTCGTTGCTCTTCTCCTTCACCAAATCATTTTAATGCGTTTTTTATCGAAATCAATTTAAAGCCATGTTATTGCGCTTGCCAGGTATAGCTCATACCTCTTAAAGGAAGCGACTGGCATTGAGAGAGCAGGGATAGGACAGGTGAAGATATTTCCCAAGAAATTTTTCAGCAATGCTTTTAGTCATGATTTCAACGTTAGGATAATCAAGATAAGCACATTGCTAACCAAGGCCAGTTGTTTGAGGAAGAATACCATAAAAAAGTCCATGCAAGCTGAGCATTTCGTTCTAAAGAAAATTCCTTCTTTTCTCATCATATTTCGTATGCTGGGCCTATTACGATAAATTTGCCAAAGCAATTTGAATTAGTTAGCGCCTAGTTCTGTGATTAGGCAGTAGCATACTTGCAATGCTAATAGCATAGATCAAAATAGAGCATGTTAGTTTGAATTATGTGTGGTTGCTTCAGTAGTAATGTATGTCAACAGTATCACCATATTACTGATTAGAACAGGAATTTAACGGTCATAAATATCTTGGTGGGAGATTCTTTGATTGCAGATATTGAGGATGACTTGGGGTTAATTTTATTTAAATAATATTTTGTAGTCTTAGTTGAATTAAATGAATGAATAAATATCTAACATTCAACTAGCTGAATGAATAGCTGAATGAATATATATCTAACATTCAACTTTACCCTTTATTAGTTGATTTGATTTAATTACTAGGATAAGTTCAAAGTAATCAAAATGAGAAATTGTCTTCTTGAAGGCATCTAAATAAGGTATGTTTACCGAAAAAGAAAAGCGAAACAAAATCCGTAATTCAGTATGCCCAAATGCAGAGGTTTTTGTAGAAACGGGCAGTGTCGGTCTTCGTAAATATCAAATGTGGTTTGGAAATAAAAGTTTAGAAAAAAAAGAAGTAGGGGAGGTATCTTTTCATACCATACTCGTTTATCTTTTGGTATTCTCCAGGCAAGCCTACTGGGGGATCCAGGGGGAAGGGCAAGGCCCCCCCCCCCAAGATTTTTCTGGCGCCCTCTTTCCCGTTTTTTTCTCTTTTTTTCACTCTTTTTTCTCTTTCTTTCACTCTTTTTTTCTAGAATAAATTTGTCAGTTTGGTCAGTTATTGGCACCTTTGTCTCATTGTCCCCCCCCCCCTCCAAGTTTTTGCTCAATGGCGTCCTTGTCCCATTGCCCCCTCCCCCATGATTTTGCTCTAGATCCGCTCCTGGGCAAGCCAAAGGAATGTTACCGGGAAACACCTTTTCAACGATAAGAAACTATACCTTTACCATGTGACATAATCTTTTAGTTTAAGTATTTGTTTTGAATATTTAAGTGGGAGTATCCAACACCACCAATACTTAAAATATTATTTGCTTGCGTTATTTATATTTCCTTTTTATTATAAGTGTGACAGGGCTTGATTTTAATATACGTCTGTTCTTACAGATGTCAAAATCTACTGGTAATTTTATGACGTTATCAGAAGCAGTGACCAAGTATAGCGCAGATGGCATGCGGTATGCTTTGGCAGACGCAGGGGATTCAATTGACGATGCGAACTTTGTGGAAAAAACAGCCGACTCTGGTAAGGCTTCTTAAGTAAAAATTACATAAATTCATTCATTGTATTAAAACGGGAGAGTAGCTACGTCATTATTCTTTTTTTTGGAGGGGTGGGGATACAGATTTTTCATTCTCCCCTAGATTTAAAAAAATGCTCATTTTTGGTACCTTCATTGAAAACTACCCTTTTTTTATTGTCATTGGAAAAATTAGTAAAATAATTAAATTGCTCCTCCCCCTATATTTTCGTTAAATGACGTCACTGGGGAACGAGGATGAGCCCCCCCCTTGCACTACCTAGCCGAAGGGCCATGAAATGGAGATCAGCACCGCCAGTAGGGATGTCTTAGCTTTTTGATTACAAAGCAAATATTGTAATACGGAAGTCCAAAATCAAAACGTGGCAGATACACATTTCAGTGATTATATTTGATAGTCACAGAAATCATTATTTAAAGTTTTTAAGTCACTGAGGTATAATAATTTTTCCTTCAGAGTTACATAGAACGTATGATCGTAGAAAGTTCGTAAATAGGCGTTCTGATTGCAAATCTTGATTGTAAAGAACAGCAAAAGAGATATTTTTCAGTTTGTAAAAAGATTTATGAATACTTTTCAAGATGTACATGGTCCTTCTCTAGATTTTTGAGGACAGAGCAATTGCGTTTCTGATGCAAGGTAACACTTATTCTTTCAAATCAACTCAGAGGCGTTTAAATTTAGATTTCCATATTTCCTAATTTTTTAGGTCTAGTATCGAAGTTACTACTACCAGTACGGAAAAGTGTTGACATTTTTGAAAATCTCAGATCTGTTATTACAGTACTAGGATGAGTGTTGACTAATGTTTAGGTCCTTTCAATTTTGGTTTACTTACTAATGAAGCTTAGGCGTACTAAAAATGAAAGAGGACAATTAAAGAGAAGAGGGGATAGAGAGTGAGGTAGAGAGAGAGGTAGAGAGAGAGGTAGAGAGAGAGGTAGAGAGAGAGGTAGAGAGAGAGGTAGAGAGAGAGGTAGAGAGAGAGGTAGAGAGAGAGGTAGAGAGAGAGAGCTAGAGAGAGAGGTAGAGAGAGAGGTAGAGAGAGAGGTAGAGAGAGAGGTAGAGAGAGGTAGAGAGAGAGGTAGAGAGAGAGGTAGAGAGAGAGGTAGAGAGAGAGGTAGAGAGAGAGAGGTAGAGAGAGAGGTAGAGAGAGAGGTAGAGAGAGAGGTAGAGAGAGAGGTAGAGAGAGAGGTAGAGAGAGAGGTAGAGAGAGAGGTAGAGAGAGAGGTAGAGAGAGAGGTAGAGAGAGAGGTAGAGAGAGAGAGAGAGGTAGAGAGAGAGGTAGAGAGAGAGGTAGAGAGAGAGGTAGAGAGAGAGGTAGAGAGAGAGGTAGAGAGAGAGGTAGAGAGAGAGGTAGAGAGAGAGGTAGAGAGAGAGGTAGAGAGAGAGGTAGAGAGAGAGGTAGAGAGAGGTAGAGAGAGAGCCCTTTTTAACAGTTGAAAGGTCCGGAAATTGTTTCTTTGAGGATGACAGCCCCACCAGAGCTAGAGAGGTAGAGAGAGAGCTAGAGAGAGAGGTAGAGAGAGAGGTAGAGAGAGAGGTAGAGAGAAAGGTAGAGAGAGAGGTAGAGAGAGAGGTAGAGAGAGAGGTAGAGAGAGAGGTAGAGAGAGAGGTAGAGAGAGGTAGAGAGAGAGGTAGAGAGAGAGAGAGAGTAGAGAGAGAGGTAGAGAGAGAGGTAGAGAGAGAGGTAGAGAGAGAGGTAGAGAGAGAGGTAGAGAGAGAGGTAGAGAGAGAGAGAGAGAGAGTAGAGAGAGAGGAGAGAGAGAGGAGAGAGAGAGGTAGAGAGAGAGGTAGAGAGAGAGGTAGAGAGAGAGGTAGAGAGAGAGGTAGAGAGAGAGGTAGAGAGAGAGGTAGAGAGAGAGGTAGAGAGAGAGGTAGAGAGAGAGGTAGAGAGAGAGGTAGAGAGAGAGGTAGAGAGAGAGAGAGGTAGAGAGAGAGGTAGAGAGAGAGAGGGAGAGAGAGAGAGAGAGAGAGAGAGAGAGGGAGAGAGAGAGAGAGGTAGAGAGAGAGAGGTAGAGAGAGAGAGGTAGAGAGAGAGGTAGAGATAGAGGTAGAGATAGAGGTAGAGGTAGAGGTAGAGGTAGAGAGAGAGGTAGAGAGAGAGAGGTAGAGAGAGAGAGAGAGGGGTAGAGAGAGAGAGAGGTAGAGAGAGCGAGAGGTAGAGAGAGCGAGAGGTATAGAGGTAGAGAAAGAGAGGTAGAGAGAGAGAGAGGTAGAGGTAGAAAGAGAGAGAGGTAGAGAGAGAGAGAGAGGTAGAGAGAGAGAGAGGGAGAAATAATAACCTGATAATTTATAGGAAGACAATTTAAAGGCCTTTTTTATTGTTTTTCTTTTTTAACGTAGCTTTTTTTGAACCTTATCCAAAAATATTTTCTTTCGTTCATTTCTTTCGCTTTTAAGATACCAAATACTTCCATTATATTATGCTTCGATTTTACTTTGGATATTTGTTCCATGAAGACCCGTGCTTTTAGCTTTAATTGCCTATTCTGTTTTTTACAATTATCTTAAATCCTGCCAGTGAAGAGCCATACGGTACTAATAAAAGGGAGGAATTTCCGCTTTGTTGTAAGTTCCTTAAGAAAAAGATTGACAGAAAATAGCTGACTTTATTTTGTACCATTTTTCTTTCTTCCGCGTTTTCCTGACTTGGCACAACCTGATTATTTGTCACTTTCCAGCAATCGTAAATTTGGAGCTTCCTCCTTTACTGCTTCCTTTCAAATGAATACTAGTTGCCCTAGATTGTTTCTCCTTTTGTGGAGAAGTCTACTCAAATTATCCTTTTGACCAACTTCCTAATCAACAATAATTATTTTGAAGACCATGTGTAATGCTATCTGAAATAGAAACATGAATGCGTTAAACATTAAATGCATGCATGTTGTTAAGAGCAAAGAGTTGGTATGACCGGTGCTAATTTTTTGTATATTCCATTTTTAACCGGAAAATGTTTTAACTAGCTAAAACACTTGGCCCTTTGTTAAAGATTCGTTTTTAGTGTTTATTTCTCCGAGACAGGCTAACTAATAGACTCAAGAAGTAATAACTAGGCATATCTTTTTTTTTCAACGATAGCTATGGTGAGAGAATACAAAACGATTGCTATGGTGAGAGGATATGGTGAGAGATGAAAAGTTTGCATTTCCCTGAAAAATAATTAGGGTAAAACTCAATAAATTTTGGCTTTATTTTAAGTATATTCTGTAGAAGTACTGTTGTTCACTTGTGTAGTCGGTGCTCCCTTCTAGAGGTAAGGGGCCAGGCTACTATACATGTCAGGCTTCTACTCCAAGTAGGATTCTTTGATATCCTCCAGAATTTTTTACTCTACCCCCTTGTTTACCAACTTAAATTTCCATGTCTTTTTATTATTTTCAAAAATAAATAAAGAATAATTTTGGAGGAAAGAAGGTGAAACTGTCTTCACAATAGCTCCTATAATTTTAGTTGGATTGAACGCGTTTTACGTTATTGCTTTAAAGCCCTATATACCACACTGAACGTTTCAAATATCAAATTATAACTCCTGTTTAATAAGTAAGCTTATATTTTGTATGTTTGTCTGCCTTTGAGTTTCCTTTTTAATTTTCTAAATGGTTGTTGCAAATTGGTTTCAGCAATTAAAGGTCGTTCTCTCTAATGAAAGTAAAGCACGACATTAAAACATAAAACGAACAGAAAGTATTCCGAATATCAGGAGGTTGCTTCCTCCCTAACCCCCTGCTGTTCATGCTAAAGTTTTATAGTGTTTTAAAACAACTTTTCATTCCAATTCAACTGCTGTGTTTTAGCAGTTGTTCTTAAAAGATTTTTACAAAAAGTCAAAGTTTAGCGTAAAGAGCGGGGGACTAATTATAAGGCAGCCCCTTGCACTCGGATTAGTTTCAGTTTGTTTTTAGACTTCCAGGTACTATTAGCCCGTGTTGCTCCTTATGTACATCTCGTTGCCATTAAGTGTTTGGATATTATTTATCTCTGTTTTCAGAATTGACAACGACAGAATAAATCAACTCAACTTAGTAAATCAACTCAGCATATATGCTCTTGAATTGACCTTGGGTCCCAGGAAAACCATTTATTGCTCCTCTTACTTATTGAAAATAAAAATTTATTGAATAGTACTTATGCAGTTACTAATGACAATTTCCGCCGAAGGTGTTTATCTTTTTATTAGCTCCGGAACGTTAAGAAAACGGAATAAAATATGGATTAAACTAAATCTGTATTTAACTTTACCTAAATGATTAATCTGAAGTTGATTAAACTTATCAAATTAAAGTAGAAATCGACTTGGTAAGGCCATTGTTTCCAAGGTGCGAAACCCAAAGCTGCTGGTGCTTCGAGCTCACTTTCCAAAAGCTTAAAAGAAACTGTAGTCTCCTTTTATTACTTAGCACGGACTGTAACCTGTGAAAATTACCCATAAGACTACTAATTCTAAATAAGACCAGCTCAGAAGAAGGTAGGCTATATTTGGACGCGTTTCAGGTAAAATTCCGTCGAGAAGCTTAGCAGCTGAAGGGCTACCTTTGCTTTGCTTCAGCTCAGAAATTGCAGCTTACTTCAACTGTCTTTGTTTGGTGGGTCTTCTGCTGCTTACAAATCATAGAAGCGCTAGTTTGCCCATGGGTTAGACAACTGCGCACGCTTCTTTTCCACTCCAGGATTTTCACACTTAGCCCACTTCCAAGAAGCTGCTTCTTCGTTTCAGTTTTTATCATCTCCCTCTCCCATTCGGGGACGTCAGCTCAAGGTGGGTTTGTCAAATGCGTAATTTTAATCGACCAATTATCTTTTCCTTACAACATGCCGTAGCCTAGTTAGCCTTGTTATCATTATAGTGGAGATTGAGCTGCAATTTTAGTACAGTCCACTGTTCGATATGCTGTGGTCCAAATTAGATATCTCTTGTAGACATCTAACAAATTTTCCTATACTTTCCGTAGCGCGCGCCTGGTGTCCTAATCTAATTTATAAGCTAAGAGGCCTGAAGTGGTGGATAATATTGTCTTTTTACGGCAGAAACAAACGGTCTATTGGTGTTGGAACGGTATCAATTTCGTTAGCGAAGAATTACGCTATTTATCAAACTCACTAGTCAAAATGGCCTCACTCAAACTACTTTTCTTCTTTGTCAGCTACCAGTATGTGTATTTTAATTATTGCGACTCCTTTTATGGTCTTTAAAGTACCAAGGACATGAAAATAACTTTTTTTCCCTGGATCCATCTTAGGTCTATTCATAACTGGAAAACTCAATTTTGGCTGTTTAAAAATATTAAAGTTTCTTGGGAAGCTCCACATTTTCGTTTGTGTTACCAAATTGAACTGGGAAAATACATTAAAAAAAAACAATTTAATAAGTTTGGCTTGTTTTTTCGTCTGCAAAAACTCAAACCTTAACAATCTGTTAATTTCCTAAGACTACATCTTCAAATGAAAGCTACTCAGTCTTAAGCGGTTTGGTTCCATATGTCTTAAGCTATTTTTGCTCGATTTTCACTTTTTTCTTTTTTATTGGCACAATCTACGTCCAAAAATTGCATTTCCGCATACGGAGGCTTCTTCCTAAAAAATTGAATTCTGGGGTTTTCCTAGTTTTTAAGATAATATGGTTGTTTAAATTTACACTTAAACAATTCTAACACTCGGGGTTTATTTGCACTGTCCTTAGTATTTCAATGAATGGTTATTAGGTTAAATAGAAAATGGTTACAGAAAAGGTCTCCGGCTACACACTGGACTACTGGGACTTCATTTTCACGTAATACAAAAATCGATTGCTGAATGTGTGGATTAATGGGTCAATACTTAGCCTAGAACTTAGCGTCCTCCTTTGCTTAAGATATAAATTGGCTAGTATGAGTCTCCCCCCCCTTGTTCCAATTGACCTAAAATATTTGCTGTCTAACAACTTAATTTCAGTTACTTTTTTGCCTTTTTTAGGTGTCTTGCGACTATTTACTTTGGTAGAATGGACAAAGGAAATAAATGAAAAACTAAAATCCAATTCATACCGAACCGGAGAGTACAATTTCAATGACCTGATTTTTGAAAAGTAAGTAGTTTCGTTCTCAACAGTTTTATAAATTACTTTTTTTTTCATTTCTCTTTTTAAATTTTGATCCTGCGCTCTTTACCACTAATTGTTTTATTTAGGTTCGAAGAAATGTTGGTTTTTTGTCCTCTCTTTAAGTCTAACCTAAAGAGAATGGAAAACTTTATGAGTTAAGCTGCGCTGGTGTCAAAAAGGAAAATCACCAACACCATCTAGTGTTTGGTGACTGTGTTTGATGAATAACGGATGCGTAACATCTTTTTAGGCACAATTATTCTGGGGAGGGTAAGGTAATCAGAATTATGCCCACAGTAGGCCTATCAACTTAAATTCAGCTGGCCTGCTTAATCTACTTAGATTTTTCCAAGCAAGCGTATTGCTACTTTATGCAGACTCTACCTAGCTAAATAATAATTTTTGAAAATAAAATATTCTGATTAATTATTGCTCACCAACAACTTTCAGCTTTAATACTGTTGCACTGTTGATTAACCATATTAAAGATATAAAATTATTTGATATTTTCTGCTCTTTTAATGAAATCGCTAGATGCCACGCTGTTATTGCCGCTTGATGTTAAAACTCCTATCTACAAATGGTTAATCACCGAAGATTCACGTGTTTTAAGTTTACCATCTCCATGGAGTTTACTACTCTCGATGGTTTAGCCCACGTAATGTTTTTCGTGGGAACAATCTGCCAAGCAAGCTGTTCCATATTGAAATTGCCTTCCATCGACGTAGTTTTTTGTTCAAGATTGAACTATTGTGGAATTTACTTTTCTACATTATTTCTATCTGCTTCTAATTGACAGAGGAGCTATTTAAGGGAGCTTAGATTGGAGCTAGTGATTTATAAATCTGTATGAAAAGGTTTAAATGTGCCTACTACTGTTTTAAGTGGTACAAGCTACCCAGAAAAATAGTATAATAACGGTGTGAAAAGGAACGCTAAACAGAGACAGAACGCTAGTTTAGGGGGTCCTGAATACGTAAAGAGTCAAAATAGATGCTCACCAAAAGAAAGAGGACAGATTTTGTCCTCAACACCAGGATTTTAACCACACTCCGCCGTCTTTTGTTAGTTGTAATTTAGTGCAGAATATCCATTGTTGTGTGGAATGAGAAGCATGAAGTAGAAATTATTGACTCCGAAAAGAGTATAAGAAGATCTCCATACCATAAAAGAAAGAAAACCTGAAAAAAATACGATTCTTTTATTTATTTGTTTTTATTTCCTTGAAAGGAGTTTTTCGTTTAAGAAAATATATTTAATGTATACTTTTCAATAAAACATTTTTGATGGCAATTTTGGATTTACTGTGCATGACCGTTTTATTCTTGAAGAATAAAATGTTTTATTAAGAAAAAACGTATAAGAATAAGACCGTTTTATTGTTGAAGAAGAAGAATAAGAATTCTTGAAGAATTCTTATATTGGTGGTTTAGGGATTTTTAGCCCAGCAGATATTGACTCCAGAATACATGCGCAGCTGCTTTTAAGGGCTTGTCAGCGTGGTCTGTCTAGGTTACTGTATATAAAAATATAATATAGTATGATCATTCCCTATTTCAACAATTATACAAAGCCGGACTGAGATGCAAGTACTCCATAGAACATTTAAACAAGTATAAACATAAGCGACATTCGATTTTTTCACGGGTAGACAAGTCAAATTTCTCTTGAAAGCGAAACTTGGCTTCCCCTTTGTAACACTGAATTTTGAAGAATCTAATCTTAAATTAAGTTATTCCAATACATATATGAAAATCGGTAATTAGTAGTGCAATGTTATTATTAGATGTTTTTAGGAATTTAAAGTAGGTTCCGAAGTCTCAAGTTGGTTTCAAAGGCATCTTGGGAAAATTTCTGCGAAAATACGCGTTCCAGGGTAATATACACTGGACCGCTGATGGCTGATTAAGTGGGGGGAGCTGTTTGTACGTGCCAAGGATGTAGTAGCCAAAAATCACTAAGCCTGTTATAACGCTTAGACATCTGTACCGCAAATTAAAAGTAAAGATAAAATTTTCAGGGACACCTTCTATGACTATTGAGGCCTGCAGTATTGATTCCGGTTTGTAAAGACAATAGGCAGGGAGCTATTAGCTCCCTCCCTGGGAGCTATTAGCTAAACAGCCGTCTACCGTTTCTTTTCAGCTCGGTAATCAGGATTGTACCATTTCTAACACTATTACTTGTCTTGGCCTTCGAATTGCGTCAAATCTCAAATTGACTCTTTTGCCTCGTATTCAGCATTTTGCTGAAAAGCCCGCCGCACTTACGGACTCCTGGTTGATACTTGATAGTAACTTGTTGTTTAACCGTTTTTCACTTTTTTTTTTGCCCCCGCTATGCATCTTATGTTGATTTGTACCTGAAAATTTCCGTTTTCTAAGATAATCTTTTGGTTTTTTCAAGGCTAAAATTCTTTTAGGTCATTACCAAATTTTTTGTCAGTGTTGCCACGTTGAATCGCAAAAATAAATTAGCAAAACTTATTGTTTAAATTCAATGATTCTTTTTTTGTTCGCAAAAATTCAAACATTAATAATTTTTCTATTCCTGAAGTCAGCCCTATCTTCAAAATAAATCTGTAAATAATGATAGCTTAATTATTGCTGATTAATCAACCATTTCTTTTTTCAATTTGGTGCTTGCTACTAGAAAAAACTGCACAACTTCAAATGGATTCATTTAAAATTGAATCCTCGACTGTCCCTAATTTTCAGAAATGTGTATGGATATGTAAGTTTAGACCTGACAAATTCATACAATCAGGCTTTATTTTCACTGTCCTTGGTATTTTAAAAGATAAAAAGGGAAATTCAACGCATGAAGGAATAGGGACTGTTTGTAAACAGTGGGAAGAAAAGACGAAAACTTGAAAACCGAGGGGTACTAAACTGAGTTTCGACAGAAGATCGTAGCATTCCCGTCCTTTATCGACCAGCACCCCTATTGCTTCCAGGTACATCAAGCAGACATTCAACATCTTCCCAAAACTGTTGAATCCGTCACAAAGCGCATGAAATTAAAATTGCCAATTAACAATCTTAAGCAAATTTTTCTGATGGCTCAAAAATGTTTCAAAAAATGGCTCAAAAAGTCAATGCACTAGGGTTGAATTTGTAAAGGGAGAAGCATCTCCCATCTATTACTTATTTATTTCTTTTCTTACCACTTAGTGTGAAAGGAGTGGGAATAGAAACTTGGAAAGGGGTTCCCTCGCTTCAAAGTTGAAATTTCTAGGGTATTTTTAAGAAGTGCCCTTAGACTGTTTAAGGGGGTGGTAGGCCGGTTTTGTTTTGCGACAGTGGTTATTCGTTTTAAGTTGGAATTGATCATTCATTTTAATTTCTGTTTGGTCAAATTCCGATTATCCATCCATTGCAATATCTGCTATTTTTAAGTCTGATTGTTCATTTTAGTTTATGTTCATTTTCAACTTCATTTATTCATTCATAGTAGGCCTAATCACTGTTAATTCTGAATGCAGCTTTTACCCCTCATTTTAAGTCTTAAAATTATTATTTTCTATTTTTGTTTATGTTCTCCAAATTAATATAAAAAAAGGCATTAAATATTTCTAAAAAGAAATGCCAGTTGTCCATTTTTGCAAGTGTATAAGGTGGAAGCTATTATTTTTGTTTATACCCAGTTAGGCAGTTGGGAAACATAATCGGTCGATAAAAATCGACCTGATTGTTCGACGAACCATTTAATCAAATGAAATACTCTATTCTAAAGGCAAGGGAAGATTTGATGAAGGGATCATTCCCCTTTTAAACTATTGTCTTGCAATCGTAGAAATTCTGGCCTAAAACTGATTTTGACCCCCCCCCTCCCTGAAAAAACAATTACAAAATTTTATACCCGTTAAAATGCTGGCAGCGTTGTCATTTTTCTTATCGGAAGAACCATATTTAGCGTCACAAAATTTTCATTTGTCAAACTCTATTTAGATGCAAAACTGTTTTTGTATGCAATGCAGGCGATATTCTAATACCGTCTTATCTTTCCCTCAAATACATTTCCCCCATAAATGAGAACTTGTTATAACTTTTCTTCAATATTGGATCTTATTGGATATTCAGGAAATGAGCGAGTTTTCATTCCGAAATTGTCTCGTTTCAGGGCTTGAAAACGGGCCAACATAAATAACTCCGACTTTTGTTGTCTAAATAATCCGTTTGTCCCCTTAGAGAATTCTTGCTGGTTTGAATTGAAAGGGAATAGTGAACTTTGACAATTCTATTTTCATTCTGATATTACCATTCAGGAATATAAATTAGCGTAGTCAACTGCAGTGGGTTGAGCATGTAGATATAATGAAAGCAGTTTCATTTTGAAAAAGTCAATATCTCTCATGACTTACTATCGAAAGTAATTGCAGGGGCTTGGACCCCCCTTAAATCCTTTTTGAATTTCAGGGCAATTCTTATTTGTTTTATCAAATGGAATTTGTTATTTTATTATTGCCCCCCCCCCTCGGAAGTATTTATGGTACTCCTATGTTAAACGTACTCTTATATACTGCAAGTTTGGTTAATGCTAATGAAATAAAATAAAATAGGATGAATATATAATAGTTTAGAAACAAATTTGCGCTATATATTTGCACATTAGGGGGGTGGGGGGTAAAGCATAGCATATATTATTACGTAACCTAACCTAGGTACCTCCCCCCCCTAAACCCCCCAAAAACAACAGTTTAAATATCGTATACGCAATGAAAACCACGCTATACATTGCATTGCTCTATAGCGGTGTCTTGAATTAACCCGTCAAAAACAGGTTTTTCGTGACTGATTTCCATTGCAGTATATAAAAGAGTACGTTTAACATAGGAGCACCGTATTTATTATTGCCCCCCCCCCCTTCCAAAAAAAAAAATCCTGCATACGTACCTGGTTATGTGGTCTGTAACTCCAAGAGCAGGTTCGTCTCTTTTGTGAGTTCATTCTTTCTTGATTATTGGTCAATTCAACACGACAAAACTGCCAGCACACATTAAAAAACAACAAAGGAGTATTAAACCTTGCTTTTGGATTATCAAGAACGTCAAGATAAAAAATTCACCTCCCCCCTGGATCCATCTTAGGTCTATTCATGCCTGAAAGCCTCAATTTTCTATGACTTTTTTTTGGTTGTTTAGAAATTAAGAAGTTTTAGTGCAGTATCACATTTTCGTCAGTGTTGCTGTGTTGAACCGTGAACGTTAATTAGCAGAACTAATTAATTAAATTTAATGAGACATTTTGTCCGTAAAATTCAAATAATAAAAACCTGTTAATTTCCAAATACAAACACACCTTCAAGGGAAAGCTACAACATCTTAAGCTGTTTGATGCTATTTGTTTTTAGCTTATTTTTTTTTGCTGATTTTCCACCCACTTTTCTTTTTTTTATTTGTTGCACAAAAACTGAATCACTTTTTCATAAAATATGTATTCCGTTTATTCCCCGATTTTTCTGGCTACCACATTCTTCTGGCTACCTTGACCTAAGTATACACATCAATAAAACACAAGTTTTTAAACTGAATGCTACAACAGACTGTCAACACATTCTCTAGAGAGTCCCACTTGAAAAGGTTGACCACGTCGTCTGTCTTGGATCTGAGATAGATTCTAAAGGAGGATGTGATGGATGTGATGGAGGATGTGATGTCAACAAAAAATATCTATAGCTCAAGCATTCTGCGAATTCCGCATGTATCTTTGGGTCCTTCGTAGCATAAGAACAACGATAAGAAGTGAACAATGATGACAGTTCTTCTCTATGGTGTCAAATCCTGGGCCATTAAAGTAGCTCAGGGGTGTGCTCTGGAGGTCTTTGACCACTGTCGCCTGTGTTCAATCTGACGCACCTGGATATCAGATCAGTTTCCGAACGACAAGATCCTCCACGCTGTTGCAACAGCGATAGAATCTCAGGCATCATCAAACTCGGACGGCTCCGCTGTCATGGACACACTTTATATCGGCCTGATGATCGCCTCATTAAACAAATACTACCTGTTGAACCCTTACCAAACTGGTGTATAAGACAAGGAGGACAGTTAAAGGATTGGTGGACGCTAGTTCAGCAAGATTTTGAGCCAGCGGGAAGTTTTTACCAATTCGGCCATAGATGGGAAAAATGCTGGCTAGAAGTCTCAAAAAAGCACAAGACTGACCATCATGAGCCCACCGTTCCGAGGCTTTGTTCAGATGCCGAGTGAGGCGAAAGCGCTGGTTCGGCTGTTGGTACAAGAAGTACTATAATTGTTATTTTATTCAGCCAAATATATTGTTCAAATGCAGGAAAGTAACATCAACATTTACGAAGCAGGGTGAACAATTGGAAGGCGTTGTGACCCTAGATTCTCCCTTTATATTTTGAAAATTACTTTTTTCGGGTATTTTTATTGAAAAAAAATCGAAAAAATAATTAACCCTCCCCCCGGATTTTGAAAAATATATTTATTTTTTTATTTTCATGGAAAGCAGGTAAAAAAATTCTTGCACCCTCCTGAATTTTTGTGAATTTGCGCTCGCTCTTTTGGAAGGATGCAAATAAATGCATTCACTCCCTGACGCATTGTAAAGCTTTAATTCTGAATTCTAACTAAATTCCTCCACCCATCTCCCATCCCGTAAGAACATGACAAAGAAAAAAGTAATATAAATGCTAAACTCTCCTAATCCTGGACTCAGTTTATTCAGTTTTGTTCATCTGAAACCAGACAAGTCGTGTTTATCCTATTTTTCGATAGAGGTTTTTTTTTGTTTAATATTTTTTTTTCGCAGATCTAAATCACTTAATGGTTTTTTTGGAACTTCTCTGTCTGCCCTAAAATCTTGGCTGTTTTGGAGGGTTTTTATTGCTTGTCTTTTCGATTGTTTCTTTTTTTTGGTTATCACTTTATTTATTCTAGTGCTGATGTTGAAAGTCCACGAAACCTTCCATGTTTCTAAACGGAAAATGATTTATGGAAAGCAAACAATGTCACTTAAAAAGGCCTTGTATAAGTCTTTCCTTGTTACCCTTGAGAATATGCTAGATATCAAAAGCCTTTTCTTTCTGTGTCCTTAGTCTCTGGTTGAGATAAGCTAAACTCTGCTAGCTGTGAGGCAGTCATTTCGGGATTGTGTCCTGAACATTCTTGTCAAAGTGATTTTTTTTTGCACGAAATTTCTAATCTAGACACATTATGTTTTAGATTGCTCATTTTATAAGACTTCCCCTATAAAATTTTTGTGCTTGGCTTCCCTTGTTGTACTTAAGAATATTATACAAGAAAAAAACAAGTTTTCTCAAATGAAAGTAAACAGTGACGGTAAAACTTAGAACAAAAAGAAATTATTTCATATTTGAGGAGGGCTGCCCCTTCTTAAACCCCTTCCCTTTACGCTAAAGTTTTACTTTTTGTCTCAGTTTTTCAAGAATCACTCAAACAGAAGAATCATTGAATTTGGATAAGAAATATTCCTAAGCACCAAAATACTTTGCCCTAAAGAGCCGGGGTATTGAGGAGAAGGCGGCCCCCTTATATAAGAATTAATTTCTGTCCGCTTTGAGTTTCAATGTTGCCCTTCACTTTCATTTGAGAAAAATTGCATTTTTTTTTACATTTAAATTTTCTTCGTTTTTCATAGTACACCCGGGGTTACCATAAATCCGTGGCGTTTTGCTCAAAGGGCCCAAGTCTACTTCTTTCTGAAGATGAGTTAAGCATATGATTCGAAAGAGCTCAAAGAGATCTATTGATTTATCTATTCAAAATGGGCTTATCTTTAATTCTGACCGAGTTACAAATTTTGACAAAAGGGTTACGCCAAAGGGGCCTAAGTGCAGTTTTTTTCCAGATGATCTACCAGCTCTTTCAAGAATGGTGTAGGGGAAGTAGATACTGTCTGTAAAACCTGTTTTATTGGGACCCTTGACATGATATTTAAAGAACTGAAAGGAACTGTTTCAAAGATAACCGAGTTTGGTGTAGTTTAGACACCCTATTCAACCCTTGAGAGACAAGCCCACAATGGGTTTAATGAAATCTATTTGCAGTTAATCAGTGAGAAGAGTGAAGAAGAGAGTAGAAAAAGTTTATATATCACTTAATACAAGAAAATGTTTTACGAAAACCTTAATCTTGTATTCAAACCTCCAGCCAAAGATTCTTATGGACTATGTGAAAGCTTGAAAATGAAAATTCAGGCAGATCCTAATCTTGGAAACCCTGCAATCTTTCAAAAAACCAGTACGAAAGTGAGCTAGACTAGCTCTGGACGTATAATTTGACAGTGCATGTTTCAGAAGATGGAGGGAAATCGCCCGATTTTTTTGTGGCATGAGGAGCAGTCAGAAAAGAGAGCTAGTCAGCTCGCCTCCGCTTATATTTGTTGTTGGGGCCATATTTGGTCAAATCTGAAGCAGGTTATACTTGCCTATGATACATGCAGTGGTGAGAATAGAAATTATGTTCTTACTGAAATGCTGTCTCACTTATTGTCCTAAGTTGCTGTCGGAGACCTAGAAGTAATTGACCAAAAGTTTCTGGAACCAGGTCACACACGACCCAGCTTGCAAAAAGTGGGGTAGTATGGTAGCCATGGTACTTGGCAGTTTTCATGGCCTAGGGCAATTTGTCTTCATATTTTGTCAGAAAATTCCAGTGCCTCCACTATCCCCAGATTTGTTGGCAGCTCTTGGAATTTTGTTGAGTTCTGCTACTGGCGGCTTTGCAACTTTTTGCATACCTGCTCACGTTTAGAATGTGATTTGGGCCATGCAAGGATAGAGAAAAAAAAACATTCAAGTCAACGTGCCTGCTCACTGGGCAAATGTCATCAGGACTGCCAGAGGCAAGATACCTATGTATTCTCATCTGATCAAAAGGGAAGAAATTTTTGATTCTGCTCATTTTTTCAAGAAAATATTCGCCAGAAGAAACATTAACGTTGACAAAAAAGAGCCCAAATGGACTGAAATCTGCTGGTTCCAGAACACAGAGGATTTAGGAGTAGCGCAATTCAAAACTTCCTTAAGGAAAAAGTGCAATTCGAACCATGAATTTACTTAAAAGAGGTTGAGGTGCTACCATCTCGGTGCTTACCCAGGGTTTGCCAAATGACCACGCAACCGGCAACGCCAAGTACGATGACCTCATATCTCTTCTTCCCTTCATCTCAGAAGATTCCGTTTGGTTTTACAGAAACCTTCTGTATTGCAAGGCGTATCACGAGTATATTCCAGACAAAGCTGAGCTTCCTAAAGAAGAATAAAAAAAAACTGAAATTTTTTTTTTACTGAAAGGTAGGAGCGACATTAAAACTAAAAACGAACAGAAATTATTCCGTATATGAAAGAGGCTGTTCCCTCCTCGACGCCTCGCTCTTTATGCTAAAGTTTGGCTCTGTCTCACAACTTTATTTTTAAAACAATAAAAAAAAATTAGCGTAAAGAGCGAGACGTTGAGGAGGGGACAGCCCCTTTCATATGCGGAATAATTTCTGTTCGTTTTAAGTTTTAATGTCGCTCCTTACTTTCAGTTAAAGAAAATTGTTTTTTTTTAAATTTAATTTCTGAGTGTTTTTGAGTTAGTGAAGGTTTTGGTTTTGGCTAACCGTACCTGAATAATTAAAACGAAATTTGCATATTAGTTTTACTTTTTTTTTAACTAATAATAACCTTATAATAACCTAAGTTTGATTTTTGTTCCATTTATTTAGGAATGGCTCCTGAATCATAAAGGCTGTTTAATTAGAATAATAACCTCTTTTAAAAGTTAAAAAAAACTGTAATGTAAGAGTGAGCTATTTAGGAGAGGCAACCCCCTTATGTACGTAATATTTTCTATTCGTTTTAAGTTTTAATGTTGCTCCTTACTTCCAGTTGAAAAACTTGTTTTTTTATTTAATACTTCCCAATAATGAATACTATATGTAAACAATGGGCAAAGTTCATAACTTGCAGCCCTTACCCCGGGAACTGTGGGGGCTTAAGTCATTCTCAAAGACAAATTTATTAAATTTTCAACTATGCTGAACAAAATGGTTATCTCAAACGTTTGATCGGGTGACTTTGGGAAAGAAATGAGCGTGAGAGGGGGCCTAGTTGTCCTCCAATTTGTTTGGTCTCTTAAAAAAGGCACAAGAACTTTTTATTTCCGTTCGAATGAGCTCTCTTACGATATTCTAGAACCACTGGATCGATACGATCACCTCTGGAAAAAAAAACACGCATCCGTGATCTTGCTTCTGGCAAAAAATACAAAATTCCATATTTTTGCAGATAGGAGCTTGAAACTTCTAGAGTAGGGTTTTCTGATACGCTGAATCTGATGGTTTTATTTTCGTTAAGATTTCGAAATATTTTTTCGAAAATAACGCAAATGTTTTTCAGGCTGTTAACTTTTGATGGGTAAAACTAAACTTGATTAAACTTGTTGTGAAGTGTTATTCTATGGTATTTGGGGGTTGTAGTCGTAGATGCCTTTATTCTCCCTTTATAGGGGAGATAAACTCTGGCCCTAAGGTAATTAAACTTTGGTAGCGTGCCTTAGGCTGTAACCGAACTAATGAGGCGTACCGACTGGGTAAGTTCGAGAGGCTAAAAGTAGATCGTAGAGAGGTTGTCTAAAATACAATACTTTTATTCATTTAACATATAATATAATCGGATATATTCTGTCTACTGGGACTGGCCGTCCCAAGTAGACCACAAGTCTCAAAAACAACAATAATATATAAATAGATATTTAGACACTTACAATGATAAGACAAAGTTCCAAGGTATTTTTAAAAACAACGGACCAGAGGTCAGTCCGGCATAAAGTTAGTATAAGATTTTCCCTTCCGATAAAATGTATCTTTTATACATTTTTATCAACCACACCTTCCCACGTAATCGCTAGGAAGTGGTAATTTCTCAATTTCCGGTTAAACAGAACTTAGCAGGATATGTTCCTTATCTTAATAAAAAGTGGTATTTCAAAACTTCATATTTGCGTCTTATATATTTTTACTAAATTAATAATTAGCTAAATTAGAAACCTTTACCACAATACTCTCCATTTAAAGACGAATTGTCCCAATTCTCAATATTTTACTTTTAAAACAACTTAATTTTGTTTACAGCTATTATGCTACCATCTTTGGGTCATTATGTGCATATACCCTCAATGGGTTTCCTTAGGGTCATGTTTGTGGTCCAATATAGGCCATGTTCTTTTCTGTCGTAGGATTTCAATTCGAAATTCATCCTTGTTTCTCTTTTTCTCTGTCTCTAGGACTGAAAAATACTCTTTTTACCCTTCTTATATGCATCTTCTGTTTTAACTTGACCCCAAGCGGCTTAAACATTATATTAGTGGTTTTGCTTAAATTAGATTTCAAGTTATATTAGAAAAGTTTATGAATTATTTGAGTTTAAATTTAATTTCCATTAATAATTTAATTTATCTGTGTGATGTGGTTGATATACCGTTTATTTTTCGTTTTAGAAATGCCTTGGGTAAATTACATATAACATTATTGATTTTTAAATTTTCACATATTTTTCCAGCACAAAGCATTTTCACATATTTCAATAACATAAGCCATTTGGGCTATGTAGCACAATAGCTAGGCCTAAATTAAGTTCTGATTTTATCTCACTTTTGATGATTTTGTAGAAAAGTCTGTAGTTTCTAAATATCAGTTGATCAAGTATGGTTTGGTTTCTGATGGTATCAGGATATAATTGAACTGGCTTTGAAATTTGCTACTTTCTAAAAATGCGTCAAAGAAATGAATGAGAACTGGATCCAAAAGGATGTTATGAAAAATTTGATTTCCAAAAAAAAAAATATAGCTAAGGCTGTATCTAAAATAAATATTCACATTAGTATACATATAAAGCATATATTTTTACATATATAGTAGAATGAAACACTCAATTTTCGTATATATCAATGCATTCGAAAGTTAATTACTTTTAATTACTTTCTCCTCTTTTTTAATTACTCCAAAAATAATATCCCGCTTAAATCGAAACATGTTTCTGTCTGGATTATTCTTTCAAACTTAATACTAAACAGATTATTTTACAATAAAAAATTATTAATACGTTGACTCGAGGTCAAACATTTACATATAACATTAAATCACTAGTTAAAATTTAAAATAAATTAAAACAGCGTATATATAAATAAGCATTGTGTAATAACTTACACAAGTATTTAAGTCGCAAAACTAGATAGGATATTTAACTACTGTTTAAAACTTAAAGCATTAAAAAAATAATACACGGTATAGATAAGCATTGGAATTAATTCCAATTATTGTTTTGTCAATTGTTTATGAAGTATTAATGTAGAATACTTCTTGCGTGATATAAAAATAAAAAATAAACACAAATACTCAACATTTAATGCACTCTATTTACATGGATAGTTTAGGATATATATACGTATATATATATATATATATATATATATATATATATATATATATATATATATATATATATATATATATATATATATATATGTATATATATATATATATATATATATATATATATATATATATATATATATATATCTATATATATATATATATATATATATATATATATATATATATATATATATAATATATATATATATATTATATATATATATATATATATATATATATATATATATATTAACAAAAGTTATGTTGATACATAACTTAATTGTTAAAAACAAATAATAATTATGTACTTTCATAGTTTATTTAATCATTGCAATATTTATTCGTTGTACAACTTTTAAATAAGTCCGTCAAGACTTTTATATGATAAGTCCTAACTGCAATTAAAATATTTACAAAACAAAAGCAACTCCAACAAATAGATTTATGCACTATAACTAATAACTGTATTAGCCTCTATATAAGGGCTTGGCAATATTTCATATAACATAACTTGTCTATTTACATTTCTATAATAATTTTTTTTTTAAATATAATTCTCTGTTTCTAAAAGGTTTCCGAAATATATTTATAACAGTATATATTTTCTCAATTACATTTGTTACAACCATATAACTTTTCCCATATACAACTATATACATTTTGTTTTAAAACTTTGGTTCTATTTCGAACCACTTGTGTAATTAACTGTCATTAGCTTATAAGCTTGTTTGTTTATTCAGACTTTTAAGCTTTTCATTTTTTTTCGAATATCTAGGTACTTGAGACAGTTTTATAACGTTTTTGTCTGTAATCTCTCTTTTTTCCAGCTTCAATGTCTTTTTGGTTTAAGGCTTTTATTTACAGCTTATATCTGATAAGCTAAATATTTTAGCTATTCGTCTTTTTACCTGTTTTGGCACTACCAATTGACTTGTGCCCGTACCCTGAAGGTTTGCTTACCAGGGCTGCCTTCTGGTAGCTCCTATAACGTTTCTAAGTTCTCTTGTCATCAGCTACAGCTAAAAAGACTATTATGAACCTGTACACAAAATAATTAATTATTGAATAATTTGTGGGCACAATTTTATCTTGGGCTATTCTTTTTCCAGAAAAAGTGGCCCTTCTGCAGAAAATACCTGGCCTTCATGGCACACAGTAATTCTGTTTTTGACATACAAGTGACAATGACTATTTTCACTTTAACTTCCCCACTTTTAGTGGTCTTGTCTTAGGTTTCAACTTCAAGTTCTTAAGGCTATTATGTGCCTTACTTTCAATTTTCTATGTCATGTTAGTCATTTTTCTGGAAACGACTTCCACATAAGGGAGCCAAATTTCTTTTCTTGACTACTTTGAGCATTTCTCCAATATTTTTATTAATCTCGGCCCGCGTTTACCAATGTAACGGTGGCTCCGTAGTATTAATGCTACTTATTTGTACTTATTTAGTACAATTTTCATACTAGTTCGTTCGGCAAGTTCAATAAGTGCGTCTAACAGAGTTTTAACTGACTTCATTGAGTTTATTTTCCTTTTAGTTTCGTCTGTCTATATTTTCAACTTGAACCCTTCTCTTTTTTTTGGTTCAATATTTCAATGGAGCCTAAGGGTTTTTTTTAAGTCTTTTTCCGCTTTTCCAGTAAAATAGGTCTTTCCTAAGCCTATATTTATACATTTCATGTTCTTTTTCAATAATCTTAACCAGTTTTTATGCTGATTGCCCTTTATGATCAAATTCATTATCTCCATGTTTTTTTAAGAGGGGGGGGGGTGGTGTCTAATTTTTGAAACTTGTATTTTTTTGAAATTATTTAAAAAAAAAATTTTTCTTTCGAAAGTTTTTGGTGTTAGAAAAGTACTGTAGTTTTTCAGCTAATTTTTTTTTGAACACTTTTAATTAAATTTTGCCCCGAAATTTCTAGTTCCCATTTATTCATAAAAATGTACGTTTTTACGAGATCCTGATTCCCACAAAATTGTGTGGTTTTCCTCGCAGACACTTATTCCTTGTCTTTGGTATTTTTACCAAAAATTAGTGCCTATGTCGTGCCAAAAGTTGCTTAGAGATAGGGGTTATCTATTGTGGTTTCCCTATAATCCTCAGTTTAATTTGCGCCTTAGTTTCATACAGTCACTGAGTGTAATTTGTCCCTTTTGTGATATTTTGACTATTACTCTGTTCTACAAGTGTATGGGTTTAGTGCCCGTATGAAATACGGTCTTGCTATTTATTTTAGCAAGAAGTATCTCACACGAACACTCAGCCCAAACCTCCTCCAAAGTTTGATTTTTATTTCTGATTTATATTTGGTTAGCTTGGTGGATCCCCCCAATGACAAGACGTTTAGAAGTTTCGTTTTTAAATGCCAATTGTCCTGTCATTGGTGTTTTTCACCTGCAAAGTCGTCGCCCTGTTATTCCTGTTAATGGTTTGTTGTGACTTTATTTAATATTTGAAATTAATTATACCCGAGAAAAACTTTGCTTTACGCTGTGCTATACTTTTTAAATTGTGACCCATTTTATCTACGGCTTCTTGTTTATACATATTTTCCTTATTGGTAAGTGTTTAATTTATTAGATATTCTACTATTTATAACAAGATTACAGCTAGCTTGTACATGTAGTCGACTTAATGTAAACTCTTGCTGTTTTTCCTATTATAATTATTTTAAAATTCTTCAAAAACAATTTTTTTTTCAAATTCGACTGAAAGTGTCACTTCAGAGAGTCAAAGGTCAGTAGATGCATTACATGTACTTAACAACGAGAGACCAGCAGTGATTGAGCTCACTCCAAATTTGCTAGCTTCCAATGACCCCATTTCAGTAAACTACCCTCCTTCGTGTTTTTATTTTTATTTTTTTTAATTGTCCCCCCCGAAATTTTTTTTTTCAATATACATATCAAAAAAATCGCCTTTTAATGCTGATTCTAAACATGTATAATTTAATTAGGTTCACTACACCCATTTAAAAGTTACGTGGCCTTACTTATTTCCTTTTTCTTTGAAGCGAAGCCTAATTTGTTTTGACAAGTCTTCACATTATACCGCTCGCGAAGTCTTATCTCGTATCGGAAACAAAATTTTTGCAGGAACCTATGATGTCACTTCAGATCGGAGCTAATAATTTGGCGTTGGAATGTGACGTTCATAATTTTTACTGGCGACATATATTTGAAAGAAAACTTGATGTTATCTATATACCGATTAAAAAAAATATAGATATTTCTTTAGTGGCTTTTATACTCGTTTGATTTTTATTTAATATTTTTTTTTGTTATTATTGTTTTACTCAAATATTAATCTGCTGGGGGCTGCGCTTGTTCTGCCTTTCTCCGTTTCCTGGTCCGAGTTCTGGACTCCAAATTTTTGCTTTTCTTCTTTATAATATTGGCAAGTTTTTCCGTGGTTTCTATAGTGTGGCTTACAAGGCTCTGAGTCCGAGTGCTGTTTTGTTGCCTCGTCAAATATCTTTAATCTTTGTTTCTCTTGATGTTTGGCCTTTTTCATAAGTGTTTTAGCGACTTGTGCTGCTCACAAAGGAACTTCTTGCTGCCCCTTTGGTTTCCTTACTGTTCTCCATAATTTTTCTCTCAAAGAAGGTTTTCTTGACGATGGCCCAGATTTAGCTATATCGGTTTCTGTAGAAGAATTTTCGGTGTCGCATTCTGTTAGCTTGCGTCTGGTAGATTGCGTTTTTTCCAAAAGCCATTTTTGCGTTAAGACTGTAGGTGAGTCTAGTGTATGAAAATCAGATAATTCTTTGGTTTCTTCCAATCTTTCTTCCTCTTTGGATTTAACCTCTGGTTTATTATGTCTTAAACCAGTAGGTTGTGTTTGAGGCTCTTCTCTGTCGCTTTCATCGCTAGTATCCAATGAATATTGAACTTTTCCTTTTTTCTCTTGTTTGTTGTGGAAAGTTTGCAGCCAAGACTGGGCTAAATATTCCTTCCACTTCTCCCAACTGTTGTGGTCGTTAAGAAGGTCATAAAATTCATATGGTCTTCTGATATATACTGGTGAGATCGTGTCTTCTATTTCTTCTTCTGAAAGTATAGGCCCTGTTTTCCACGGTTTTGAAAAATATCCCTTTTTCATTCTATTATGGTGTACTACTTCTTCCTTTTCCTTATACTGATGCTTTAGAACATATGTTAAGTTATTTGGTAGAATTTTTATAATCCTGTAAGGTCCATCCCATTTCGGTTTTAACTTTTTTGTTCCTTCCAGATTCGTCTTGTAAACATAAACCAAATCTCCTAAACAGTAACTCGTTTTATTTTTGCTTGTTCTGTCATATTTTTCTTTTTGTTCTGTTTTCGCATCTTCCAGATTGTCTTTAGCTTGTTCCATAGCTTTTTTCATTCGCATCACCATCTCTTGCTTATATTGGTCTAGGTTGTAATATATTCTGTCGTTTTGTATTTCATCGAAACAAATTCTGGGATCTCTTATATGTTGCAAAAAAATGGCGTTTCTTTTAAGGTACGTGAAAAAGCTGTATTTATAGCAAAGACTACAAATGGTAAATGTTCATCCCAATTTTCATTTTCCTCTCTTGCATGTTTTCCCAGCATGTAAGCTAATTCCCTATGCTTACGTTCAACCTTTCCATTAGCTGCTGCCATATAAGACGAGGTAAACCATCGTCTAACCCCCAGATATTTGTAATTTCGTCTAATAATTTGGCTCTAAAACATGGCCCATTGTCGCTAAGTAAAACTCTAGGGAAAATCCCGTGTTCCAGAAATAGGCGATTGACCAAAACTTTCGCAATGGTTTTTGTCTTTTCATCTTTAATTGGAAAAGCGTATAAATATGAATTAAAATGATCTACGATGGTTAGTACGCACCTGTTTCCTTTCTTGGAAACTGGTAGACTTCCCCCGTATCCCCAAATATCTATTGACATTATTTCTCCTACCCCTGAAGGGGTGGGGTATTGACCTAATTCAGCCCTAGGGGTCTTTGGTGGCGACTTTTGTTTGGCGCACTCTTGGCAGCTTTGTATAAAAGCTTTTACTTTTGAGTACATTTTTGGAAAATAAAAATTTCCCTTCAGTCTCCCCATAGTCTTTGCTTCTCCCATGTGACAGCCAATCGTTGCATGTGCCATCTGTAAAACTTCTCCTTCCAGAGATTTTGGAATTACTGGAATAATTTTTAAGTCATTTTTTCTATATTCTTGCGATGGTCTATGGTATCTTACTAGAAGATTTTTACTTTCGTCCAGATCAAAATTATCTAAGTCCTTTAAAAAATGTTTAAAGTGCTCTGGCAGCTCCGTTCCTTTTGATAAAAATGATTTCATTGCTAGACAAAAATCATCTTTATTTTGATGCTTCGAAATATTTTCATTAGACAGTATTTCTACCCCTTCCAGTTCGTTCTGGATGGTTGCTATCACATTTTCTTCCTTATCTGGATTTCGTGACAAATAGTCTGGTAAAATATTTGTACGGCCCTTTATATATATTGGGGTATATGAATATGCTTGCAGACGTAGTATCCACCGTGTCAGCCGGGCTGAAGTATTTTGCATCGTATGTAGCCAAACTAATGATTTTTGGTCTACGCGCAAAATAAATTTTTTTCCAAGCAAAAATTGTCGAAAATATTCTGTAAATACTACAACTGCTAAACACTCCCTTTCAACTGTCGAGTATTTTTTTCTGCTTCCGTCAGTGACCTACTGGCGTATTGAACTATTGATTCTACTCCTTCAGAATTTATGTTTAATAATATGGCCCCTATACCGTACCCCGAAGCATCTGTTTGCAAACAGAAGTCTTGTGACAAATCTGGTAGTTTTAGTATTGGTGCCAGTAATAATTGCCTTTTTATTTCATTTAGCGCTTGTTTTGCGTCCTCTGGACATTCGAATTTGCCTGATTTTTTCAAAAGGTTCGTCAAAGGTTGTGCTATTGTGGCATAATTTTTAATATATCGTCTGAAATAGCTTAGCAACCCACAAACTGATCTGCAGCTTTTTTGATCTTTAGGAGGCTGTAAATTTTCTATGACTGTAAATTTTTCTGGATTTGGTGAAATAGTACCTTGGTTTATCAGGAGTCCAAGAAATTCTAATTTTGGTACTACTATTTTTAACTTTTCTGGTTTTAATTTTAAGCCTGCTTTTTCAAACTTTTCCAGTATTTTTCTAAGTCCGACCAAGTGGTCTTCCAAGTTTTCATTAAACAGAATTACATCATCTAAGTAATCCAAAGTATCCTTTTTTGTTCCTGGTTCGTTATCTTTTAACACCAAATTCATTAGGTGACTAAAACAATTTGGACTAAATGATAAGCCAAATGGCATGCGTTGAAATGTGAACGTTCTGCCATCGTCTAAGATTACTGTAGCCTTATGCTTAGTTTCTGCATCTAAAGCGATTTGCCAATATCCTGCTATTAAATCAAAACTAGTGTAATATTTTGAACCCCCTAACGAATCTAAAATCGAATCAATTCTTGGTAGCTTCATCACGTCTTTAACCGTGACGGCGTTTAGTGCTCTAAAGTCTATACCTAATCTCCAGGTGTTATCTTTTTTTCTGACTATTACTAATGGAAAGCACCAATCACTAATACTTTCTTTAATTATTCCCTGATCTTCCATTTCTTTTATTTGGCTTTCTAGCCATGGCTTTAAATGATAAGGTGCTTTATACGGTGACTTTTTGATTGGAGGGCCCTCTGTTGATATCTTGTGCGTGATTAAGTGAGTTAATCCGTAATCTGCTTTGTGTCTTGCAAAAGTCCATTTAAAATCCCAAAGAATATTTTCCACCCTAGTTTTCACGTTTTCCGGTAAATGTTTTAAATCAAATTGTTGCAAAAAATCCGTTTTCGCCATTCCATACTCTTCTTGTGGTTGTGGTTTTAATGAGGATAAATGTTCGTGGCTAGAAGTGAAGTTTACGCTTAATTCTGGACTGTTTAGAGATTTTATTTCTGAATTTGAAATCTTTTCTACTGATCCAATTTCTACCTGGTTCAGTTTTATTTTATCATTACTTAGATTTGATAGTTTCAAGTATGTTATACCATTTTCAATTTTTATAACTTGATTTTCCACGAAAATCATTGGGTATTCTTTTATGGTGTACCCCCCTATCACGGCATCAATTGTTTTAACCTTTCCTTCTTTTTCATTTAATGTAGCTAGAACTTGAGATGTCGTTCCCCCTTCTAGTGTGATTTTTCCGCTTATTTTTAGGTTATAATTCGAATCTTCACTTTCTTTATTTGTTGTTACGTAAATTTGCCTATTACTTTCATTTGCCTGGTTTTTTGTGATTGTATTGGATATGGGTTCCCATACAATCCCATATTTTCTGATGGCATCTACTCCTAGAATACAAGGAAATGGTAGCTGCTTGCATATTATTACTGTTACTGTTATTTCTTTATCCCCTGCACTAAATTTTAGTGGACATTCTCCCAAAACTGTCAGCTTGTGCCCTGTCACTGATGTTAGGGTATTTTGGCATCTGCTTACTCGATTTTTGACACTAGGAGGAAACCTATTTAAAACTTCCTCTCGAATTAAATGATTTAGATGCGCCTGTATCTAATAAACATGGTAAATTTTGAAAACACTCAATTTTAAAACAACGCAGAATCGGTAGATTATTATTATTTGCATTTGTATCACAACATTCTAAACTATATAGGGGTCCTTGTAAGGAAACAGCTCTGTCGACCCTTACAGGCTGGTTTCTCCGTTTAAATGCCCACTGTTTGGCCAAAAATTTCTGGGATTATCCCAGTTTTCTTCAGCACCGCTACTTTGACCCTGGGTATTGTTAACCGTTTGCCTCCTAGGTCTAAATTCAGGAATATTATTAGGTGTTTGCCAAGTATTGTTTGTTCCCTGCCTTCCTAAATTTCTGTCCCCCTGCGTTCTGAATTGGTGTCTTGTCTTGTACGTCTGGCCTTTTGTGTATTCTATGCCAGCAATCTGCTGCATAGTGGTTTGGTTTGCTACAATAATAGCAATAAAATTTTCTCTTAAATTGTTTGTTTGTTTCCTGGTTATTTCTAAATATTTTTGATCTGTCCTTGTTGGTTCCCCAGCTATCTGTCTATGGTGGGGGAGGGTGCCCATATTTTCTATATTTATTAGCTGCTAATCTCTCAAGGTCGTGGAATCGGTCAGCTATCTCCCTAGACGGCGACCCTCGGCCTCCGTCGCGCCTTTTTGGTTCACGATTCGGCTCCTCAAAGCTCCCCTTTTTGTCCCCTTTCATATTTTATACTTTCTTGGGCTCCCATGTTATTTATTGACATCTGGTCAAACTTTTTCATAGCTTCGTCAATTTTTACCTCTGTTTCGACTAGTATTATAGCCTGCTCTAAATTTTTAGGTTTCCGCGATAATATTAGTCTTAATAACTTTTTTGGTAACCCTTGGGTAAAAGTATGTAGTTGTACTTTCTTTATTGTCTCGTCATTTCTGCCTTTTTCTAATTGTAAACACACGGATCTACAAATTTTTTCTGCATATTCCCTGATACTAGTTGAGGTATCAAATGTGACTACCTCTGTTCTTAGCCTCTCGGAGATGCTTGTCTCTATGAATCTTGTTTTAAAAGATTCAATTAGAGTACTGATGTCCTTGGGCTCTTTTTCCTTAATTGCCTCAAAATGTTTAAGGGCGCTTCCCTTTAATCTGGCTGCAACGCATTGATCTTTGACCTTATTCTCAAACGATTCAGTTAGTTCGTCGAAAATTTTTAATTTTTCGATAAACTCATCTACATCTGAATTTCCCGCGTATTCTGGTATAATTTTTGCAATTTCAAGTACTGTTGATAGGGAAGTCATTTTTTCCTCTGGTAATGCCATTTTATTTCAATCTACTATTTTTATCTAGCGTTCTCGACCCAGTTTTTCTAGCGACCACCAGTTGTTGTGAAGTGTTCTTCTATGGTATTTGGGGGTTGTAGTCGTAGATGCCTTTATTCTCCCTTTATAGGGGAGATAAACTCTGGTAGCGTGCCTTAGGCTATGACCGAACTAATGAGGCGTACCGACTGGGTATGTTCGAGAAGCTAAAAGTAGATCGTAGAAAGGTTGTCTAAAATACAATACTTTTATTCATTTACCATATAATATAATCGGATATTTTATGTCTACTGGGACTGGCTGTCCCAAGTAGACCACAAGTCTCAAAAACAACAATAATATATAAATAGATATTTAGACACTTACAATGATAAGACAAAGTTCCAAGGTATTTCTAAAAACAACGGACCATAGGTCAGTCCGGCATAAAGTTAGTATAAGATTTTCCCTTCCGATAAAATGTATCTTTTATACATTTTTATCAACCACACCTTCCCACGTAATTGCTAGGAAGTGGTAATTTCTCAATTTCCCGTTAAACAGAACTTAGCAGGATATGTTCCTTATCTTAATAAAAAGTGGTATTTCAAAACTTCATATTTGCGTCTTATATATTTTTACTAAATTAATAATTAACTAAATTAGAAACCTTTACCACAAACTTATATGTTTGAAATCAGCATAAAAATCCGATTCTTCTGATGAATCTACTGGTATCGAAATTCCGTTTTTAGAGTTTTGGTTACTATTGGGCTGGTTACTTTCGGTTCTATTGAGCCGGGTTCGGTTACTATCGCTCCTTATTTACAGTTTGTTACCACGAACTGTTTGGTATTCGCCTTTCGATTGATTTTGATTCGTTTTATATAATGAATTGATAATTTGTAAGTGAAAAAATAAAAGTTTATAAAGATTTAAGCCCATTTCGCGAATAGAAAAAGCTTGAAATTTTGAGATTTTCGTTTCGCAAAAAGGGCGTAACTCCCTTATCTTCTAAATAACAAACAATTCATCAATTTGGCGAAGTTGTTTTCATTTCGATCTCCTGTAAAATTGGGAAAAGTGGAATTAGGCCCTTTTTGCCAAATGCAACGGAAATTTGAGGAGAGATACCGCCTCTCAAACTCGACTCTTTAAACCAAAAAGCAACTTTTACACTGCAGAGGCTCGAGAGAAGCTGAATTATATATATATATATATATATATATATATATATATATATATATATATATATATATATATATATATATATATATATATATATATAATATATATATATATATATATATATATATATATATTATATATATATATATATATATATATATATATATATATATATTATATATATATATATATATATATATATATATATATATATATATATATATATATATATATATATATATATATATCGTATATATATACACATGTCGTTTCTTTAATTTTTTTTTAGAAATCATCAATTCTTTTCTTTGGCGTCTAGAACTTGGAAGGAAATATTGAGTGTATATGAAAACTTATGATTTTTCTATCTTTTTTAGACAATCAATTTAAATTAGAATCCAAATTTTACGAGTGGGAGGTGTGTAGAGCAAACACTTGAACACGGACTCTTTCGAATAAGTGCGGTCTTTCGACATTCAGGAAAATATTTATTTTGTCTAGATAAGTATTTGGTATTCTAACCTTATATTTCATTTTTATTTCTCTTTCAGTTCAATGAATGAAAAGATTAATGAGTCCAGCGCAAATTTCGATCGACTTCTTTTCAAAGAGGCTTTGAAAACTTGCTTTTTCGAGTATCAAGAAATCAGGGATAAATACAGGGAGCAAACGATGGAGGATATGCATCGTGACCTTATTTTGAAGTTCATTGAAACTCAAGCACTCATTTTGTCGCCAATTTGTCCCCATGTGGCAGAGCACATCTGGACAGAAGTGTTAAAAAAGGTAGAGTTTCTTTAAAGATAAACTGACTTAATAATACAGAAATCAATTATAATTAATTTCAGAATACTCAAGAAAAAGAATTGAGGAAAAATCTCAAGAATCCTACTTGGTGAGAATCTACAAAAAAAAGAAGAGAAAAAAAAAGTATTGACTTCTAAGTGATTTTCTCTTTTTTTTTTCTTTTATTCCATGTTCTTTTGGAGTTGATGGCTCTTGGCTATGTTGTAATTTGCGTTTGTCCCGTTTATTGCGTGTGACACCTGGCTCTGCCTTGGTTTACGGCAGAAAAAGAGTTTCGGTCGATATGTCACCATTTTTTTTTGGCGTGTGTCTTTAATGCTATTATCTTTTCCTCTCTTTCTGTGCATTCCTGGCCATAAAGCCACAAGGGAAAAATATGATGGTGATTTCTTTTTTTTATTCCAATTTTTGTTAACTAAAATGGACTATGAAATCTATATGTTTGTCCTCGATACAAAAGTAAAAAAAAAAAAAACAGCAACAATCGCAATTCAACTTGCATTAATTATATATATATATATATATATATATATATATATATATATATATATATATATATTATATATATATATATATATATATATATATATATATATATATATATATATATATATGTATATATATATATGTATATATATATATATATATATATATATATATATATATATATATATATATATATATATATATATATATATATATATATATATATATATATATATATATATATTATAAAAAAAATTAGGATTAACACTTTTTTTCACTGCCACGTCTGATCATACTTCTAAAAAAAAAAAAAAAAAAAATTACTTTTTATTTTATATGATTTTTCTATGGTTTATACAATTATTGGAGATATTTCTCGATATATATAATATATATATATATATATATATATATAATATATATATATATATATATATATATATATATATATATATATATATATATATATATATATATATATATATATATATATATATATATATAGATATATATATATATATATATATATATATATATATATATATATATATATATATATATATATATATATATATATATATATATATATATATATTATAAAAAACATCAGCATTAACACCTAAAAACGGGCAAATTGTGTAATTAAGATTATTGATTTTCAATTTTATATGATTTTTCTATGGTTTATATGATTAATGGCGATATTTCTCTGAGAGTATCTATAAATCAGAATTCTTTTATTTTCAAGAAGTGCTTGAACGTACGATCTAATCTGGATAACGTAGGCCAGGGCTAGCTTGTCAAAATGTTGGTACGTTAAGTTGACTAGCTCACATTAAACTCGTACTAATGAAGAAATTTGGTGTTCTTTACCTTCTCTACGTTTTAAAGCGTATGTAAAAAAAAGTCTTGACGAGTTTAGAGTAATAGACTACTCAATGTCTAATATGTCTACAATCTTTGGTTTTGGTAAATTCTTTAAAACCATTTAAAGGTATAATCGCACATCCAAAAGTTTTCAAAATTTTGAAAATTATTTGAGTCAGGAAAATAATTTCAGGATTGGATCTTAAAATGAAATTATGCCCCAAGAAAGAGTTTTCAAGCACAAAAGAATGAATAATTTGGCAGAAAAGCGGTAGATGGCTTCAGTTTTTTCCAAACAAGTGCTAGTTTCCACTCTTTTCAGTTTTGCATGCTCTGTCTCATACTTCTGAGCTTTCTTTTGCATATTGTTATCAATTTTCACCAATGCATATATTATCAACAAGTAAGATCTTTGTCTTTGGAATTTACTCTACCTTTGAGTGTGGAAGGATTCATCATGGGTACTCTTTGAAGTTTTATTCTTAATTGATTGAGAGGAGATTATTTTGTAATGGTCTTTCTACCTTTTATTGAACAGATTTGCCTCGGCAAGAACGCTCAACCGATAAAATTTAGTAGAGGAATCTGAAAAACATATTTTTTTATTTTCTTGAAGACTGTCAGATACGCCCTTTGCCCTTTGTCTCTATGATATGCGTACAAGCATTCACCTCTCCTCACAAAGAATGGCATCTCCAACCATATTGAACTGGATTGATCTTGAATATTTGAATGCTGTAGAGTAGGTTTGGGAGGCAGGTCCTAATAACAGGCTTCCTAATTAAGTTAATATTGCTCAAATTATCCTTTAGTTTGGGCTAGATTTGCCGTATAGGATTAGAGAGCCTACTCTATTGATTAATGAAGTTGCATAAAACGCACTATCAAGGACACACACAGCGGGAAGAGTCTTAGGGGCGGGATCCCCTGAAAGCCTTAATTTTTTCAATTTCTGGTAACCTCTGCTCAGATTAGATTGTCAAACTATTGCGCTCCTCGCTGAAAAAAGTTTCTCCGTACGTGCCTGTGCGTTGATTCGTCTTTTTTTTTCCGTTTGTCGTGAGAAACAATTCGCAATATCTACAAAATCCTTGAAACACAGAATTGGAAAATATGCCCTTTGAGCCTAATGAGCGTGTTTTGATTTTGATGGTTTGTTTTGTCTCTATCTACGGCCTTTTAAAAGCCGTCAGAGGTCTTCTTTCGGTTTATCACAGTTTGTATAGCCTATTAGCTTGAAACGGTAACTTTTCAAAACTTAAATAAAAGTTCAAATAGGGATAAAATCCTTTTAATAGACAGTGATAGAAATTCACAAAAATACCAGATATTTCGGTCACATATACAGTGACCGTCATCAGTAGTAAAACTAAAATAAAACAATTTAAATCAAAAGTTTATATACTAAATAAAATAACACTACATATTATTTGAATCTCTAATTCTTTTCAAAGCAAAGGCGGAAGCTATTCTCTTTGACCTTCTTGGATTCGGTTCATTAGCGTTCAATGATACAACATTTGGACAAAGGTCAACTACATTGGGTGAATTGAACTTTACTCTCTCAGATTTTAATAAATTATCATAGATAGAGTCCAGCCCATATTCACCTGTATCACGATTCAAAGCAATATTCTTGAATAATATTTTCTTTATTTCAAGAATTTCACGAAAATTTTGCTTTAAACCCCGATCCCTAGAAATCAAAGAGACATTCTCGAACAAAATAAAATGGTCTGGAAAATTAAAAATATGTTCTGAAAGGGCTGAAGGGCTTTGAATCGTGATACAGGTGAATATGGGCTGGACTCTATCTATGATAATTTATTAAAATCTGAGAGAGTAAAGTTCAATTCACCCAATGTAGTTGACCTTTGTCCAAATGTTGTATCATTGAACGCTAATGAACCGAATCCAAGAAGGTCAAAGAGAATAGCTTCCGCCTTTGCTTTGAAAAGAATTAGAGATTCAAATAATATGTAGTGTTATTTTATTTAGTATATAAACTTTTGATTTAAATTGTTTTATTTTAGTTTTACTACTGATGACGGTCACTGTATATGTGACCGAAATATCTGGTATTTTTGTGAATTTCTATCACTGTCTATTAAAAGGATTTTATCCCTATTTGAACTTTTATTTATCGTCATGGAAAGGCAGTGTGGTCTCCGAAATTATCTTTTCAAAACTTATTTTCTGGACTTGGCTTGTTTTGATTTCGCTTTTGAATTTTTACATCGAACCTAGAGATCCAATGCTCCTAATTTTAAATAATAATAAAAAGAGAATCTAAATCTAAAGCAACCGATCTTCAATCTAAAAATATTGCCATGTACTTTTGCAACGTAGTTCGTTTATCATGTAACAACATTAAACTCCAGGACTTGTGTCATTATCACCTATTAAGTTTGGCTATGTTAGAAATAGCTCAAAGCATTTCTATTGTGAAAGTATGCCAGGCTTGGCGTTCCTCTTGTTCAAAATGGGGATTAAAGTTGTACCTGAAACTTTTGCTTGGTTAAACGTGGTAAAGTGGATAGCGCATATTAATTGAGCATTTTCCATAAAGAAACGGGGAAATAAGAAAGAGAGAGGCGGGAGGAGGAGAATGTATTTTTGTAAGTAGGCACTTGAAATTTGATTGAAGTTGATTTTATGTAAGGTTTCGCTTTGATTCTACCCCCTTGGAGTTTTCCCCTTTTTTTAAAACAGTATCTTAGGCTAATGCCTTTTGGTGGATAAATCTAGAAAAATTATCCAAACATGAAATCATAGTCAACGCCATAGCGTTAACCTGGTAAAGAGGGATGTTCCTCCCTTCAATTTTCAAAAATGTTTTCCTCTGTATCATCACATAAAACGGATGCAAATTTCGAAAAGGCTCCTTTGATCATCAAATTGAAGTATTTTATTATTATTATAATAAAGACTGAACGCTAAGGGTGGACTGACCTCCCTTGCATTTTCAAAATTCCATTTTAAGAAGAACAATTGACAGGAGAAAAAAAAAATGTGAATCCGTTAAGAGATTTTTTCCTGCAGCCACTGGGACAAGTGGGACGAATGGCCCCAACTAGGAGAATTGTAAATGTAAAATAGAGGATTTATGTAATAGAAAATGGATATGTTACATGGTATTAAATTCAGAGTCATACAAGGATTTTCAACCTGAATTATTGAAGGGCTTTTAACCCACTCCTACTCAATTCACCTCATTCTATAACCTCATAAACATGGGTATTTTGCATCTTTTTTGACTCACTATTTGTTCGTAGAATATTTAGGGTTCGAACCCTAATGGTTATGTTATTAATTACAATGTATAACTTCAACATCAAAATTTGTTAAAATTTAGAGATGTTGATTAACTTCCTCTAAAGTTCATGTTTTATTATATGATATTTATATTTGTTTTATTTCATTATTTTATATCCATGACCGAACAAATTATATTCTAAGACAAAACAAGTTAGATACATATTCATAAAATAGTGGAACATTTCTTTAAAAACTCGGGTCGAACTTCCGTTTAAATCTGTATAAATACCTTGCCAAAAGTGAGTCCCTTGTTGTGAAAACCCCATTTTTTTGGCTAATTCTGACAAGCATAGTTCTGTGCGTTCCTTATTCCACCAGTCCTAGATTTTTAAAGTTTGCCCTCCATGGGACGACAGTCGTGCCCTTAACTCGGTATTCATTACTGTAACTCACCATATTGTTCTACTGAACCCGGCACAAAACTTTGTTACCCAGTCTACGCTTATTACGTAGCTTGAAAGGTTGGGTATTCAACTAATGCAACATGAGTAGAATGATGCTTGCTATAATGGTATCGTGTAAATGCCATCTAATTTAAATCCTATCAATCTCGGCCGTCTCCAATGTATTCTCACCTATATTTGGCGTCTAGTTAACATAATTGTTTGAATGTAACAAAAAGTGTTTGAGTAATCGTAAATATACTAAACAAGGTTTGAATTCTTTTTTAGAAAGGTAGTATACTTAACGAGTCTTGGCCCAAAGTGGCACAGATTGATGCCCAAATTCTTCGTGCTCGAAACTACCTTGATGAGGCCATTCATGGGTTCCGCACTAGAAAGATAGCATACAAATCCCTGATAATTGGGAAGGCTGGCAAGAAAGGAGCTGCTCAGAAAGTTGAAGAGCCAACTCATGCCACCATTTGGATAGCCAAGTCCTATCCAAGCTGGCAAGCTATTATCCTGTCAACTCTGGAAGAACACTGCACGGTTAGTTTAGCATTTATTTAAGTATACTTCCCCATAGAGAGATACGAATTAAATTCAATAGTTCTTATTCCAGCCGAATGAATATAAAAATACCCCCCCCCCCCCCCCGAGGTTGTTATGGAGGATTTCCAGGAAAAACTAAAAATACCTGCCAAAAAGATTCTACTTTTCCTGCCTTTTCGCTCTTACCACTCTAAGAGAAAATATCCTTATCTCTCCTTCCTAAGAGTTACACCCTGAGGATTGTAGACATATTTTTAGGATAAGATTAAGTTTTAAAGGATGAAAATTGACTTATTGCCTCAGTATTTAAGCCTGTAAAAATATATGCATGTCTATCTTTCCAACCGGAATTGACATTGGCCTGATAAAAATCATTTGAATGCAGAATAAGTTTGACTAAGTGGAAACCCACTAACGGTGAAAACGATATGGCGAAAACACCATTATATTGGAAGGTTCTGTTTCGAAATAAGTTTTGTCTTTTCAATTTTTGTATGCAAACAAAGTGTGTAGGAAACTTAAAGAAGTGGAAACCGGTGCTAGTGCCGAAACAACGTCATCTAGCGTTTGGAAACTGACGAAAAAATCCTGCATACTTGTTCATTCACCTATTTGAAAGTGAGGGAGGGGGGGGGGGGTAAAGAAAGATGAGCTTTGTTTTCAGTAGACCTACCAACTTAAAGTCAACTAGGCTGCTTAACCTGTCAGAAATTTCCCTAGCAAACCTAGGCTTACTCTGTGAAGACGCGATCTTGTCTTAAAATAATCCTTGAAAATGAAAATTGCTGATTAATTAGCAGCTTACAGGAAAATTTTAGCTATACTGGGAGTGGCGCTAGTTGTTTTTAATCAATAACTATTTTAATTTCTACCTTCCTAATTTTACCCCGCAAGAGATCCGACTCTTATAAGCTCCCCATTCCCTTTGATGTATGAAAGTGAACTGTTGGCATCTTTTATCTCGTATTTCCTGAATATTGGCTCAATATTAATTAGTGTAAGGAGTTTAGATAACATACATGAAATGAAATTCATTTTCATCTATCATGTCTAGCCAATGTTTTCATAGAGCCTATTTAGCTGAGATAAATTTTGCTACAAGGATTGTATTTACAAGCAGAAATTGCTGAATTTATATTTCTTGTCATGGAAATAGTTATAATCGTGTTTCATATCAATTACTAAATTGTCAATGATTTCAATGTATGCAAGTAGAATAGAAATTTTCGCCGCTATGAATAAGACCAACATGGTCCAATACATGTGAATTGTATCAGCAAAAGCTAAAATTACACACAAAGATAAGAAGTCAAAATAAATATTTTAGAAATTTGGAGATTTCAGGTAGGAGCCTTGATCCACCCCCTTTTCCCGTAGGGGAACTTTCCATGGAGAGGGACGTTTCAAGGGGTGAACTTTCCTGGGGAAATTTTACACGGATAATTTGCCACAACTCCTATATGAAATTCTTTTTGTTTGTTTTACTTTTTCTTTGGTGACTCAAGTTTACGTGTTTAGATGTTCCTGGGAAAATTTTCAGGGGTGTTGGAATTGTCTGGGGTATTTTCCTGTAAAGGGTAGGGGGGAAAGGGGGATGTTCCGCGAGAAAAATTTTCCATTAGGGAATTTACTGCGGGAAAACTTTCCATTGAGGAGTGGGGATTTCCTTGAAAAAAAATTCATCGGAGAGGGTGATTTCCGGCATGATTTGAAAAACGATCCGAAATGAAGTGGAAAAAAAGTTTTTTTTTTCAAATGAAAGTAGACTAAGGAGAATTTTCCATTCGGAATGGTCGGCAGGAAGTTTCCCAGGGGAATTTTCAGCGAGAATGGAATTGTCTCGGGGGGGGGGGGGGGTTACAAGGTAGGAACTTTTCATGGAGGAATTTTTCGTAGGGGGATTTTCCATGGAGGGGGAAGGCTGATTCCCGTCGCTTGACCAGAAATAATAAAAAAAGTTTCTTCAACTTAAAGTAAGGAGCAACATTAAAACTTAAAACGGACAGAAATTATTCTTTATATGAGAGGGGCCACCTCCTCCTCAATACGTCGCTCTTTTATGCTAAAGTTTGAATTTGTGTCCCAATTCTTCTTTCAAAACGACTCCTGAAACACAAGGGCTGTTAGTAGAATAACAAGCTTTTTTTAAGTAGTAAAAAACTTCAAGCGTGAAGAGCAGGGGTAGGGTGGGGGAGGGCAGCTAATCCCTGCTCATTTTAAGTTTTAATGTTGCTCCTTACTTCGAGTTTTCTTTATGTTTTTGCTGCATATTTTTGGGATGAATTCCATTTTACTAGATTTTGTGTAGTTAGATCTTGCATCTTTGTAAAGTTGGGCATAAGCAAAATTGACCTTTCCTCACATTATCAATGTTACCAATGTTATAGAGAAAAAATTACATAATTGAACAACAGCTGAGTCTAGGCGAAAACAGCTGAGTCTAGACAGAAAAGGACATTTTTCCAAACACCATTACCAGTACTTCTTTTCTTGTTCTATTCCAACGAATTTCAATATCTTCACCCTAAACAAAAAAGAGATCAAACAAACGTTTGTTCCTTTTTAAGCTGAAACGAAAATCGGACGTTATTTTGCCCAAAGCATTATCTCAGATTTTGAGTATTCTACGACTCTTCAATCTACTGCGTTCGAACAGCAAATGCTTTAAACCAAACAACTAGAAACTAGAGGCTGATTGAAAAAAAAAAAAATCCAAGAGGTACAATTTTCACATTATGCTAGACTGTTGTCAGACTAGGGTGGTATTATTGCTGATTGTTGAGGATATTTTGCAGCTTTGTGCATTACTACTACTACTAACAACTCACTGCAGCACCAAGCGGCCTGATGCCAACACAGCTACGTACGCTCCACCTCCATCCCCGATCAGTTCAAAGAATTTCCCATTTTCCTTAAATCTTTTCTTACGACATAGTCCCACCTCATTCGGGGACGACCTCCTTTTTGTTGGGCCCTAGATGGTTGGCCGAAAAGGAAAAGGTGTGTAGTTGTCAATAGACCAAATAAACCTGTCAAATAGACAAACTTACCAATTAAAGTGGCAAGACATTAAAGGAAAGGTTACATTCAAAGACTTGCATTTTAAGGGAGTGTAATTTGTTTCAAAGCAAAAAAATATAATATTTTTAGCAAATATAGTGGTTTAGTGTTGTTTCAAACCCAGTTTTTTACGTCCTTAAAACCTAAAACCTGGAGGACTAAAGTCGAATGCGGTGGCATAGATTTAGAAAAGTGATTATGATTGCACTGAAAAGTGTTCTATTCTTCTTACAAAATTATGAAATATAGGAATTCTTGTACAATTTGGGCTCAAGCCTCTGATTTTTTTTTTAAATGAAATATTTTAATTCCTACCACCTTATGGGGGGGGGTCTTTACTTGTCTGGCAAATTCATAAAGGTGTATTTGCAGAAAGGAAGATCATTTTCTTGTATGTGCAGGATTTTAGTTTTTTGCTTAAAGACGACCAGAAAAATTGTTTATGGACTGTATGACCAAATGAAGGGGCTGCCACAAAGCCCTTCTCTTATATATTGCGTTATAATAAAAAAGACTTGTAACAAAGCTTTGTAAGCTACGGACTTGTGTTTAGAACCAAGTAAAACCGCTCCATTTCTTACTAATGGCATGTGCTTTATAACAGTATGTTTTGGATAATATTAGGTTATGAAATATATGTATCGTCACACGTGTGCTTATTTGGTTTTCTTATTTTCTTAATTATATTGCCCTTCAGGATTCAGGGTGAAAACTTTCCGGTCTTTCGAAGGAAAGTTCTTATCAGTAGATTTTTCTCTTTTCAATTTAGATACAAAAGAGGCTGGAGCTTATAAAAGACTAATATTTGCTTTGTTTCCAAACTTCACTCAAGGGGAACATAATTGTCCTCATCATTCATACCTCCTTGGTAAAATTCAGGAAATGAGGTCAAATTCAAGTGTGTATCGATTCGAGGTCAATAATAACAATGAAATTCGTTCTTCCATCCTTGTCTATAAAAATGATCAGGTCACTAATTTGGAAGATGGAAAGTTTCCTAACAAAATAAAAATAAAGAAAGAAATAGGGCTAGTTTTGTTACACAGCCGTTAATTGCTTTTTCTTGAGAAAGTGAACCTTGATAACCAGGGAACTCAGTAAAATTACCTCAAAAGAATTACCAGAGTCTTCGCTCTGGTGTTGCCTTAGCAAAGAGCCATTTGCCTTGAGTTTACTATTTCTTCCGTTTTTAGCCAGGGAACTCAGTAAAATTACCTCAAAAGAATTACCAGAGTCTTCGCTCTAGTGTTGCCTTAGCAAAGAGCCATTTGCCTTCAGTGTATTATTTCTTCCGTTTTTCCTCCGGTTACTTCGCATGGAAGGCATGTATTCGCATTCGTATGAATTTTTACGAGTATTTTTTTTTCGAGTATTTCACGTTTGTGTGTGTAGTCATCTACTGGTGGAGCAGCTTCATTTTTTCAATTCACTTTTCATGCTCACTTTTTTCTGTATTATTGGTTTCTTAGTTCAATGTGAATAGCCGCATAAAAAACATGTCCATTTTGAAGCATAGAAAAATATTATTTTGAATTTTCGCTTGATATTATCTACATTGTGGCTCTTTAGTTCCTCTATGTTGTTATACAACATAGTTCCTCTATGTTGTATGTATATATGTTTCTCCCTTCAGTTTAGGGATCACTCTCTATTTTTTTTGTCTTGACAGTGCAGACCATGCATTCTTTCCACTCTTGTTCATGCATGTACGGGTGATATGCAAGTGCCACAAGTAAAGTTGCAAATACCTGTCAAGAAACCATAAGGTCACAAATGAAAATGCAAATGCCTGCCATTTGGAAACGCAATTGTAAAAAAGTACTTTCAACTGGTCTCACGCAGGTTTTCAGGGAGGCAGGTGAAATAAAAAAGCACATTCACCAAAAGGTAGCTCTCAATAGGGGCACTGGAGAATTTTTTCTAAGTCCCATTTATGACAAAATTATTAATTCTGATCGTTTTTACATACATTCACAAATTTATATTGTGTAATCGAATAGAGTCTCCGATAATAGTCAAACTGGAAAGCGACTAGCCTTTAAGAGGGCTTTACGCAAAATGAAATTCTGAAATTCCATTTAGACTTGTGTTTTTTATTCAGTTACCCTTTCACCGTTACTAGGAAAGGGTCGTCCAACTTTAGTTTGGTGTTTTTATTTTAAGGTTTGGTTTTTATATTTTTATCAGTATTATTCTGCACTGAGGACGGTCAAGCGGAGGTCTTGACCGAAATATTTGCATAATTTTTTAATTTTTTCACTGGCTGTTAATTGTCCTCGTTTTCTTCCTTTCTTCGCGATTTTTTGCTTTATCAAGAAATTGAAATACTTTTGGAACTAGGATTTCATCCTGAATCCTAATATACATATAACGTTCATTTTGTCGCGAAGAAACCTTACCCCTCCCCCTTCCAATGGTAAAAAATATAGCCTGAATTTTTCGTATGCACTAAAGGCAGGGGTGGAATTTGCTATGTGGAATAGGGGCAAATACCCCCCCCCCCCCACACACACACACTCTAGTTCCCCCCCCCTTTCCCCCACCCAGTTGAAATTAAGTGTATTCAAAAATCTTTTCAAAACTATGATAAGCCTGCATAAATGAAGCATCCACAAAAACGAATCATTTTTCTTAATATACTTCCGCCTTTATAGCACTATGTGGCGCATTTTTCATTTTCGCTGTCATTTTCACTTGACTTGAGAAAATAGGCTCCAATTTTGCCCCCCCCCCCCCCAGGATTCTGACGAAATTACGCCATTGATTAAAGGTATCTATTTCTTAGCTATTTCAATATTCAGTTAATCGGAAAATTTACCCTAAGCCTACCAGTGGAGAGATAATGACCGGTAAAATTAAAACGGGGAAGTGCTTGGGAATTTTTTAGGGGGTTTTGCTGTAGTTGTCATTGGTTTTTTAGCTACATGTACGCTGGATCAGTTTTTCTCAAATTTGTTTATCGCAGCACGGTATGAGGCTTTAAAATTTTTGGTGACCCATTGCATGAAAACAAAACCTCTTTTATGCGAAACAAATTTTATTTTTCAATAAGTTTAGTTTTTGTTTGTTTATCTTATGCTCAGAAACTAAAAAAAAAAGATATAAAAGAGAAACCCAATGAATCAGTCGGTTTAATTACGACTGATTCGAATCAGTATCTAAATCAGTCGTAGATTTTTCGCTGGGTTGTATTATTCGTTCCTGAGCAATTGTTAGTGTATTTTTAATGCTGCGATAGACAAGACAAGACAAGATCTTTTATTGACAAAAACACATGACAAATAAATTTCTAAACTTGTCGATGGAGAGCAGGGCTCGATATGTCGGCCATAAACAAATATAAGAAAATGTCGAAATAACAAATACAGGATATAAAAAAAAACAACTAAAACATACAAGGTAGGAGATAACAGAGAAGGCCACCCCAGCGCGAGAACACCACAACACAATTCATACTAATATCAATTATTCATCAATCCCAACATCCAGACAAAGAAACATTTTTGAAATATGTTTTTTCAAAGAAGATGCGATGATAACTTTTTTTTTATTATTATGTATGTTTCTTTCTTGTTTTTTTTTTTTTCTTACTCCATGCTCCTCTTGCTGCATTTTTGTACTTATAGAGGAGTCAAATATATTCTAATTATTATTATTATTATTTTAAAAGCTGACAATTACCTTCATTTAAAACTTTAGTAAGTACATGGCTTCCACATAATTTGTTCTTAGTACGAAGGATGGTTTTGTTTGCATGACGTAACAATTTTAGATTAGGTTGTATTCATATTAATTTTATTCCTAAGCTAGGTTAAGCATCCAAACTGTTTCTTCGTGACATTTATTTATTGTCCTTGACTTTAATTACAGGAAAAAGGTCATAGTACAGTTTTGACCATGAAATGTTACCACTAGAAGAAAGTTAATTAATATTATGTTTATGGTTTTGTTTCGGGTGAGGAGGGATTAAGGTGAAATAAAAATAATTCCCATTTTCTCTCGATTCGGTGGTAAAGGTGAGGTCAAATTTAAATGGAAATATTTATTGTACAAAATTTAAGTTGACAGCAGTTTTCAGAATTTAAATTTCTCTGATCCAGTAAATGAAACAGCATATAGTTTGCGTACAATCTAAATCAATCTTTAAAACATAGATGGGCAAGGCTTCATTTTTAGTTTCCGAAAATAGTCGCATTACGAACACACAACAATGCAAAGTTAATAATAGAAGGACATAGTTATAATTGGGGTTTTTTGAACTAGGAAACCCCCGCCTCCCTCTGAATTTTAGAACCACATTCTCTTATCTACTTCAATCCGCGTTTATCTCGGCCAAATTTTGGTTTACTTGGCAAATTGGGCTTGTGTCTGGTATGTGCTTGAACATCTACCGCACAATCCAGAAATTTTATCAAGGAACTACCCCATGTTTCAGTAAGCAAAGGCTTAGCTGACATCGCTTCGTCATCATCCTTGTATTTGTTGCCAGGCTTAAATAACTGGTTCGAGATTCATGTGACACAATAGTATGAAATGAAATTACCAAGCTAGTACATGGCTATAACAAACATCTCAATTTGAATGGAGTCTGTGGATATCAAATATTTATAATAACAATAACGTTTATAATAGCAATAACGTTATCATAATAATAACGTTTATAAAATGCTTTGTTTTGTCACTTTTCTTTTTCAAAACCTAATTTATATTCTAGTTAGCCCTCGTGCAAAAGATCCAATGATAAATAGTTTTTAGAAAACCTGCATTGAGCGAAGGTATACGTAGTAAGAACGGCACATGTTCTTAAATTGGCCACTGCCTTTTTTCCTCAGTCTACACTATGTTCTTTCCTAATATCCTACTGGTTTTAATTAGTAAATTTTTGAATTTCGTTACGTAACCCTAACGCCTTCCCTACCTCACCCCAATCTTATAGTAGCTCGTATGATTGGCGCTGTTATGTATAACGCAAACACATAGTCAAATTCGGGCTGCTATTGGGTGAACAAGTACTACTACTACTACTACTAACAACTCACCGCCGCACCAAGACAGTAAACCTTATTGATTACGTTATAGTAAATCGAAGACTGGCAGGATCAATACAAGATACTAGAGTATATATGAGTTCTGTTATTGATGTTAAAAGTAAAGATCACCATCTAGTAGTGTCTAGGGTTAATTTAAAGCTGAAATTTCGGAAGGGTAACTACCTCCCGGGAAGTTATGATGTTGGTAGACTCCAGTATGAGAATTTGAGAGAAACTTTCCTGGAACAGTAGAATACTAGACTTGAGAGTTTAAAATTTGACAATGTGGAAGATGGTAGGAATAATTTTAGAAAAATATTTTGTGAAGTTGCTGAAGGTAACTTAGGGAAGAAAGCTAGGACTGCAGCTAAGAATATTAGTGAAAAAGCTTTATCTTTAATAGAAAGGAGAAGGGACTTGTACAAGAATTATCTGAGTGATAGATCATATGAAAACAAAAGGAATGTAAAGAAAGTGGAGAAAGTATTAAAATATGAACTAAGGAGGTGTAAAGTGGAGGCCATGAATAAAATTGCCGAGGATCTGGAAGATGCAGCTAGACGGCATAATAATAAAATATTGTACTGGCATGTTAATAAATTGAGAGCGAGTAGTCAATCAGGACTTGTCCCAGTTAAAGATAGGAACGAGGCCACAATTAGTGATAAGGAAAGAGTTAAAGAGAGACGGGCAGAACATTTTGAGAAGTTGCTAAACCGAGATTGAGTTGCAGGAAAAGATATAGAGGAAAGTGAGAAAGTTTGTGATACCTTGGATGTGAAGGAAGATTCGTTTTGTGAGGAAGAATTTGCAACAGTACTAAAAGGATTGAAAAATAATAAGGCTCTAGGTGCTGATAATGTGGTAAATCAGTTTATAAAATATCGTGGCTCTGAGGTTAGAAATAAGTTACTGAATATTATGAATATGATTTTTGAAAAAGGGGAAGTACCTAACGATTTTAGGAAAACCTTAATTAAGCCACTTTATAAGGAAGGTGATAAGAGTGAGTGTGGTAATTATCGAGGCATTAGTCTGGTCTCTGTAGGTAGAAAATTACTTAGTAATATGATACTTTTTAGACCGAAAGATGCTGTAGACAAAGTTTTAAGAGAACAGTGCGGTTTTAGAAAAGGTAGAGGATGTGTCGACCAAAATTTCACTCTTAGGTTATTAATTAAGAAGTGCCTGAGTTGTCAAACACCTTTGGTCCTCAGTTTTATAGAATATGAGCAAGCGTTTGATCCTGTTGATAGAAGAGCCTTAGCAAAGGTTTTATCCTTGTATGGTATACCAGACAAATACATTAAAGTGATTAGTACTATGTATGAGAATAACACTGCTGCAGTTAAGGTAGGAAATGAGGTTATTAGCTGGTTTTGTATTAAATCAGGAGTTAAGCAGGGTTGTGTTCTACCCCCCTTTATATGGATTATTTTGATGGACTTTGTCTTAAGGAGCACAGGGAAGGCAATGGGAGACCACGGTATCAAATGTGAAGGAAAAAGCCTCCTGGACTTAGATTATGGTGATGATTTAAGCATCCTAGATGAAAGTGTGAGCAAAATGAATAAACTTTTAGAGGTTTTGCTAGTTCATAGGGCTAGATAGTTTTGAAAATTAATGTTAAGAAGACTAAGTCACTAAGGCTATGTATAAGTGAAGATGAAAAGGTGACGTTGGATAATGAAATGATTGATCAGGTGGGCAGCTTCACTTACCTTGGTAGTATTATTATTAAAAATGGTGGGAACAGTGAAGATGTTAAAAGCAGAATAGCTAAGGCTCAGGGTGTTTTTTCACAGTTAAAAAAAGTTTGGAAGAATAGGAAGATAAGTCTGCAAACCATGATTAAAATATTAAAAGCTACAGTGATGACAGTGGTCAAACATGGCTCTGAAGCATGGGCGCTCCGAAAAGCGGATGAAGATTCGCTAGATGTTGCCCAGAGAAATTGCTTACGGATTGTCCTGGGTATCCGGTTGACTGACCATTTTTCAAACAGTAGGGTGTACGAAAAATGTGATGCAATACCGCTTTCTAGGGCTATAATGAAAGACAGGTTGAGGTTGCTAGGGCAGGTTGTGCGGATGAAGAATGACATATTGCCGAAGATTGTTCTTTTCGGCCAACCATCTAGGGCTAAACGGAAAGCAGGTTGTCCTCATCTGGGGTGGGAGGACGTCATAAAGAGAGATTGAAAGAAAATGGAACTTCCTGGGAGGCTTTGAATAGATTGGTATGGAGGACGATTGTGCGCAGCTGTGTTGGCCTCAGGCGACTTGGTGCTGCGGTGAGGTGTTAGTAGTTTTTTTTATGACATCTCCCACCCAACCGCGAACGACCTGCTTTCCGTTTAGCCCTTCATGGTTGGCCTAAAAAGACAATCTTCGGCAACTGTCATCCTTCATCCGCAGAACGTGCCCAAGCCATCTCAACCTTTCTCTCATTATAGCCTTGGAAAGCAGGATTGAACCGCTCTTTTCGTACAACATATTGTTTGAAATACGGTCAATCAGCTGGGTACCCAGAACAATTTATATATTGAACAAGTCTTGATGGTTATGAATATTAGCAGCCTTGAACCTCAAAACAACATATGATGACAAAACTTTCTTTCTCCTCTTATTTGGCTACGATATGGATATTGGCTACTTATTTCTAGTTTCACATATGTTTACCTATAGAATTTCATTATCTCTTGATGTCTCGCACAAAGCTTAGCACAACTGCTCAAAGATACCTTATTAAAAAAAAAAAGAAAAAAAAACTGAAAGTGTCTAAAGCAGGGGTTGTGTACTTGATAGATTTTGCAAGAGATCTTATCCAGAATTTCCTTTGCGGTTTGCTTTCAAGGGAAAGTCATTTTCGACATATAAAGCAACGGGAAACGCTTTCTCTTTTCTAATTTATGGTCTCAGCTTAATGGTTTTCCGTACGTCAAAGACACGCCTTATCACTTTTTCTTGTTTAGTTGGCAATAAAAGGGCTTATTCGTTCTTGTATGCCTTTATGCGCGTTAATGTTTCCTTGAGGGAGACAGGCTTCACAGGCATTTTTGTTCTTCCCAGGGCTGGTGGAACGGTTACCCGTAAGCGTTCTCATGTGGAAGCCAATCTAAATCTTTTACGTTATTTGAATCTTGCCCCCCTTAGAAAATCTATGCTTAACTCCAATCAAATTTTAAATGGAAGTAATTTAAGTGATAATTCTGCCTCATGATAAATGAATGGTAAATATATAAAATATGCTTATTTTTAATGCTGTTACTCTATAAATGTATGTTTGTAAAGGTTGGAGAAGCGGTCTGTTTTTTGCGTGTCAAGTTGAGTATAAGAGGGCTTCATCATGTTTGTATATGCTTTAATTTTTCCGGTGTGCGTGTAACTGAACCACAAACAACTGAACCCCTGTAACTGAACTACCGTGTAACTGAACCACCGTGCAACTGAACCCCTATATAACCGAACCCCTGTGCAACTGAACCCTCGTGTAACTGAACCACCAGGCAACTGAACCGCATTTAACTTAACACTCGTGCAACCAAACCCCCGTGCAACTCAACCCCATTTAAAAGAACCCCCATGTAACTGAACCCTCATGCAAACCACCGTGCAATTGAACCACCGTATAACCGAACCACCTTGCAACTGAACCACCTTGCAACCGGACCCTCGTGTAACCGAACCATCGTAAAACTGAACCACTGAACTCAAATATGCCTCAAATATGAGGCAATATAATTGTGTAAAACACAAGTTAGAATGTTTACATGTTTAACCTTTTTGGAATTGTTTGTTTCTTAAAGTCATAATATAAACGCCGGTCAAGATCATTCATAAAAAATCTTTGTTTTTTTTTTTTGCAAAAAAGAAAAGAAGATCTGATGCCACAAACCATTAAAGATGATTTTATTTTTCTTTTTTTCAGATAAATCAGACCTTTCTAGATGTTAATTAATTAACACATGTGTTTAAAATATTTGACCATTGTTAATCTAGATAGAGAATTTTGATCAGATGTCTTTGAGGAGATTGAAGTTAAAAAGGATATGGGAGGGTGACTGGTTGCACTCCAGCCTTTTTTTTCAGCATTCCTTCAACATGCCCAGAAAGTTTAAATTTCATAAGCTCAGGTTTATACCCTCAGCTGCTCTCGACACATTGCAGATACATCGTCTTGTAAAATTGCATGCAAAAAGTACCTCTTGATTTAGTTGAAGATGCTCCTAAACATTTTCCGAACAATGTGATGGCTGATACCATCAGTCATTGTAGATATAGCTGGTATTTTCTTTTCACAAACCAATAAAGGAAAAAATGTCTTTTGATTGTGTTTGGCATTCTTCTTGATATTTCCCTAAGGTTTGGCCTTAATGCTCCATGCTTTTTTTTTCATTTATAGGATCAAACATGCCCTCTCTTCTTGATAAAAAAGACGCCTTGTATGTTAATAATAGGCAACTTGCATAACTTACAACCCTTGCACCTGGGGCTAGGGGCTGTGAACCCTCGATCTATAGTTATTTAACCCTTGATCTGTTTTAAATAAAATGGTCATCTCAAATTTATCGGTCGGATGTATTTGGGAAAAAAAAGAGTGGGGGTGGAAGCCCTTCGATCACTTTTACCTCTTAAAAAGTGCAGTGGAATTTTTGATTTCCATTCGACTGAGCACTGGGTAACTTGCAATAACCAACACCCTTGCCCCGTGGGCTGTGGGGGTTTTTGCTCATCACGTTTATTTATCAAGTTTTATCGTTCTATTGGAAACTAAAAGTTTAGTGCCCTTTTTAAAAGTAAAAAGTGATAGGAGGACAACCAGCCCCCCCCCTCCGGGAAAACACCTCCTGTGGAAAATACCTCTGGGAAATACCACCTCACGGGAAATACCCCCCCCCCCTCCTGGAAAATACCTCCCCGTGAAAAATCTACCCTCGAAAAATACCCCTTGCGGTTGGTTGGTATCCAATCACTTTCGACTTATAAAAAAAAAGAGTAGAACTGCATGAGGATTAAAACTAATTTCTACCTCCATCCTCTTCTCGTCTCTCCCCTAGAGCTAATTCCATATTATCCGAAGGCTCAATGAGAGTTAAGAGGTTTTGGCATTAAAATGCACCCTTTGAGGTATCTCCCTCTCTTCATAGCTACAAAACATTCAGAGAACCCCATTGCAGAAGTTTAATTACCTTTTTAGGTTTTGTAATTTGTCCATTGCTTACAGATAGTGTTTGTTATTGGGAAGCATACGGGGAGTATTTTTCGCGTGGGAGTTTTCTGAGGGGGGGGTGGAGTTTCTGAAGCGTTTTCCTTGAGAAGAACATTTTGCACGGAGGGGGGTGGGGGGGAGCAAGACTTAAACATAAATTCCTCTTTTCCACTTTCCTTAGCACTTCTCAGCTAAACTAAAAAATAACAGAACCAAAATAAAATATTCCATTTTAGAAAACCATTTTTTTGTGCGAGAGGCTATTTTACAGGGGAGGGTTTTTCCTTGGGAGAGGGGGCGGGGGTGTAAACGCTTACACCCGTAGACAGTGACAGGGTGATGGGAAACCCATAAACATACATAAAAAAAGGAGAAATAAGAGTTTGTGACGTCTGATTTTCTTTGTTTTTATGACAACAAAACAGAGCTTTTTATTAATCATCTTGACAGTCATTTATACTATGACTTTAAAAAGCAAACAATTACAACAAGATTTAGCATGCGAAGATTCTAACTTGTATTTTACCCAATGTAAGTACGGTGTTTGAGTTGCATGAGAGTTCAGTTATATGAGGGTGCAGTTGCACGGTGGTTCAGTTGTATGGTTCTTCAGTTGCACGGTGGTTCAGTTGCACGGTGGTTCAGTTGCACGGGGTTCAGTTGCACGGGGTTCAGTTACAGGGGGGTTTAGTTAAATGGGGTCGAGTTGCACGGGGGATTGAGTTGCACGAGAGCTCAGTTAAATGGGGTTCAGTTGCACGAGGGCTCAGTTACACGAGGGTTCAGCTACACGAAGGTTCAGTTACACGGTCGTTCAATTGCATGGTCGTTCGGCTACATGATGGTTCAGTTGCATGGTGGTTAAGTTACAGTGGTTTAGTTGCTTGGGGTTCAGTTGCACGGTGTTTCAGTTGCAATGGAACCAATTTTTTCGTGTTGGAGAGACACGGCTCAGGGAAAATATATTTTTGTTAGAAATATATCCTTAATTTTTTTATAATATAAATGCATTTCGTATTTCCCATGCATTTTCGGTCTTCCATAGGCAGGGAAGCAATATTGTCCCTGAGAATTCCCTTGTGTATGCCCATTTACGTATTGTTCTTCAGGATTTATTTTTAAATGCGCCTTTTTTATGCTGTATCAAAAATTTGATCGAGGTCCAGATCACACGGCTATTACAATAATACTATTACATCAATACAGTACCAAGCCGTCTGAGGTCAATATACCTGCGTGCACTCCTTCTCCGCCCCACTTTGTTCAGACCCCACTCTTCAATTCCTGCCACTAAGTTCCCGCTTCCTTTAAATATTTTCTTGTTTCTTTTCCCACACCATTCGAAGACATTCTGCATTTTGCTAGGCTAGATTTGGCAAAAAGCGGGCTGGTTAAAATAGCAGTTGTTTAGATAGAATGAAAACTTTGTTCTTATAGCTGCTGGCTTACACACTGTGGTGCATAAGTCACATGTCTATTTATATTTAAAATATATTTGTTGTTAATTAAAGTGCTTTATTGTTTTTTTTATCTCGTGGTTAAAGACCGGAATTTAATTTGGATTTATTTAGTGTTTTATTGTCACTTGATATTATCATGTAAAACAATCAAATAACGTCACGTAATCACACGTGTGTTTGGATCGTACTCAACGGTATGCTGCATGTCTTTAGTATCTTCAGGCGTGTGTACTGAACTATATCGTTGAGGCGTATCGCCAACAGAACGATATTCTTGTTCAATGCGCTTCACAAAGTCAAGTATCGCAGGCTCAGTAGGAGGGAGCCTCATATATCTGGGTTCCTATGGTATTATGTCCATTTTTTAAATAAAATTAGGTTATCTCTAGTCTTTCTTTAGTTTTTAATTTATTCCTAATTGCATTTCTATTAATTTTTATAATATTTAAAAATTAAACTAATTTATTGAAAAAAATGTTTAATTTGAAAATGGTAATGTGACTTTGCGCCACCCTAAAGCAAGCATTATGGAACACTTGACTTTGAAAGCTGTCTTCGTAATCGACTCAATTCTTGGGGCTTAGCTTTTCTTTACGAGCCACATGGCCCGACCTCTACATAATTAGGGCTGGGACGGTATTCACTTTTAGCTTTGTTTTTTGTAAATCAACCGTAAAAACGGTTAGGTGGTTGAAAAGGTGAAGACATATTAAAATAACATTTAACATAAATAAAATACTAAAACCAACAAAGAGAAAAATCTAAAAAAAACAAAAAAAAAAAAAACAAACAAACAAACGAGACTGTGGCCAGTGGAGAGAAAAGAAAAGACAAATGCAAAACAACGCGGATATTTCGCCTGTATCCAAACAAGGCGTCTTCAGCACGGAAGAAACACAAGAAGAACAGGATAAAAAAAAACAAGATAAAACTAAAAACCAATAAAACCACCAAAAAAAAAAAAAAAAAAAAAAAAAATGTACAATTGGCGCAAACTGATCCACGTAGGGAAAAGATGCTATTATAGAGTTACTTCAATGAGGACACCAGAGTAACTGAGGAAAAAAAAAATATAAATTACTTTAATTATTCTGTTGCGAAATAATCCTTTTTTTAGCTATTACTGAAGCAAATCGTTTTGGTCTAGCAGTGGATAATGTCACTAGTGGATAGAGCCTTCAGAATTTGTTCCCAGGAATTTCTGGATTCGGAATTGTTATACTTGAGGGATATTTTGTTTTGTAATAGTTACCCAATTAAGTTCATTGACAAAATAATTGAAAATAGACGGGTTAAACATGATAGTAGAGTTATTGGGGTTTCTCAGTCTTTAGATTTGGATGTATCAAAAAGTTTCATTTCATTACCATATGTACCTGGTTTGGGTGAGAAACTTTCATGGGTTTTACGTAAATTTGGTATTGATACATGTTTCCAATCGTTGAGGCCAATGGGTAGTTTCTTTAGTTCTGGTAATGATTTAACCCGGGGAAATTTAGTAAGTGGGGTGTATAAAATTCCGTGTTCTTGTGGGAAGTTCTATATTGGTAGGACTCACCAACAATTTGTTGAAAGGTTTATTGAACACCAAAATTCAATAGAAAAACCCTACAATTAAGCAAGCCTCCAGAAACTTTTGTTTCAGCTTTAGCAGAGCATATTTGGTTTTCAACCAGATCATTTTGTAAAATTTGACGAAGCCTTAGCTATTTCAAATGATAAGGGTTACACTCAATGGGCGAGGGAAGCCATAGAAATTAAAAAACATATGTTTGCTAACCTTTCGATAAATAGGGACACAGGTAATTTAAATATTGACCCAATTTATGATAACCTTCTAAAGAGTGAGTCAACAGTCAATAAGGGAGTTAAGATTTTAAATAATCACCAGGGGATTATTTTACCTGCTAGACCAAAACGATTTGCTTCAATAATAGCTAACAAAAGGATTATTTCGCAACAGAATAATTAAAGTAATTTATAGTTTTTTTATTTTTCCTCAGTTACTCTGGTGTCCTCACTGAAGTAACTCTATAATAGCATCTTTTCCCTACGGGGATCAGTTTGCGTCAATTGTACATTTTTTTTTTTTTTGGTGGTGGTTTTATTGGTTTTTAGTTTTATCTTGTTTTTTTTTTTTTTATCCTGTTCTTCTTGTGTTTTTTTCGTGCTGAAGACGCCTTGTTTGGATACAGGCGAAATATCCGCGTTGTTTTGCATTTGTCTTTTCTTTTCTCTCCACTGGCCACAGTCTCGCTTGTTTTGTTTTTTTTTGAGATTTTTCTCTTTGTTGGTTTTTGTCATGGCTGGCCAGTTCGGCTTAAGATCTTTCATCTTTCAAATAAAATACTAAATAATAAAAATTAAGTAAATTATAGCCTAGCTTAATAAATAAGTATATGAACAAGTAAAATAAACAATTAGGTAAAATAAGTATATTAAATAAGAAAACAAAATAAGTAAAATAAATAAGAAAATAAGATAAGTAGAATAATAAAAATAAATAAATAGACAGAAAGTAATAACACATAAATTAGAATCCTAATACATTATATAATTTGGAAAGTATTGGTTTCAGAAGTAGTAATTTAACGTTTAAGCTTGAAAAATGTAATACGTTATGCCATTTAACTGTTTAGTTTAAGAAATGTATATAATGCTAGGATTAAGAATTATATTTATGATCCACTTTGACGCTCACGTACCAAGGTTTCAAGGTCTGCAAAACCTTGTAACTTTTCTATCTCACACTCCTTCCATGTCAAAAGGATTTCCCCAATTTATGGAATTATGGAAGTGAGAAAACTGGCTGATTTTTAGAGTACTTCTAACCAGAGTTTGAGTACAGTATTTCGTGCTTCTTAATTTTACAGCAAGTGGATTTTTTTTCAGTTGTTTCTCTGATTTTGAAAATCTTTAGCAATTTGATTTTTTTCAAAATTGTTAGCAGGTGAAAATTACAAAAAAAAATGTTCTAAATTACTCTGAGGAACAAGGTCTTGGCTTTTTTCTACAATTAGCCATGTCTTGATGCCTACTGCAAAATACTTCATTTTAATTCATTTTACTTCAAATTGCTTGTTAGCTAATACCATAGCCAATACCATCTTGCAATATGAACACATTCTAATCGATTAAAGCCATATTTTCAGAGATAATTTTTGTTCCACGTTTGAGAAAACTGAGAACTTTAGAAGACTAAAAACTGGCTAATGTTTAGAGTTAAAGCCATGCCATGACAGTCGAACTGGTCAGATCTAAAGCCGAACTGGGCAGCCATGACAAAAACAAAGAGAAATCTCAAGATGAAGAAAACAAACGGGACTACGGCCGGTAGAAGGACAAGACAAACTAAGCCAACGTGGATATTTCACTTGTATAAGACAAGGTGTCTTCAACGATAAGAAACTAAGATAAAATCTAAAATAACCTACAATTAAACAAAATCCAAAACAAAGAAAAAAAAAAATCTATATATAGAATTGTTGCTACTGGAATTGAGCACCTCAGAAGCTAAATAGAGTTGCTGCAATGAGAACAAAAACAAAATAAGTAAAATAATTAAGAAAATAAGATAAGTAGAATAATAAAAATAAATAAATAGACAGAAAGTAATAACGCATAAATTAGAATCCTAATACATTATATAATTTGGAAAGTATGGGTTTCAGAATTAATAATTTAATGTTTAAGCTTGAAAAATGTAATACGTTGTGCCATTTAATTTTTTAGTTTAAGAAATGTATACTTGAGCTTATATAATGCAACGATTTATAACAATATATAACCATTGAAGCGTCTCAGAATACAGTCGCTTCAGTGATTTCTCTTTCTCTTTGTTGTTAGAGTATTTACTAAACATAGTTTAGATGTAGTATTTTTATTTACCTCATAAATTGAAAGCAAGTCGAATTTTCGTTTAAGTAATTTATTGAAAACATTTTTTAAATAGTTATCAGATAAAATTTGCAAAAACTGAGGAATTAATAACTTCACTTTAAATTGTCTGTTAGCTAATACCTCAGCTAATGCTATCTTGAAAAAATTCTGACCGGTTAAATCCACGAGTTTCAGGGAAAATTCTTATTCCACGTTTTGAAAGACTGAAAGCTTGACAGGAATGACGAAATCTTTTTATTTGTGAAAATTCACGGATTTTAATTGTCTCATAATAATAATAAACATTTAAAATCAGTTTTCAAGCGAAAACCGTTGTTTCACGTTCGTGAAAATTGAAAGTTCGATAATGATAATTACGAACATTTTATTTTAAAAAGATAAACGCATATAATATCTTATAACATAATACTATCTTACAAGATAAATAAAAAACTATCTGAAAAATAAAAACTTTAACCAATTTAAACTAGTTTCAACAAAAATACTAGTTTTAAGCTCCTGAAATCTTTAAGCCTGACAGCAGTAATAATAAAACTGAACGGAAAGATCGACAACAGTTATACAAAAAAGATCGACAACAGCTGACAACAGTAATAATAAAATTGAACGGTAAGTGAAACGCGATTTGTTTCAATGCAAATTGAATGCGCTTGTAAATTATATTACATTTTCTTTTTATTTATTTAGTCTGAGGGTAAACTGCCGGACAACAAATTCTTATCAACAGAATTTGGTAAGCGACCAGAATTAAAGAAGTACATGAAAAAGGTAATGCCATTTGTTCAGGCTGTCAAAGAAAGTGTGGATAAGAAAGGACCCGAAGCTTTGAAGCAAAATATTGACTTGGATGAAGAAGCGGTTTTGAAGGAGATTATTCCCTATTTGAAACACACTCTTGAGGTATGCTATTTATTCATTAACATTATAACGTTTGTAACAAACATTCTATTATAAATTATTGTCAGGTTCAAGAGTAACCAACTGCAAAGTTTAAGTTTTCTTCGCAAGATATTCTTGTTTGGAAAAGTAATTGTTTGCTTTGTATGTAAGACTCAGTTATACTTGCTGGATATGCAGGGCAGGGCTCCCTCTCTGCTTTTTTACTCGTTTCTTTGTCTCTAAAAATTTTCCTGTGCATCAAATTTATTTTACTTTACAGTTGTGTGATTTGTTTTTGGGACAGAAATGTTGGAGTATTACCTTTCTGAATAATTGAAGGCTCCTCCTACATTGATGAAAAAACGCACCTCTGAAAATGGGTCGGTAAATTAAAACCCATAAGGCAACTCTTGTAATAGACTTGGGTGTAGTGCTTCTGTGTTTTATGAGAAAACTAATGTCAAGTCAAATAAGTGATTGTAAACAAGGGACGCTCGAAATTGCATGGCCCAAGCACGGTATAGTTTACTCAATCAATTAGTTACAAAATAGAAAATATTACAATTATTAAACTGCAGTCACGACAAGAAAATGTGTCAACAAGCACAAAAGTTACGAGCACATTGGCCCTTACGCACAAGTTACGAGTTGTTCAGAGCCCGAACAAAAATCGGTACAGAGCTTCAAGAATAACTATGTGACCTAGAGTATACCGGTGCCAGTTTTGGAGCTTTCATAGATAACGGACGGAAAGGGGGTCGAGTTCAAATACTTTTAGGTAAAAAGAGCCAAGCATTATCTTCTATTCCTCTCTGGATAAGTTGAACCGAGTGTAAATTAACTTTTAGGGGTATTTTATCGTCTATAGTTACATATCAAACTGTGGCAGACTCTAGATACACAGTAGCTCATTATTCATTTATCAACTCCAACGCTCAGAACAATAAAAATACAATGTACTTTATGTGTGAACAAAACTTTGGATTATTAAAATCTATGGATTTAAAACCTTGTTAAGTACGTCATTCCATTTTAGCCGAAACAAATCGCGCTAATTAATCAGGCCATGGCCTGCTACAATGTTTTTTCGTATTAATGAGTGAAAAGAAAATCGGAAATGAAATCCAATTGTCCTGATTTATCGTTATTATGAATTTTTTGCTTAGTTATCTTCTGTTATTATATGTGTTTGATCTTAACTATTTATTTTTAATATTCCTTCCCTTATTGCACTGTATTTATACCTTATAAAGCTAATGGAAGGAAAGGTTCCCCTGCTAATAATGCTTTTGATTGCTTAAACTGTCGTGTTACCAAGGACATCAGAATAGAAGTAATTTCGCCTCATGCATCCATTTTAGGTTAATTCATTACTACGATTTTCCCTTGGGCTGTTTCAAAATTAAGTAGTTTTTAGTGCAGTACCACATCTTCTTCAATGTCCCCGTGAAATTCAACCGTGAAAATGAATAAGCCAAACTAGTTTTTGGTTCGGAATTTCTCAAACGTTAACGGAGGTTGATTGCCAAAGACTATTATACTGTTCACTTACTCACTCACTTATGTCTCGGACTTCTTCACACATTCGTGGGGCCATCTTCTTCACACGTTTTTGGATTAGTATCCTAAATGATGTTCTGTCGTCTGGTTGTTTGAGGAGGCATAGGAGGTCACTTCCGACGATGTCTGGCCATCTCTTCCTAGATCTTCCATGTGGACGGATAGCGCGAACCCTTCCTTCAAAGGCAACTTTTGGAAGGCTTGGTTGTTCCATACGGTGTATTGTGACCCTACCACCTGAGTTGCTGTTATCGCACATTCTTGAGAATTGAAGTTTCTCGCTTCAGTTACCTTCGAAAGAAATTCCGCTGAAGTTGCTTTCAGTTGCCTTCGTTGAAGATTCAGTCTAGATCTGTTACACCAGCTATACGGCGGTGGCATTTCGTTTTGAAGATTGATATTCTGCGTTCTTCTTCGACTTTTAGTGTTCATGTTTCCCATGTGTAGATGACAACAGAGATGATTAGCGAGTTGAAGAGTCGGAGCTTCAATTGTATTGGTAGGTGCTTATTTTTGAAGATGGGAGTATCCTCTTGAGGCTCGCACTTCCAGGGCGAGTCTTTGTTCTATGTCATCGAAACAATTGTTGTCTGATTATAGTAGGCTCCCTAGGTACACGAACTTGGTTACGGACTCGACTTTTTCGCCGCTTACTACGACATGAATAGGGACGTGTTTGGGACTTTCGTGGGGTGTTCAACCTTTGTCTTTTTTGGGTTTATTCGTATACTGAAGCTACTTGATGCAGATTTAAGTTCAGAGACTTGGGCCTGTAGACTGGACTTGGTTTCTGGTAGCTTGTGAGGTCATCGGAATAAGCTAGTGTGTCGATGTTAACACCGTTTAAGATTACTTCTACATGGTTATCAAGCTGGTACAATATTGCGTACAAAAAGAGTTTGAAAACTTGCAGAGGAAAAAAAAAGCAACCTTGGAATACACCCCAAGTTGTTGCAAACTCTTCTGTTTGACCTTCTAGGGCTCGAAAGCAACTGTAGTAGCCGTCGTACATGTCTTCGATTATATCAACTGTATTTTTGAAAAAACCGTAGGGGGTGAATATATGCCACAGTCCATCCCACCATACTAGATCGGATGCCTGCTTGAAAACAATGAATAGCTGAAGAATTTCTTTGACAAATTCAAGGTGCTTTTCTGCGAGTTACCTTACTACAAAGATCTGATCAGTGGTAGACCGTCCAGGGCAGAAACCAGCCTGATGGTCTGTTATGGTTTTGATTTACTTTAGAAGAATCCTTGTTATCATTTTAGCAGGGTGACTTTTAAGGCTTATGGACCGTTTGTTTTCGCAGTCATTTTTATGGCCCTATTTTGTGGAGCCGTACAATGATCGCCTTCGCCTGTGTTTTGAGAAATGATCTGTTCACCACATGACAACAACTACTTTATGTAGTATAGCCTCTAGCAGAGGGGACTCAACTTTGAGTCGTTTGGCAGGGATACCATCAGGGCCTGGAGCTCTATGTTCTTGATACTTCGAATGACCTCTTTTACCTCACTTAGTAGATGGGTGGGGACTGGGGGGTTTTCAGTTTGGAAAATTCCGATATCACAGTAGGGTTTCAGGTAAATAGCGGAATATGTTTCTCTTTTAATTGGCTTTTCCATTTGTCTTTAAAATAACTGCTGTAACACTCGGGCCTACCATCCTTGTCCAGGACTCGAGTGGTGGCGCGGATTTTTTCGTGGAGAGTTTGTTATTTCATATTCATTATTTGGATTATTGTTTTCTTTACCATCTGTTGTATGTGCTTATACATATCCTTTCGTTCCTAGTCCTCCTTGCTGCAAACCTGACGTTTTTCGTCACATAGATTGATGATTTCATCTGTGATCCAAGGCTTCTCTAGTGTAGGTTTGTGTCTGAATATTTTCCTAGTTGTGTCAAGGAGTGATGTGTTCAACTTCTTGACTAGAGTATCTATGGTGTCAGTGGTCTTGTTTGACTTTATTGGCTTAAGTACAAGATCAAGACTATTGTGTAGCAACTGCAGGAAAACAATGCTTGTTGCAGGTTCTTTCAGTTTATTGCTGCGGAATCTTGGGATCTTATTTTTTAAAACAGGAAAGGTTTTGAGCTTGAGTTTTGTCAATTTACTCATCACACGGACATGATTTGAATCGAAGTCTCTTCTAGGTGGTATTGGTGACAGATGATTTTAAACGTTCTGAGATGAAGATACAGCCAGTCTGATTTGTAGTTTTTCGGTCTGGGGATATCCAACTTGTATTTCTTTCTTTTCTGTGTTTGAACATGGAGCTTGTAACAAGGAGGCTATTATCCCTGCCGAACGTAAGTAGACGCTCACCGCATGAGTTTCGTCTCCTAAGACCAGATCTGCCTAAAGCATCTCGGTCAAGCTGTGTCGCTTCTCCGACAATTGCATTGAAGTCACCTATTACTATCAAAAGATCTTTCTTAGGGTTTCATCAATTAAAGACTGAAGTTGTTGATAGAACGTGTCAACTTCTTAATCCGGCATTGAAGAGTCGGGTGCGTTCACTTGGATGGCTGTGATGTTCTGTACTTCTGCTCGCAGCCGAATCAACATAAGGCGTTCCAACACTGTTTTTTTTTTGCTATTACTATGCGCTTTGCTTTGTGTGTCAGGAGAAAGCCAACACCTTGTCGGTGTTCGTGATCCAATCTACCACAGTATGAGAGGAGAGTGTGATGTCGCCAAACTGTTTTTCTCCTGTGTCAGGGTAGGTGTGTTTCCGAGAGGCCAATAAGGCCCCCTCTGTACCTACAGTTCTTTTGCCATTAGCTCTAGTATTTCAGGCTTTGCCAGAGTCCGTATGTTTAAGGTCCCAAAATATAACGGGGTTTTCTGGGTTAGAATGGGGATGTCTCTCAATAAAGTACAAACACGCTCTATGGTATTCGTCATTAGCTGCTGAAATGGCATATCTTTGTCTGAAGTCATCAGATCGTTGGTTTTCCCGTACGCGGTAACATTATCATTCGTTTTAAAATTTTTCCTTCCGTCGATTATCCCGGACGATGTAGCACGATTTCTTTTTGTATGCAACTGATCTGTAATAATTAAAATAAGAATGTTTCATGGCTATTCAAGGACAGCGGCAAGCCACTCTTCTCTGTCTTTTGCAGTTGGTCGATTTACTCCATTACGAGAGTACTCCACCCTCACATCTTTCTGCTCGCTGTCTATTTAGTCTACAGCAGGGGGTAGGGTTTGAATCTGTCATGACGTGTCCACGCGCCAGTGGGCCCAGCGCAGAACCATAGAAGGGTCCCTAGCTCCTCCTTAACTGTTTTTTTTTGCCCCGTGGTTAGGGGTCCTAGTTATGTTTAAGGAACCCCAGGAACAGGGTCCCTCTTGGTCTTTACCTTCTAGTTTGATATTCAAAGGAACCCTCCATAGCTGGTAAACTTTCCACTATCTGCCACCCGGGTACATGCTTGAGCTGCCTGGGGGAGGCTCTCACTGAGGAGCTAACTCAATGAACTCTTTTACGCGTTTACAGAAAAGTTGCTCCTTTTAAAGCTATGTTTTGCCATGTGTTCTTTTTTTTTAATTTGGCGCCACTTCTACCAAAATCTGCATATGGGGGTTTTGCGTTAAAAACTGAATCTTTATTTTGCTCCTAATTTTTTAAGATGTACATGGCTGTGTAAGTTTTTACGATCAGATTTCATTTTAACTGTCCTTGGTATTTTGAACTTTTTTCCGTGTCGTTGGGAAATAGTCATTCCAATATAGTGCTCGAGTTAATATTGGGAAAGATTTATAGTTATTTGTTTGTGTTTTTACTATCATCACTAGGGACTTATAGATATATATTTAAGGTTCTTGCATAGTTTTGTATCCAAGGTTTGATTGAATTTGGTATTACGTGCGAGGGATGACGCATTACTTTAGTATCTATGGCAACAAAAAAGGACATAGACAAAAAAGATTTTCAAAAGGTATTTTGAACCTTAAAATAGTCTGATGGGGGAAATTTTGTAGTTCCAGTGTCATGGTCTATTTGAAACATGGCCATTGTCATAAAATCTATAATTTTAGAAGTTGTGTCCTTGTTGACACTGTTCTCTCAGAATTTGCGACTTTTGAAAATAAATTGGAATCATCATGCGTCAGTGCTTATGGGGAAGTTGAATTCGTTGAACTCAATTGAAAATTAGCCCCTGCTTTGGATTACTACTCTATCTAATAAGAGTGGGAAGTGGTACCGAAATAATAATAATAATAATAATAAAAAAAAAACCCAGGGTAAAATTAAGATGCCATCTGACGTCACTTTTCATTACCAAATCATGGTTGGCGTAGTCTTTTTGTTAATTTTCCAAGTAATTATAGGGCTGTCAGTAACTCTGCATGCATCATGCATAACCAAACAAAATTAGCTTCCACTATATTATACATACTACTACTACTACTAACAACTCATCGTAGCACCAAGCCGCCTGAGGCCAACACAGCTTCACACGCTCCTTCTCCATCCCAATCTTTTCAAAGCCTTCCTCTTTACACCCTCCCAGGAAGTTCCCATTTCCTTTAAATCTTTCTTTATGACATCCTCCCACACCAGACGAGGACGAGCTGCTTTCCGTTTAGCCCTAGACGGTAGGCCGAAAAGGTCAATTTTCGGCAATTTGTCATCCTTCATCCGCAGAACGTGCCCTAGCTGTCTCAACCTTTCTTTCATTATATCCCTAGAAAGCGGGCTTGAACCACATCTTTCGTACAGCCTACTGTTTGAAATACGGTCAGTCACCCGGGTACCCAGAACAATTCATAGGCAATTTCTCTGGAAAACATCTAGTAAATCTTTATTCGATTTTCGGACCACCCATGCTCCAGAGCCGTATTTGACCACTGTCATCACTGTACCTTCCAATATTCTAATCTCGGTTTGCAGACTTATCTTCCTATTCTTCCAAACTTTTTTTTAATTGTGAAAAAACACCTTGAGCCTTGGCTATTCTACTTTTAACATCTTTACTGCTCCCACCGTCTTTACTAATAATACTACCAAGGTAAGTGAAGCCGCTCACCTGATCAATCTTTTCGTTATGCAACGTTACCTTTTCATCTTCACTTATTCCTAGCCTTAGTGACTTAGTCTTCTTAACATTAATTTTCAAACCTATTCTAGCACCCTGAACCCGCAAAACTTCTAAATGTTTGTTCCCATAGCAAAATCATTGTAAGTAGAAAAATACCTTATGAGACTACATAGGCCCAATCGCCCCTCTGTAACGCGCCATACTTTTTTCTTTTTCTTTTTTTTTATTAAGAAGCGTTGATACGTAGTGTGTCTGTGGATAATATTTGTGTGTAATTGCTGGTTGCAAATGCAATTTATCCTGGGAAATAGAACACAAACGGTCAGACCACTGCAGAAACTGATGGGATGACACTCGGCCTTATGGTGTACCGTTTTGGTGGACAATTACCTTCAAAATGTTTGCAAAGTGGTTTACCAACATCCTTGGCTGATTCACGTGCTAATAATGTTTATGTTATGCTCATTGAAGGAAAAGTTGGAGATGAACAGCTGGATGAGTATAGAGTAGGTAAAGGGAAATCAAGAGATATCGAAAAGTTCCAATTTCTATAAAGAATATACCTTGGGCAAGCAATCAAGACAAACTCTACTGTCTAAATTAGTCGGAAGGGTTTATGTGTAAAGGATGTAAAGTCATAATTAAGGATGCTGACTTTGCCTTGAT
>CM051257.1:232207-617207 GCA_027921565.1 Artemia sinica | reverse complement strand
ATATATATATATATATATATATATATATATATATATATATATATATATATATATATATATATATATATATATATATATATATATATATATATATACTACTACTGATGACGGTCACTGCATATGTGACCGAAATATCTGGTATTTTTGTGAATTTCTATCACTGTTATCATCATCACTGTCTATTAAAAGGATTTTATCCCTATTTGAACTTTTATTTATCGTCATGGAAAGGCAGTGTCATCTCCGAAATTATATGTCTCAAAATTAATTAAACACATTTTTATTTAACGGTAAAAGATCATCTGAGTGAGATTCAGTGACAAAGTGATAGATGATAACAAAAAGTTGAAACCTGAAGCTATCCGTTTAGGCAAACATTTGGAAATAGGTAACATAAAAATAATATTTTACGTAAAATTAACTGCATAAACCAAAATCATGGAAGAAATCGAACAAATTTCACTTGACCACAGACAAATATTAATCGACCACCCTCCTCAACATGCCCTTAAAGTTTCAATTTCCTTTAGCCGTTCCTGGGATATCGCAGATACACTCTTTTGAGAACCTTGGATGCAAGCAGTGTCTTTTGATTTAGTTCAAGATCCCCATTAACATGCCGTGAAAGTCCAGCTTAATACCCTTAGCTTTTACTGAGATACTGCAGATTCACTCTTTGACAACCTGGATGCACATAGTTTTTTTTTTATTTATTTAGTACAGCCTTCCTTCTACCTTACCCTGAAAAATTCGACTTAAAGGCGTAACGCGATACGCCCAATTGATAATTTTGGATGTATCTAGTATGTTTTGGTTTGCTTCAACAGCCCCAATAACATGCTCTGGGAGTTCCAACGTAATTAACTCGGCTTTTCGTGGGATATTACCCAGATGTCCTTATGGCAATCTGATTACACCTAGTGTCTTTTGATTTAATTTTATATCCCTTTCAACTTCCCGTGAAAGTTTCAATTATGTTCTAGAGATATTGTATCTATTGCCATTTTGACAAGCAGAATGCACTTTAACACTTTTGATTTAGTCCAATAGTTCTAGTTATTGTAGAAGAAGCGGCAGCAGTATTGGCTGTCGCGGTCACAATTGCAGTAGTAGTTGTAGCAGTAGTAGTTATAGGTGCAATTAGTCGCATTCGCTGTCGCAAGTAGTTGCAGTCACAGTCGCAAATAGTCGCAGTTTCAAGCGGTCGCAGTCGTAAGTAGTCACAGTCGCAATTAGTTGCAAAGACGTTTGCAGTTGAAAGTCCAGCAATTGTATTAAACCAGCTACCAAAAGGAACAAGTTGTAAACTTATTTTCCTGTGTTCAAAGTATCGATTTGAACTTCCGGGGTGCTTTTCTTTGTGTCACAACAGGAGAGGCAGGACCTGGGTGGATATTGACCAAATGTTTTTCGCTTTTTGTACCGCTCATACTCAGCATTAAAATGTGTTCCATACTTACAGTGCCCGAATAAAAAAAGAATTTGTTGATGCCACACTGTAAATTTTGATCTGTATTGCGTTGTTTCTATTTATAACTTTACCACAACGCATGCCAATTTACGTGAGAATGAACAGCGGACATTATTTGCCTGGCATTGACAGAACTAATCCACCCAATTCTATTCAATTTGGGTGAATAGTCCATTCTGGCGTAATTTGGCCAATTATTATGTTGTTCTTTCTGTTCTTTTTTTAGCTTCAGCATATTGACATAAAAAATTCAGATGACCCATCTGCTGACGGGAAAACGAAACAAGATTGTGTTCCTGGAGCACCATTCATCATGTTTAGATGTGAGAAAGTGTATTTAAAATTCATCAACCCTCAACCCATGTCCGGACTTTTCGAAGTTGAAGTACCCATTATTGAAGGTGACACGCTTCAGACGGTGACTGATCGACTTTGTCGTACCGTGAAACAAATCAAAGGTATAGTGGAGTCTTACTTTGATTGATTTCTCTAACTTTATTACGAGATTTAGTAAGACAGTGAACAAAGTCTGTTTTTGGGCTTGAACCCCAATTAGACGGGGATGTAAAAAACCGTCTATTTCTTAGTTGATTCGTGGATTTCATTTTATGTTTGCATCATCTGATGTATTGCAGTCTTCAAAACATCTCATTCCTTTTAACACTAGAACGGTTATGATTGCCCTTTCTCCTTTGCAATTAATATACCGCTTTTTCGCTATACTACTTTCATGATGCATTAGTTGGGTCAAGACTGGTAAACAAAAATTAAAGGAAGTAGTCAGTGCTTATTGTCATGTTTATTTCATCAATTACACCCGGGGTTTATGACTGTTAATTATGACATTATACTTATACTATAATTATGACTGTAAATATGACATAATTTAGACAACCGGTAATTTGACACATTGTCTTCTCTACAGCTACAAGAATTAATATTGAGCATATATTTTTTCTCTATTTCCCCCATCCCTTCTCTCTCTCCCTCTCTGTTTTCTCTTTCTCATTTTTAGGCCGAATTTTCTTAGAAACAAATTTTGGCACCATTCTATAGTAATGAAGTCTAGTTAAAATTATGATTAGTTTTGCTTGTGTCGTCAATTTATTGGATTTTTTGTATTGTTTATGTGATGCGCTCTTTGCTCTAGGCTTACAGAGGAGGGAATAAACCAAATAACTGAAGGCAGCTATTACGATGATTAGATTCTCCAGGGAGCTATGGGCAATTTGTGGGAACAATATTAGATTTGGTAATAGTTTTTCTCGTTATGTTTCCTGTAATTCTTTCCCCTCCCTAATCATTTGTTTGTCATGTTCCATTTATTTTTCCCAGAGAGGCTTCAAAGGCAGGTACGGTAGTAACATTTGCCAAATTTGGCATTAAGAGGCTAGATATAATTATCTTGAGGGAAAATGGGAGAGTTACAATTTGAGTTCTTGGACGTAAAAACAATGCATTAAATTCGTTACTTTCTATTAAAACACATGCAGGGGACTTCAAGAAAGTAGTTAAAGAATATTACATAATAGATTTTCAAGACCTTGGTAAACGGAGGTATGTTTCAAAAAATGAACTGCTGACAGGGATGGGCGACTCCACTTTTGTCACTGTTGCTAACCATGAGCTGGAATGAAGCTAAATTTTTCTTAGCTCAAAAAATAAATTATTTCATTATAGTCGTGCCTTCTGTGTTGAATTTTGAACTCGCAGTTTTGCCACTATTCAGTTTCTTAAATAATTTTGTGTTTTTGTTCTCAGTGAAATCTTTTTGGTTTGCTGAGAAATTAAATTGTTTAGGTAGGTCTTCCTTACCCGAAGTTTTTTTTTCTTTTGTGTGAGTTTTATAAATTTTTGGTTTATCAGATAAAAAGAAAGAATAATCACTTTTGTACTAAGTCCGACAGTCCTGAGCCTGTACCTGAATGTTTCCTCTGTTCAAGAACACACTTGCTGTGACACACAGGCTTGTAACCTAATTCTAATCCCATTGATTCAACTATCCATGATATCTATATGACCTACGGCATTGTTTTTCTGCTAGAACATCTATTAACCGACATTAGCGATAACGTTCTGAGACATATTAATGAGGTTATTGTTTGCTACAACTGCCCACGTTACTCGGGGCTGCACTTCGAGAAACAACTTAAAGCCTTTTCTCTTGTGCTTTTAAGAGTCTGATGGCACCTATTTATAGTTAGAATTGAATCGACTCTTGTCGTGAATTTGTATCTGCCTTCTGACTATCGTGTTATAGTTTCAGCAAATTCCTTCTCAAAGCCTTGCGAAAAATCTTAAAAGCTTGCGCTCAGTGTCAATAACAATGGAATCAAGTTCGTGCCCGTCGGTGACTTAATACTGATGTCAAATGTTTTCCAGCACGTTCGGGAATACTGCTGAATGCCTAGCTACCACATGCTGTTGCTGAAAAGTCTATGCGTTATACTAACATTCATAATTCTGGTAGTTTCTAATTTAGACCAAGTATTTCGTTCAAATGTCCTTTTGTCAGTACACATTGATCAGCAGAACTATGACCGTTTTCTATTGATATTTAGGGTTCAGATCAATGTTCAACAAGATTCTCACATGCCTTCTACAAACAATACAAGTTTATAAGTTTAAAATTGGTAAACCGAACAAGTGGTTTAAGGTGAGTGATTCAAAGAGAGTAAACAAGGTGATACATATTTTTTGCACTAGCTTACCTATTATCTATAATCCGTGTTCCCTAACATCTCTTACAGTGTTTTACACACGTTAGTGAGAAATCAGAAACTTAATGTGTATTATCATCACATTATTACTTCTTTTAAGCATGCAGAGTAAACCAAATCTAATGCTAAAACTAAACCTTGGAAGCCTTTCTAGGTATTTTACCCTAATATAAAGTTTGTTGTTTTTAAACAAGGCCAAATTTTGGCTCCGAATTTGGTACTGTTGAGGCAGGTCCAAAATAAGTATTGTTTCGGAAATAAAGCAGCAGACGAAACTTCAAAATAAAAAACATCTTCGTTCACTGTGGTGTAAGGGCCTTAACTTTCGATCTACGCGAAAAGAATGGACTGAAGTCAGTATCTGTGATAAGGTTGAAAGTGTTTACCCTTCTCCTGTTCTCTCTGAAAAGTGGGTGAAATAAAATTCATCTATTTTTTTTCCACAGCGAATGCTGTCCACTTCTGCTATAGCCGTCACTTCTTTTCGTATCTTTCATCCAAGCTATCCCAATTTCATGTGATCCGTTGACTTTGAATTAAAATCAAGTATTTTACAGGCATCAAAACATGGCTAATTTTAGAAAAAGCCAAGACAGATAGTCCAAGTGATTGAGAGGCAAATCTGGGATAAGCCCTTTTTAGGACTGTATAAAAATGATATCATTTCATTTGTTGATAGATAAGTCTATCTATCATCCATCCATAGGTCATTCCTAGGCCAGAACTAAGGTTGATAGTCATAGAATTAAGAGATGAAAGATTGGATTGATTTTGCGTTGACACGTGACGGACAATGTCCACTGGACTTGTATGCAAAATCTGTGACTGAATTTGCTCCAAGTTCTGGAGAAGACGCTGTAAAAAGACTGGATGTTATGGTACATCAAAGGTGTATCAAAAACTGCATGTTAAGCTGGAGAACAAAAGTTAGGGAAGGTAATGTCCAACAGCTGGCAAAATGTATGGTAAAGATGGAGACTACGTGTTAGTCCCTCCACCGCTTAATAATAGCGTCGAAAACGCTATTATTACTGATGACTTCAGGACAGAAAATAGGAAAGTAGGACGAAACGCCAAATCCCTATCAAGCACCAATTGTTTAAATACCCAGTCAATTGAGAACCATGGACATGCTATTTAGCTTGTTTATCTTATTTAAATTGCTCTCCCATTTAGATTTTGCTGGATAAGTCAGTGTTCACTTCCAATTTTTATTCTTATTCAACAATTGAAGTTTATCACTTGAAGTTTTCCTCTCCAAAATACAGTTGTGACTGCTAGTCAGTGATATATTTGCAAGCAGTTTGCATTTGTATACGCTTTTATAAGGATTAATTAAAAAAACTTTTCCACAAAATAAGTTTTTCAAAGAAAATTAAAGAACTCCATTAAACAAAAAATGAGCAAAAATAAAATCAAATAATCTACACAGCGTGAAACTACCCCAAATCAGCATCGATAAATAAATGAAACCCAAAACGAACATAAATTACAATAATTAACCGAGTCAAACTCAAAACGAGCAGAAATTAACATGAGTTGTGCGCTTTTCCCCTATTCCTTCCCAAGGTCAGAACAAAATTTACACTTTACTGAAAAAGTACAAATGAATGTGCTGAAAAAATATAAATGTTTTTACTTTTATAACTTTAATAAATCAAATAATATTAACATTTTGATTAAAAATTATCAGTATATGTATATTAAACTGACAATGCACATTCATTTGTATTTTTTCAGTAAAGTGCAAATTTTGTTCTGACCTTGGGAAGGCATAGGGGAAAAGCGCACAACTTATGTTAATTTCTGCTCGTTTTGAGTTTGACTCGGTTAAGTATTGTAATTTCTGTTAATTTGGGTGTTGGGGAATGATGGGTGTGGGGCGGGGGGGGGGCTAGTTGCCCTCCAATCACTTTCGACTATTAAAAAGGGCACTAGCCCTTTGAATTTCCAGTCGAATGAGCTTTTATTGAAGTTTCTACGACAACGCCTTCTTTAAAAACCTTATATACCCCCAGGGCATAACTTAAAACCCTTGCCCTGAGGGATGTGGGGGAGTGTCCTCCTCAAAAACATATTTTCTGTCTGGAAATCAACTCCGCTGAACAAAATGGCTATCTCAGAATTTTGATTGGATGTGTTAGGGGGAATGAAGGGCGTGGGGGGGGAGGGGCTAGTTGCCCTCCAATCACTTTCGACTATTAAAAAGGGTACTAGCCCTTTGAATTTCCAATCGAATGAGCCTGTTCTTAAGTTTCTACGACAACGCCTTCCATAAAAACCTTATATGCCCTCAGGGCATAACTTAAAACCCTTGCCCTGATGGTTGTGGGGGAGTGTCCTCCTCAAAAACATATTTTGTATCTGGAAATCAAGTACGCTGAACAAAATGGCTATCTCAAAATTTTAATTGGATGTGTTTGGGGGAATGATGGACGTGGGGGGGGGAGCTAGTTGCCCTCCAATCACTTTCGAACATTAAAAAGGGTACTAGCCCTTTGAATTTCCAATCGAATGAGCCTGTTTTGAAGTTTCTACGACAACGCCTTCTATAAAACCTTATATGCCCCCAGGCCATAACTTAAAACCCTTGCCCTGAGGGTTGTGAGGGAGTGTCCTCCTCAAAAACATATTTTCTATCTGGAAAACAACTACGCTGAACAAAAGTGCTATCTCAAAATTTTGATTGGATGTGTTTGGGAAAATGATGGACGTGGGGGGGGGGGAGGCTAGTTGCCCTCCAATCACTTTCGACTATTAAAAAGGGCACTAGCCCTTTGAATTTCCAATTGAATGAGCCTGTTTTGAAGTTTCTACGACAACGCCTTCTATAAAAACCTTATATGCCCCCAGGGCATAACTTAAAACCCTTGCCCTGAGGGTTGTGGGGGAGTGTCCTCCTCAAAAACATATTTTCTATCTGGAAATGAACTACGCCGAACAAAATGGATATCTCATAATTTTGATTGGATGTATTTGGGAGAATGATGGGCGTGGGGGGGGGGCTAGTTGCCCTCCAATCACTTTCGACTATTAAAAAGGGTACTAGCCCTTTAAATTTCCAATCGAATGAGCCTGTTTTGAAGTTTCTACGACAACGCCTTCTATAAAAACCTTATATGCCCCCAGGGCATAACTTAAAACCCTTGCCCTGAGGGTTGTGGGGGAGTGTCCTCCTCAAAAACATATTTTCTATCTGGAAATCAACTACGCTGAACAAAATGGCTATCTGAAAATTTTGATTGGATGTCTAAGGGGGAATGATGGGCGTCGGGGTCGACTATTAAAAAGGGCACTAGCCACTCCCATTTCCAATCGAATGAGCCCTTTTCGAAGTTTCTACGACAACTCCTTCGATACGAAGTGCCCGGGTATGGAGAACAAACCAAAAAACAACACATTATGCCCACATCGTTCTTTACTTAGGCAGCTCTAGCGCGCTGCCTATGAAAGGGGATTTAGATTCCGTCCATTCTTTGTCTCCACAATTGACACCAATTTATCTGGTTCATACGAAACGAAAAAAATAAATCACGTAAACCTAGATTCAAAGGAAAATCACGGCAATTGCATCCTGACACCAATAAAGCCTATTGGCCAATTTTGTGTACCCCACACCATAAGTTTACTTTAAGTCGGTGTCTCAGTTTGCCAACGTTTTCAGGTATGAAGATATATCTAAAACAGAAAGAAAAAAGTAATATAAACAATTGGAATTTATGTTGTGAAAAACGCGGTAAAAAGAAGGTTAAAAGAAGAACAGCTTCATGGTAAGAAAAAAAAAATAAATAAATAAAGGGTTTGCCACTAGAGGAAGAGAAAGACGAGCCATAGGACTGGGATATACCAAAGAGAGGCAAATGGGTCATTTGTACTTTCGTTTATGGGGATTGGAGAAAAACAATTTTCATTTTTACGAGATACGAGGGTTAGAGACAATCGATTTTTCTAAGATAATAGATGTTCTAGATTCCGAGAAGATTCAGGTGCTATAGCCAAATTGTATGCACATTTTGGATAATATATAAGTAGCATATAGTATTAAATCCAATAATCTATTACAGTGCTTTTCAGACTGTTGTCCAGGGACTGTTGGGGGTCTGCGAAACTGTCGTAATGTGCCCGTGGTGGATCTCAATATTTCTTATTGGAACTTTATCTTGTTATATTATGTAAATATTTTCATAGGTTTTTAGTTTGTATACGTGTAAGGTAAGCCAAGAAAACATTTATGATTTATATTACAAAATTATGTAAGCTGAAAGGAAAGTTTTAATTTTACGTAATGACGTAGGTAATGACGTTAACTTGACGTAGGTAACCATTTTTATTCTTTTTCAAAGAAAATACCTTCGTTCACCTAACTATCATCATTAGATATCTATATTCTATATATATACTATTTTCTTCTGTAGTTTTATCTTCAAGGGATCGGGACGACCTGTTAGGGGTTTTTGGGTCTGCCATGGTAAAAGGTTTGGGATCTATTATGCTCTGATCTATTATGTTTTGTTTAGGATACGTAAGCATCGAGTATTTTTAAGTATTTAACTTGCAATGATTCCACTGATAGGAAAAGGAATAAGTAATCCAATATATTCGATAACTGATCCCTTGACATGAGAAACGCATTACCGTGACTAGAGCATTCTTTTGTAAGGATTTAAATCTGACGGAATTTATTTGCTTATAATTTATAGAGAGCAAGTGTATATAGATTCAGGACTTGAAAAATATGCCTCACAGTTTTTCTTCAGGCAAAATAAATATTTCAGTAATTCCTCTTGAGAATGATATCTGGATGAATGCAAATCCGATTTCCCTGATTGCCCTTCTCACAGAGGGAGATTTTACGGTTTAGTTATCCCAGTGTAAGAAAATTTCTTGCAAAGAATGCGGAAAAGCATAATCTTTCTCTAGATGATATATCGACCATTAGTTGTATTTGCAGAGGAAATAGAAAAAGATTTAAAGTTTATTGTATAAAAAGATGTTGCCCTTAGTAGTCATCAGAAGATTGTACCTACTCAGTTCTAAATTAAATTCGTCGATTTTTGACACTTTTCATTTTGGCAATTTATTTCTTTTTTTAGCATATTGACGTACAATATAACATAACTAAATCTCAAACTTGATCACAAACCTCTCTTGGTTCAGCAAGCGTTTGCGTATTATTTTTATTCGGGGTTGATTTTCCCAAGGGGACCAAAATTTTTCGAAGCTATAAATAAAAGGCGGATTACATGTAATTTGTGCTAAAACTTAAAGAAGATATTGGTAAAGAAGATATGTAGTCTCTTTGGTATTTGTCTGGCACAAATTTCAGATTTAAAGGGGCACGAATGAATACAAACATTTAAAGATTATGAATATTTGATGTAAACTCGCACCTTGATCAATCGTTTGTGGGGGAACTTCATATCCTCTTTCAAATGGCATGTTTTGTATATATATTTTGATGATGATGATGATGATGAGATATTGACGATGATGATGAGATATTGTTTACAGATTCTCTCTGCTGGCATTGTCTGCTGGCTGTTTCTATTACTAACAGTCTTCCAAGCTTGCATCAACGTACAGTCTCAGATATTAATCGAAAATCCAATTAGGATACGCTAAGATTATTGCTAATATAAAGAAATATGAGAGACTCGCATTAACCAAGCCCTACTCAACTTTCTCTAATCATTCAATGCTTTTTGCTCGTGGAATTTTTCCCTTTCTTAAGAAAAAAGAATCCGGATTAATTATTTTAGATTTTGTTAATCTCTGTTGCTTCTCCCTCCTTGGAAAAAACCGGGTTCTTATTAGAAAATTTATCGTTGCTGATATTACCGTAAAACTAGATTTACTGCACAGAAAGCTCTTAAACACAGCTTGCGTTCATGTTTCTTTTTCTCCTTTTTTCATGTCCTAGTAGATTTGGTCATTGGCTTTTGTTTTGTTTTTGTTTCATCTAAAAAGGTCTGATTGTTTTTCCCCACATCTATTTTTAGATTAAACATCCTTTTTGTGTTGAACTTTCGGTCAGTGATAATTATAGGGCAAAAATTACATAGGAAAAATGAATATATCATAATATTAAAATTCTAATTAAAGTATCCCATCTCTGAAGTGAAGTGAGATAATGGTAATTTTGAGATAGCCATTTTGTTCAACATAGTTGAAAGGTCCGGAAATTATGTCTTTGAGTATGAAAACCCCCCTCCCCAGAGCCCTCTTGGCATGGGTTGTAAGTTATGCCCTGGGGGTATATAAGGTATATATAGAAAGGTTGATCGTATATACTTCGGAAGGGGCTCATTGGATTGACAATCAGAAGTACTAGTGCCCTTTTTAAGAGTCAAAGTGATAATAGGGTGGATACTCCCCCCCCCCACACCCCGTATTTTCCTGATAGCATTTCCTCGTATTGCATCTGATAGAAATTTTGAGATGACTATTTGTTGTTGTAGAAACTTCGAAAAAGGCTCATTCGGTTTGAAATTGAAAGGGGTATTGCCCTTTTTGATATTAAAAAGTGATTAGAGGGCAACTAACCCCCTTCGCTCGCCCACCGTTTTCCCAAACACATCCAATCAAGATTTTGAGATAGCCATTTTGTTCAACGTAAATGAAATACCCGAAAATTATGTCTGAGAATGACAACCCCCCCCCCCCCAGAGCCCTCAGGGTAAGGGTTCCCGAAATGTATTTGATAAAAATTTTGAGATGGGTATCTTTTGTCGTAGAAACTGTGAAAAAGGCTCATTCGATTGGAAACTGAACGGGCTAGTGCCCTTTTTAATAGTCCAAAGTGATTAGAGGGCCAACTAACTTCCCTCCCACGCCAACTATTTCCCCAAACACATCCAATCAAAATCTTGAGATAGCCATTTTGTTCAACATAATTGAAAGCTCCGGAAATTATGTCTTTGAGGATGACACCCCCCCCCCCCAGACCCCTCAGGGCAAGGGTTGTAAGTTATGCCCTGGGGGTAAATAAGGTATACTTAGAAAGGGTGATCGTATGAACTTTGAAAGGGACTCATTTGATTGGTAATCAGATGTTCTATTGCCCTTTTTAAGATGCAGAATGATTGGGGGTGGATAAGGGTGGATACCCCTCCCCACACTTCGTATTTTCCTGAAATGCATCTGATAGACATTTTGAGATGGCCATAAGTTGTCGTAGAAACTTGTCGTCGTCGTAGAAGCTCATTCGATCAGAAATTGAAAGGGCTAGTGCCCTTTTAATAGTTGAAAGTGATTTGAGGGCAACTAACCCCTTCTCCCACGCCCACCATTTCCCCAAACACATTCAATCAAAATTTTGAGAGAGCCATTTTGTTCAACGTAGTTGAAAAGTCCGGAAATTATGTTTTTAAGGATGACAACCCCCCCCCCCTCAACCCTCAGGGCAAAGGGTATAAGTTATGCCCTGGATGTATATAAGGTATTTATAGAAAGGGTGGTCGTATAAACTTCGGAGGGTGCTCATAAGATTGGTGATCAGAATTTCTAGTGCCCTTTTTAAGATTGAGAGTGATCGGAGGATGGATACCCCCCCCCCCCCCACACACACACCTCGGTACTTTCCTGAAATGCATCTGATAGAAATTCTGAGATAACCATTTGTTGTCGTAAAAACTTCCAAAAGAGCTCATTCGATTGGAAATTGAAAGGACTAGTGTTCTTTTTAATAGTTGAAAGTGTTTGGAGGGCAACGAACCCCCCTCTCACGCCAGTTATTTCCCCAAAGACATCCAATCAAAATTTTGAGATAACCATTTTATTCAAAGTAATTGAAAGGTTCATAAATTATGTCTTTGAGGATGAAAACACTTCCCCTCCTTCTCCACAGCCCTCAGAGCAAGTGTTGTAAGCTATGCCCTGGGGGCATATAAGGTTTTTAGAAATAGTGATCGTATAAACTTCGGAGGGAGACTCATTCGATTGGTAGTCAGAAGTTCCAGTGTCCTTTTTAAGATTGAGAGTGATCGAAGGGTGGATACCCCCCCCCCCACATCCTCGTATTTTCCTGAAATGCATCCGATAGAAATTTTCAGATGACCATTTGTCGTAGAAGCTTCAAAAAAGGCTCATTCGATTGGAAATTGAAAGGGCTGGTGCTTTTTTATTAGTCAAAAGTCATAGGAGGGTAAAATGCCCCCTCACGCCCATCAATTGTCAAAACACATCTAATCAAAATTTTCAGATAACCATTTTGTTCAGCGTAGTTGAAAGGTCTGGAAATTATGTCATTGACAACCCCCTTAACTTCTCAATCAGTCAATCATTTTTTATTCAACAAATAAATACACAACAAAACACTTCAGCATAGACTCACCCGTAAGGCTCTATGTCCAGGAAAAAACAGGGGAAAGACCAGAATATAATTTGCACTTTGCTGAAAAAACAATGGCTGTGGATTGTCAGTTTAGTATGCATATACTCATACGTATTCCTTAAAGTTTTAATAATTTTTTTTATTTATTAAAGTTAAAAAAGTTAAAACATTTTAAACGTATTTTTTCGTTTAATTTCGTAGGATGAAAGGATTAGAATGGCTTTTGAGTCTTCAACGGGAAAGTGAACGCAAAACAGATATTTTTGTTTAAAAAAACATAAGATAAGATATGTTTGTTCTAAAATAAGATCAATAACTGATAATTATATATTATAGTTATTATAGCTAAGCTATAATATTTTGCTATATCATAGGCAGTGCAATAACGGTGCCTAAGTAAGGAGCGATGTGGGCACAATTTTGACAACCCATATATACAAAACGTGTTGATTTAGTTTAACACTCCCCTCAACATACTCTGAAAGGTTCACGGGAATGCCCTTCATCTTTTTGGACACTAAAGTTTAAACACGCAGGCCTTTCTGAATAGCAAACACTATTGGTAAACAAGAGGTGAATTGCATAACTTACAGCCCTTGCCCCGAGGACTGGGGGGGGGTCGCCCAAATATAATGTATAATATATATAATAATAATAAATATATAATATATAATAATATAATAATAATATAATATATATTGAAAACCCGTCGTATACAATAAATGTACAATGACAGAGTATTCAAAAATACGAAAAGAGGAAACAAAACGATAATAATAACAACAAAAGCAACAACTTCTTAAATAGTATACAAAATAGTACGAAAAGTGGAAACTGAAAGATAGCATACTCAAAGTTTACAACATAAACAACAACTTCTTCGAAAATAGCAACAAAGACAACAACTTTTGAAAGGAGAAAAAAAAAAAAGAAAAAAAAGAAATAAATAAAAAGGGAAACAAAAGGGAAAATTAAACAAGCAAACTTGCCCACTCGTGCTTTAGAATTGCTGGTTTTGTTTTTTGCCGGCTAATGAGTGTCTCAACAGCTAGATTTGGGTCCGCTAGGTTATAGCGCCGAATCAGAAAACTATTTTTTGTCCAAGGTTGCAATTTTAGTAGGCACTTTGCAAAACGGAAAAATAGTAGAGCGGATTTTAGACTTTTCACGGTTTGCCAATAAATTCCAGAAAGGGGTCATATATAATATATGTGGCAGAGCGGTAGCGTTGTAAATACTTGCCAGTAGTGGACGGTTAAATCTCAGAGTGGATTTAACAATCAAAGCATAGGAGCTGGATATTCGCCGTTCAAGATGTGAGATCAGGAGGGAACGGGTATGCTGTAATGAGGAACCTATTGGAAGCCCCAGATATACTATTTTATCAACTGGTTTTACTGAGCAATCACTTAGTGTGATATTAGTAGGAGGGTCATTCTTCCAATTATAAAGCAAAACTTCCGACTTTTGGGAGTTAAATCTCAGACCGACTTTCTCGTAGTTGGACTGCAGACATGAAAATATTTCTGAAAGGCGGTTAAGCGTCCGACTGAGATTCAGCGTGTCATCGGCATAGCATACTAGGGAGATGTCAATGGAACTGAGAATGCATGATGAAGGACAGCTGTCTTGAGGTTCAATAATGTAGTTATTGAAGAAATTGGGGGATAAAACTGCTCCCTGACGGGCACCTTTATGGACTGGTATCAAAGCTGACCGTGGGGCTGGCGGAAGGCCTTTATCGGGAGGGAGCTTGAGTCGCACGCGAAGGTGAGAATAAATATCACGGAAAGCCCGGATGATATTTGAGTTCACTCCTCTTTTAGCTGAGTTTAGCAACATACGTGCATGAATCAATGAACCAAACGCTCTCTGCAGGTCTAAGCCCCCGATCGCTAGACTTTCTCCTGATTTGTGTGCATCCAGGAGTGCATATGCAACAACATGGAGCGCTTCCGCACAACCAATGCCGCGTTGGAAACCGAATTGTCTTGGTGGACTACAACACAGTTTTTCAAACTCATCTACGAATAAAAGTTCAAATAACTTGCACAAAGTGGTAGCAACCGTGATTGGACGGAAAGAGGAGCATTGCATGGTAATTTTTCCTTTTTTAGGAACTGGCGTAAGATCTCCAATTGAGAAAGTGGTTGGGACAATACCCTGAATGAGGATAATCTGCATTAGGAGGGTTACATGACTAATGAGAGCGGGCCCACCACTTTTTAGATGGAGTGCACTGATCCCGTCAATCCCAAAAGATTGTTTAGGTTTTAGGTGAGAGATGGCCCTACATACAGCTCCCTCCGTTACAAGATAATCACTCCGAGGACAACTATCTAAGAAGTTTCCAACTCAGCTTCGTATCTTTCGTTGAGGGCTGGGTCAGGAGGCGAAAATTCTGACCCATAATATGCGTACCATTCAGAATCAGGGATAGCAGATGCGGATAAAGACACATCGCTTTTAGAGGAAAGAAAACGCCAAAGGAGAGAAGGATTAATTTTGGCCCGTGTAGATTCGATATCAATCATCTTTTTCTGTGAGCTTTTCAAAAGACTTAGTTGCTTTACTATTCAACTATGCTGAACAAAATGACTATCTCAAGATTTTGATTGGATGCGTTTGAGGAATTGATTGGCATGAGGAGGGGGTGGCTGCCTTCCAATCACTTTCGACTCTTAAAAAGGGCATTTAAAAAAGGAACTAGTACTTTTGATTTCCATTCGAATGAGCCCCTGTTGGGGTTCCACCCCTGTTTCTTTTCCTTTCAGATAAATGACCTATTTTCGTTTCTTTAATTACATTTGCTTATAGTATAATTTCAAAAGACAGGTTAAATTCCCGTTACTAAGCGATAGTGGTTTTGCAATAGGTAAGCTGTGAAGCAAGTTTATTTTTACTTCCTGGTTTGGGAGTCATTGAAAGATAAATCTAAGAGGTAAAATTGGGTTTGAATGAGGAGGTAGCTGATTGGCTGGGCCAAGTGACGGTCCACCCATACAAACAGTGCTGTACAAATTATTATTATGTTTTAGTCTGCGTTCTGACCCCAGTCGGGGATATATATATTTTTGTGGTATTTGTGACCCTTTTGGAAGAATACAAGTAAGGTATTTTCTACAAACTGTGTATTATTTTCCGTAACCCAGGCAGGGTAGTAATAGAGCTACAAGGTACCGTCATTATTATATTGACAGGGAGGGTTGTTACCTCCAAGGAGAGAGTAGAGATTTTCTAGCCGTAACCCAAGGCGGGTACATTTGGCTTTAGAAAGTGGCCATTTGACCACTCGATCGTGTTATCATACCCTGGGACAGGGTATACTGTAAATAGGGTAGTACCAAACCCGATATTTGCAGAACCGTTGGGGTAAGAGCGGGAATCTCACTAACATTTGGGCCGACAAGGGGTTCTCCCCTTCGAGTAAGTGGCATAGCAAACTCTTTGCGCCATTTTTGCATCAATAAGTGGCGACACCCGTACTTACACCCCAATAAGTGGTGGCAGCGGTATAATTACACCCCAATAAGTGGTGGCAGCGAGTTAAGGTCCTATCAGTAAATCTGATAATAAAAGAATTCCGCGCTTTCGAAGAGACAAATAATTTAGCCTACAAAAGTAGCCTATTGTGGTTACAGAGGCTATATATAAAAAATCGCAAAGAGAAATTTTTTATCTGAGCTGTGCACAACGAACATTGGTGGCAGCAAGAACAGGAATTATTAACAGAGTTGATAATAAAAGAATTTTGCGTCTTCGAAGAGACAAGTAATTTAGCCTACAAAAGTAGCCTATTGTGGTTACATATAAAGAGAAAAGAAAGAAATACTGAATCAATTAATACAATTATGAAGATCTATTATGGGCTATGCCTTGTGAGATCATAATTGAAAAATTTACGAATCAATATATCACGCAACTAATTAGTATTCAAAAATATAAGGCTAAAATTGCTGTGTGTCAAAACAATTTTTCGCGAGAGACCGGAAGTTAATTGGATAAAAGAATTTTCATTTAGACTGAAGAGGTAATTTCAGTTAACGAAATTCTGAAATTATGTCGGACAGAGATGAGATTAAAAGGGCGAGGGAAGCCCGTAGAAAAAAGAGAGAGAGAGATAGAAAAGAAAGGGAGAAAGATAAGAGACAACAAATATTAAATTTCATGAAGGAAGTCAGAGAACGAGATGACGAAAGAGATAGAAAAGAAAGGGAACAAATAGAGAAAGATAGACAAGAAAGATTAGATCAAATTGAAAAAGATAGGCAAGCCAATGAAATACTTCATCAGGCCCGTATGGACAAAATTGAAAAAGATAGACGAGAAAGAGAGAAAGATAGACAAGAAAGAGAGAAAGAAAGGGTAGATAGAGAACGAATGGAAGAGGCTGATAGAATAGCCAGAGAACGAAAGGAAGAGGCTGAAAGAAAAGCCAGAGAGCAAAAAGAGGAAGTAAGACAGGCCCGTAGGGAGGCCGATAAAAAATATTACCAGGATAGTCGCAAAAACAATTGACGGACTAATGAAAACTCGTTGGGGAAATTCGCAAAGTGACGTATTATCACAAGTTACTTATAGGCCGTCAGATCGCCATGATAATTTGTCTAAGAATCAATTGGGAGAAAACAAAAATTATCAAACATTAAACACTTTTACGAGAAAATATAATACTTCGCTAACTATGGGGGGAGGTGAACCGGCCCATAAAACAAAGGGGGAGGCTACGCCGCCCTATCGGAAAAAAGAAATGCTTGATAGTCAAAATGATGATAATCTGGTAAAAATTGATTTCTCGGAGCCTTTTTCTAAAAATTGCCATAATAAAGAAAAGAAAGTAACCTATAAAAGATCGAATTGGGCTATAGCACATAATCAAGGAAATATTGACGAGTTTGTGAAATCACATAAAATAGAAGGAAAATTAAACGGAAAATTGACCGAAATGGTAATTGACCCAGGGAGTGAGCAAACTTTTGTGCGAATGGACCTAATTAAAAAGACGGAAATAGACCATAAAAATAATATTACAACATTATGTTATTATGGAGATAAGCACCAATGCCCGTCTGCTTGGGTAAGAATAGAAATTGCAAGGAACGACTGTACGGTCCAGAGAAAAACGATAAAAGTAGGCTTAGTACCTATGCTAGCAGTGGATGTTTTACTAGGAGGAGACTTTGGAGATGTCTTTGCAGAAAATAGAAAACTTGAGAACACTTTTAAAGAATATGAGACGCTAACAAGTACAGGCCAAAATGAAGCGCTGATTTTTCCAGAGAATAAGGAGACGAAATTTATTGTACGCGCTTTTCCTCGGAAAGTTCGAGAAATTTTAGTAGAATATGAAAAACCAAATGTCGGAATTCAGTTCCCATTTGATAACGAACTATTTGTTTCGGCGGTAAGAATAAAGAAGACTAAAAGAGAGAAAATAAATATTAAACGGACCTACAATGAAGTTATGCAGTCAAAGATGGTGGACACTGGAGTCCAAATCAGATTTAACGATGATTTAGTATTTTGCGAGAATGACAAAATTGAGAAAAGTAGAGATGAAAAGAGGAGTGTAAAAAAGAGACATTTGGAGATTCAGCCTACAGTGGCGAAAAATAAAAAAAATGTTGGATGGGCTGTGCCTTGAAAACATAGATAATAAGGGGAAAAAAGAGGTCAAAGACCCATGGGGAATAAAAGAAGATGGTTACAAAAGAGAGATGAATGACCTACAACGGGTTGGGGGAAAGTTGGGAAATATTGAATGTCGATTCGGATTGAAAAAACTTGGAAAGGAATCTGATATTGGTCTGATCAACTCAAAAGAAGGTTTGTTCCTTTATGAGGGGGAGGAATCCCTTGGGGAAGATCCCCTGCGGGAAGTCGCGAAAGATAGCCCTTTTCCTCAATGCACAACTGGTGGACAAGTTGTGATCCCTTTACCGAGATTTTGCCTTTCTGTTCTGGAGTCCTTGGGGGATACTCTCTCTCAGTCACTTCATACTTCACCCAGACCTTTGTCCAGTAACCATAATCATAGTTGTTATTCTTCATGGGAACCGACAATTATTTCCAGCAAATTGTATTCAGTGGGAGATGTATCTAAGTTTCATCTTCAATTAGCATCAACGTTTATTGTTCAGTTAATTATCCCAGGGGAGGGAACCCAGAAAAAAGGTGATTCATGGTTCGCGAAAAATTTTACTTCATTTCCAGTACCCTTATCGTTTTCACAGGCCTGTGTATTTTCGGCCTTAGACTATTTGAAATTATGCCAAGGGGCAATTGACTTTTTGATTGAGATGTGGGGTTGTTTCCACAGATGGAAATTAAGAGGCTAGTGCAGCCAATTTTTCACAATGGCTGGCATCATCACATGTGCCAGAAACTGATTCTCTGCTCCTCTCAAATGTAAATTCGTGAGAGCGAGAAAATTTTTTGTTTTGATTGTGCTACGCACAATCACTATCTATGAATCTTGAAGACTTCAACTTGCAATATTTAAGGCGGATACTATACGATTTAGACCATGGTGGTCCTATAGTAGGGACGTGTCGAGGACGACCGATGCAGAGCCAAGCGGTAGAAGAGAGAAGGCAAATGGATTTTGTAAAGTTGAAGTTAAGTGTTTATGTTTGTAAGGGTGGACCACGGTAGCGCGTGGGCGGTCATTTATCTTACGGGGGGAGGTGTTGGGGTTCCACCCCTGTTTCTTTTCCTTTCAGATAAATGACCTATTTTCGTTTCTTTAATTACATTTGCTTATAGTATAATTTCAAAAGACAGGTTAAATTCCCGTTACTAAGCTATAGTGGTTTTGCAATAGGTAAGCTGTGAAGCAAGTTTATTTTTACTTCCTGGTTTGGGAGTCATTGAAAGATAAATCTAAGAGGTAAAATTGGGTTTGAATGAGGAGGTAGCTGATTGGCTGGGCCAAGTGACGGTCCACCCATACAAACAGTGCTGTACAAATTATTATTATGTTTTAGTCGGGTTCTGACCCCAGTCGGGGATATATATATATATTTTTGTGGTATTTGTGACCCTTTTGGAAGAATACAAGTAAGGTATTTTCTACAAACTGTGTATTATTTTCCGTAACCCAGGCAGGGTAGTAATAGAGCTACAAGGTACCGTCATTATTATATTGACAGGGAGGGTTGTTACCTCCAAGGAGAGAGTAGAGATTTTCTAGCCGTAACCCAAGGCGGGTACATTTGGCTTTAGAAAGTGGCCATTTGACCACTCGATCGCGTTATCATACCCTGGGACAGGGTATACTGTAAATAGGGTAGTACCAAACCCGATATTTGCAGAACCGTTGGGGTAAGAGCGGGAATCTCACTAACATTTGGGCCGACAAGGGGTTCTCCCCTTCGAGTAAGTGGCATAGCAAACTCTTTGCGCCATTTTTGCATCAATAAGTGGTGACACCCGTACTTACACCCCAATAGCCCCTTCAAATTTTATACGACCAATCCCCCCACAAAAAACCTCAAATATGTGAACAATGGACAATTTGCATAAGTTACAGCCCTTGCCCTGTTGGCTGGGGAGATTTTAAACCCCAGAGTTATAGTTATTTGACCTTCGGATCTGTTGAACAAAATAGCTATCTAAAAATTTTGATTGGATGCATTTGAGAAAAAAGGACGTGAGGGGAGGAGGCGGTTACCCTCCGATCACTTTTGACTCTTAAAAAGGGCACTAGAGCTTTCTACTTCCAATCATCTTTCAGTGTATTTGGGGAAGCGGGCGTAGAAGGGGGGGGGGGCTTTTCGCTCTCTTATCACTTTTGACTCTTAAAAGGGTACTGGAAGTTTCAGTTTCCAATCAAATAAGCCTTGTGCAAAGTTTATACGACCACACCTTCCATAAAAACCTTATATGCTCCCGAGGTATAACTTACAACCCTTTCCTTCAGGCTCTGAGGGATGTGTCATACCAGAGCCCTTTTTAGATGATCTTCTGACTATTTTGAACAAAGTGACTGTCTGAAAATGTCAATAGGATGCATTTGGGGAAAAGAGGGCGGGTGGGGGGGAGGCTTGTTGCCCTCAGATCATTTTTGACTCTTGAAAAGGGCGCCAGAACTTTTGATTTACAATTGAATGAACCCCCTGTGAAGTTTATACAACCACCCCTTCCATAAAACTCTGATATGTTGATCATTTGTAACTAGGATAACTTATAGCCCTTGCCTTAAGGGCTGTGGGGGGTTAACCTCCCCAAAGTCATAATTAGTGGACCTTTATACAACTCTTTCTTTACGAAGTGCTTTGTTAAAAAAAAAAAAAAAAATACATTGTGCCAAATCTGCTTTTTACTTGGGCAGTGCTATTACGTTGCCTATGACAAATAACAGTTTAAATATTTTTGGAAATGGCCCATTTACGGTTGAAGTTACACCTTTAAAGTATCAAGGAGATCAAAAAAAGAATTTTTGCCTCCTGGTCCTCTCTTAGGTTTATTCATACCCGGAAACCGCAATTTTCTAAGATTTTTCTATTGGCTATTTCAAATAATTAATTTGTAGGGCAAAACCATATTCTCATCTGTGTTGCCACGTTGAATCGCGAAAATAATTAAGCGAAATCAATGATATAAATTGAACTAAGCTTTTCGTCCGTAAAAATTCTCACATTACCTATCTGTGGTTTCCCAAAGGCTTACTTTTGCTGATATCTCGTGAATTTTTTTTTAATTTTAAATTTGCTGCCTATTGCTACCAAAAACCGCATAACTGTGTAGGGAGGTATTTTTCACTGAAAATTTAATTCCTTTTTTAAAAGGTGTAAATGGTCGTTTAACTTTCCATTCAATAAATATTATCAGTTATATTTCATTTTTAGTGTCCTTGGTACTTACAATTATTTTTTAAATTCTAACCGACAATGAGGATTTTCATTTTTGTTGCTTCAGTTTGGGAGGTCTTGTTTCGACAGCGATATTTTTTTTACTTCCTTCGCGCTATTAACGATCTCTCAAACCTGTCCAATTTTCCCCCTAGTCTCTTAAAAGAAGAAACTAGATTACTATTCTAGTAATATTTGCCAAATTTGGTACCTGGAGACTCCATTTATTTGTTCTCGAAGGAAATCATGGAAAATGGAAACGGAGATAAATCCATATTTTTCAAGATGAGGAGGAATTGTTTTAAGCTTGACGAGGATGCATAACAGATGGATGAGCCATAATTTATAAAAAGCTGATTGAACCAAGGAAAGGTTTTATTTTAACGAGAGTCATAGAAATAAGAACAAAGAAAGAAAAATTTCAAATTTTTAGTGAAAAAACTTTCGTTTGGTTATTTTGCTTATATCTTTCATTTTTGTCGAGATTGTTCATAAGTTTTAGAGCTTACTGTTTGTGGCTGAGCATTTTTTTTCATCTTTAATGTCAATAAAGACATAAGAATTATTTTAATATAACAATGGCGTGTGAATATTTTGCCTTATTAGATACGCGTTTCAAGGGTAGCATCTTTTTTTTTTCTTTAAATTGGGTTAGGTCTTTTACTCTAGAACTTGGATTTCATCTTAGAACAAGAACAATTTATCATAGAAAACTGCGTGAATGGGAAATACAACAGGAGATGGAAAAAGGGAAGATACGACTTAATAATAGGTCTAAAAATACTAAAAAAATGTTGTCTAAAATTAAATAGATGTTAAAAATCAAACCTTGATGAGGTGCAGTGCTATACACTACCCGTTGAACAAGCTTGAATATGCTCTGGGCATCCCCATTGCCTGGGAATAATTATACTGAATAAACATAATAAAAACACAACTATATAGCAAAAAAATTCTTTAATCATCTGGTGTTGTTCATTTCTTCTCATTTAGTTCTATGGCCATCATATTTCCACCTATTTGTGTGTTGCTATCTCTTCCTATTTGCTGACTTTTTTTCTTTTTCTGTTTGTATTCTTCCTTGTGCATTTCTGCAGATTCCTGAATATAAAGCAGAAATTAAAATTATTACTTCCTAACCTTGTCAAATCTAGATTGTTGTTTTGCAGATCCAAAGAAAGTTGATATCTTCCGTTATGATGACCCTATTCTTGGACCAAGGCGTCTGCCAACTTTAGAACGGGAATTTGGGAAAACTAGGATTATGGATACTGATAGATTTTCAATTGACATGACCTCAAACACTGTGAACCTCATTCAGAATGGATCGAAGCAAGATATAGGATATCAATTAGTTTATATTGTTTCTTAAAAGAGGTCTTTGACAGTAAATGGAAAGAAAGCTTTATATTTTGTTGTTTGACTCTAGGTATATCAGGGTGGCCACGTATCAGTGTTCTGGGTATCCGTGGGGTGAATTGGGAGGGGTTTGGATTTGGATATATATATAAATATATGTATAAATGGTGTCCGACTAATATGCTACTTATATTTCAAAATATAGGTAGAATATATGGTCTATTTTTATACTTCTAGTTCTTTTAATTCTTTTTGTTTCGTTTTTTGGAGTTGAGTTATCGCAGCAGGGTAAGATAAAAGTTAAAGAAAATCGTTCGGAAATATGAAATTAATGGGAATTTAGGAAAGGTTTACCTATCATTAAAATTCACAGTGATACAGGCTAGAACTAAGGAGTATGAGCAATTACTTCCCGTGGAGTTTGCCTGACAGTGACATCTATAGTACATGATACCAGTTCACCCCTTGCGATTGACAACGCACCCACTAGCCGCACATCAGAAGGTTTCCCGTCTGAAATATCTTTCAAGGGTGTTTTCTCTTTTTTAATTTATCTTAAATAACATGGAGTCAAATTCCAAGTAAAAAAAAAAAAAACAAATTTAAAATGAACTGAATTCCTTATTTCAAATAAGCAAGAATAATATTTTACTTAACCTTTATCTTACCCTGGTACGATAATTCAACCCTACCAGGACAAACACGAAAAACGGATTTAAAAGAAATACAAATAAAAACGCAAATGCTTTAGGATATTCTACACCATAAATTCTATCTGTATTTTGGGAATATAGAAAATATTCTAGAATTTCTGCTAGAGGGTGAGAGAATAAGGCTAGAGGTTTCAAGCTCCCACCTTCAAAAACAAGGAAATTTGTATTTTCGGCCAGCAGAATGATCACGGATGCGTGTCTATTTTATTTTATATTTTTTTTTCCAAGGGTAATCGTATCGTTTCTGTGGCTAAAGCTCTGAACTGCTGAAATGCTCCTGTTTCTCCACGCTCTGTTCTCCACAATTTGGCAAACTGAGATAATTCCTGAAGATTGGCGGAAAGGTGTTATCATCCCCTTATGGAAAAGGAAAGGCTCTAGAGAAAGGACTGTTCAAACTACCGTGGAGTAACTCTTCTGTCAGTCCCAGTAAAACTTTTCTCAACGGTCGTACTGGTTCGTTATCGGAATATAGTTCGTGGGATTGGTGACCTGAACAACCTGCTTTTATGTTGGACCATTCCGCCATCGAGCAGATATTCCCGATTAGACAGATAATAGAAAAAGTCACGGAGTTCCGCCAGAAGACTTTTTTTGCCTTCGTTGACTTCTATGCTGCGTTCGACCCAATGGATCGAGAGGCACTTCGGAAGATTTTAGCATCGACTGGCCTCCTAGAGAAATACTGCAGACTCTTCAAAGCTTTAGACCATGGCACAGAGAGTCTTCCGAATCAAGACAGGGGTGCGTCAAGGATGTGCAGTGTTCCCAGAGCTCTTAAATGTCATCATAGTCCACGTTATGACAAAGACGACTTCATGTCTCAACTTTGGACTCAAGTTTGGATATCGCGTCATCTCAGATGCTGATTTTGCTGACGACCTGGCCATCCTAGTGGACTCTATGGATCAGTTGCTGGAAGCGCTTCAAATCTTACGAGAAGAGGCCAAACTTGTGGACTGCAGATAAACTGGAACAGAACGAAAATTATGGCCATAGACCCGTCTTCTCCTGCTATCATTTCTCCAGTCAGTCTGGGCGGAACAACTAGCATAGAAGTTGTCCAAAAGGTTACCTACCTGGGATCCACGATTTCTTCAGATGGCTCCCTTCTCCCCGAGCTGCAAGCAAGGCTATCCAAGGCGTCTTCTGGCATGGACAGATTGAACCGTCACCTTTGGCAAAAACTGAATAACAGTCGTTCAACCAAACTGCGAATTTTCAACGCCTTCGTCGGCTCTGTGATGCTTTATGGAGCTGAGACTTGGCAAGCATCAGCCGCAACCCTAATGGCCATCTATAGATTCCAGTCGAAGATTTTGAGAAGGATAGTAGGTCTACGGTGGGTCGACTTCGTGAGTAACGAGAATCTGCTGCATCTCACCAAGCAGTCCAGGTTTTCTACCCAAGCAGCCGAGCGTACTTTACGGTGGTTTGGACATCTACTTCGAATTTATTTACAAACGGGCTACAATAAATAAATAAACAAACTTCTCACTTAAAAAACACAATCCAATGCATTACTGCATGCCGGACAAAAACCCGAAAAAAAAGAAAAACACTTAAAAAAAAATATAATATTTTCTTTTATTATCTTTTATTTCCTTGGACCCTAATATAACCCAACCCAAAAACAAATAAATATCTTCTCTCGCCTCCCTCTCCCACCCCTCCAACAAAAAAGTTGGAACTTGAGAATCATCCACGCAAACAACCCAACACAACTCACAACATTCACAAAAAGAGAGGAGAAAAATAAAAAAAAAGGAAATAAATCACTCATCCATTCAAAACCCAAACAGTCATCTCACCAACAACATTCAACCAATCATTCTCTACACACAACCACTAAAACCTTACATATTGAGAAAAACAGCTTACTCTGAGGGAATTTCGAAATTCATCCAGATCTATCTTGTTTTTTACCTCCTCGGGAAGTTTGTTCCAGACAGCCGGGCCAGAAAAACGGATAGAAAATGTAGACCTTGTTGTTACAGGGAACGGGGTTCGTATTGAATGGACATATCTTGTCTCATACCTGTGTTGAGCTTCAGTAAATCCAATCGAGAAACATGCAGGTAGCAGGTTATTAAAACTTTTAAAAATGAATAATGCCGTGTAAAACTTAACTAGGCCGAAAAGTGGCAGAAACTTGATACCGTCGTATTGCCTTCGAACCGAGTCAGAACCTCGCATTCCAGATAAAATATGAACAGCTTTATTTTGTAGAACCCTCAGTGGCAGTAGATAAGTATTAAATGTCGCTGACCAAACACTTACACAATATAACAAATACGGATGAACTAGCGAGAAATACAGCATTCTTAAAATTTTAGGAGGGAAAAAATGTTTCAGTTTCCGCAGCATTCCAGCATTCCTGGCAATTTTTGTACACAGCGATTCAATATGAGGTTTAAATATAAGACACTCGTCAACTTGGACACCAAGATATTGGACATAACTATGTCTCTGGAGATATCCACTTTCTAGTTGAATACCATGGATCTAAGGATAATAATTAGCACTTCTTCCATATAGAATAAATTTACTTTTACTATGATTCAAACATAATTTATTTACACGCATCCATCTTTCAATACAACTCATTCCTGTATTTAATAGCAGAAGTAAATCTGCCTCAGTCACAGCTGCCACTGAATACTGTGTGTCATCAGCGAAGCTAGGCAATAACATCTTTGACCGTCTAGCTGCAGGTCCCACATGACTAAATATCCTTTTAAGACAGGCATTCAAATTATTAATATAGATTAAAAACAACAAGGGTACAAGCACAGAACCCTGTGGTACTCCACATCTCACATTCATATAATCAGAATGAACACTTCCAACCCCAACACACTGTTTCCTTCCCCTCAAAAAAGACAAAATCAAACTATGAAAATTACCACGAATACCGGCATGCTCTAATTTTGATAATAATATACTATGGTCAACAGAGTCGAATGCTTTCATAATGTCCAGAAATTTAGACGCAGCTTTCAACCCCGCATCCAACGAATCATTGACAAATGTTGTTAAAAAAAGCAAAGCTTGCTCTGTTGACATCCCATGACGAAATCCGAACTGAGTAGGGTGAAAATAAGAATTTTTATTTAAAAAATCCACCATTCTTACATAAATCAGTTTTTCAAACAGACGCGATATTATTGGGAGCATTGATATTGGTCTGTAATTAATAATATCATTCTTATCACCACTCTTAAACAGGGGTACCACATGAGCACTTTTCAAACAATCCGGGTGAACTCCACTCTTAAAACATGAATTATTCAAATACAACAGATGACCTGAAATAGTAGAGAAAACTCAACGAAGAATTCTAACACTGAAAAAATCCGACCCAGCTGCTGAATTCTTCATTGACTTCACTGTCGTCTCAAGCTCTGCAAGAGTCACTGGTCTTAAAAATATAGAGACTTCAGCTGCCTCATCGATAAAATCATTATAAGAGCCATCACTGGGTCACTGCACAACACTATCATATACACTCTTAACAATATCTGTAAAATGTGCACACATTTTATTAGCAACTTGATTATCCGAGTGAGCATCTGGAATGTCAGGGATAGTCGGGGCAGCACGAGGGTTCACTACCAACTTGATGATTTTCCACGTTTTCGCAGGGTGCCCTCTACTTCTTTAAATTTATTTTCAAAGTAGAGCTTTTTAGCCTGTCTTGAAAGGGTGTTCAGATTTCTATTATAACTTTTATAAATATCTTCATCTGATTGAGATCCAGTTTTAGTAGACCTTTCATAGAGCTCTTGTCTTTTATCCATCGATTTAAGTAGCGCTTTCGATATCCATGGTTTCTTTGCAACATCATAACGTGTACGCTTTTGTTTGAACTCTAGACTTTCATATAACATCTGAATCAGTTTTTCATACCATTTACCAAATTTATCATTAACACAATCAGTACCATCAAGGCATTCAAATGACTCATTCGTAAGTTTAGTCCTATATTTATATATAGCTTTCTTATCAATTATAGGCTGTTTAACTCCAGTCGTACCAATCTCCTTGACGACAACAAATAATAGCTGCACGGATCACAATAGCACAGTGATCGGAAACGTCGTTCACTAACACTCGCGACAAGTCGCAGCTAACATTCAAAAACAGATTATCAATCACAGATGCAGAAGCTCCAGATATTCTAGTTGGAATATTAACAGAAGGGGAAAGACCATAACTATACATAAGATTCAAAAAACTTCTTGCCTTCGAATTCATATCTTGCACATTATTCAAATCAATATTGAAATCACCACTTATAAAGCAAGGCACTCGCGAATCCGGTATTTTATCCAACATATTATCCATCAGGTCCAAAAACTCATCCACATTTCCTGAAGGGAGCCTATAAACAACAACAAGAAATAGCTTCCGCCCAGACAATGAAACCTCTAACACCATTGATTCAAAAATCACTTCTCGATATACAGCAATATCCAGCCTTGGCTTAACATTATATCCATTTTTCACATAAATTGCAAGACCACCGTGCTGTCTTTCCAGTCGATTCCGAAGAAACAACCTATAGCCTGGTATATCCAATAATGAAGAGTTATGGTCTTTCGGCCGACCAAAGAAAGGATGGTCCGACAGCGTATCCGAATTCCTAGCGATAGCAAATATCAAACCGAGTGAAGCGCGAACCCTTGCAATAGACCGAAGTGGATGGAGGAGGCAGACATCACTCTACGCTGAGTAGCACCTGGCAGGAGACCTAAATCAAGTAAGTCAAGTAATCGTATCGAACCAATGGCTCTAGAGTATTGGGAGGCGGGTCATTCAAACGGTCATTAAAATTCTAGTACCTTTTCTAAGTGACAAAAAATGATTGGCCGTCATTTCGGGACTTTAGGAATCATCCAAAGGCTGTAACAGACATATTGAAGACCATAACAGTTGAAGATTTCCAACGCTGCTACGAACAGTGGGAACAACGTCTCCATCTGTGTGTAGCTGCCCTCGGTAACTGCTTTGAAGGGGATAACATTGATGTTCGAAAGAAACCAAAACTTCGTTAAGAAATATCTGTCTCATTACTTATCTCCCACACCGCGTATATGGCCCTCTACAGACTAGAGTGTCATGCGGGCTTTACTGCAATTAATTTAAAAAACTTTTTCCACAAAATAAGTTTTCAAAGAAAAGTAAAGAACTCCATTAAACATAAAATGAGCAAAAATAACATCAAATAATCTACCAAGCGTGAAACTACCACAAATCAGCTTCGATAAAAAAAATGAAACCCAAACCGAACAGAAATTGCAATATTTAACCGAGTCAAACTCAAAACGAGCAGAAATTAACATAAGTTGGGCGCAAAACCCATATGCCTTCCCAAGGCCAGAACGAAATTTGCACTTTACTGAACAAATATAAATGTTTTTGCTTTGATAACTTTAATAAATTAAATAATATTAACATTTTGATTGCTAAATATCAGTATATGTATATTAAACTGACAATGCACATTCATTTGTGTTTTTTCAGTAAAGTGCAAATTTTGTTCTGGCCTAGGGAAGGCATAGGGGTTTTGCGCCCAACTTATGTTAATTTCTGCTCGTTTTGAGTTTGACTCGGTTAATTATTGTAATTTCTGTTCGTTTTGGGTTTCATTTATTTATCGATGCTGATTTGTGGTAGTTTCACGCTTGGTAGATTATTTGATTTATTTTTGCTCATTTCTTGTTTAATGGAGTTCTTTACTTTTCTTTGAAAAACTTATTTTGTGGAAAAAGTTTTTTTTTTTAAATTAATTTCTGTTCGTTTTATATTGACATAGTCTTTTCAGGGAAAAAGAAAATAATACTTTAAATCTTGTCGTTTTTTAAGACTTTATAGTTTGGCCTGCTATTTGTATGCTGGAGAAAAATTTTCAGCAATTTTTAACAACATACACCCTTTTAAAAATCTGGACACATAGTACTGTTTAATTTAGTTTCATACCTCCTCTAGTTGACCTGAAATGGAAAACTTGATACCATTCGCAAAAAAAATTGTTTACTTTCTTTGATAGCTATGATACACTTATGCTATTTTGATTTGGTTAAATTTTAAGAGCAGAAATGGGAGGGTTGGCGTGGGAGGGTGGGAGTGGAAGGGGGATTAGTTGCCCTCAAATCATTTTTGACTATTAAAAAGGGCATCAACCCTTTCTATTTTCAATCGAATGAGCCCTTTTCGAAGTTCCCACGACAACTCCTTCGATACGAAGTGCCCTGGTCTAAACAACAACAACAACAAAAAATAATACATTATACCCACTTCAATATTTACTATAAAAATGTCAAGCCTTCCAATCACTTTCGACTATTAAAAAGGGCACTAGGCCTTTCGATTTCCAATCGAATGAGCCCTTTTGGAAACGACAATGCTTTCTATAAACAACTTATATGCCCCCAGGGCGTAAATTACAACCCTTACCCTAAGGTCTGTTAGGGTGGTTGTCATCCTCTAAGACCGAATTTCCAGAACTTTCAACTACGTTAAACAACATGGCTATCTCAAAATTTTGATTGGATGTGTTTGGGGAAATGGTAGGCGTGAGAGGGATGCTAGTCGCCTTCCAATCACTTTCGACTATTAAAAAGGGCACAAGCCACTCCAATTTTCAATTGAATGAGCGCTTTTTGAAGTTTCTACGACAAATTCCTCGATACGAAGTGCCCTGCTCTAAAGGAAAAAAATTAATAAATAATGCATTGTGCCAACAGCGGTCTCATATGCCCCAGGGCACAACTTTTAAACCCTTGCCCTGAGGGTTCTGGAGGAGTGTCCTCCTCTTTACCTAGTCCCCGTTTCTTGTCTCGTAGTTGAGTGTCCCCGTTCTTTACTTAGGCAGCGCGATCCTGCTGCATATGATTTATGCAGCAACTTTCTATATTAACCTTATATGCCCCCAGGGCATAACTTACAACCCTTGCACTGAGGGCTCTGAGGGTGTTATCATCCTAAAAGACCTAATTTCCAAAACGTTTATCTACGTTGAACAAAATGGATATCTCAAAATTTTGATTGGATGTGTTATGGAAAATGGTGGGCGTGAGAGGGGCGTTAGTCACTATCCAATCACTTCCAACTATTAAAATATGCACTAGCCCTTTCAATTTCCAATTGAATGAACACTTTTGAAGTTTCTACGACAACGCTTTCAATAAAAACTATGCCCCAGGGCATAACTTACAAACCTTGCCCCGAGGGCTGTGGGGGGAGGGGTTGTCAACCTTAAAGACCTAATTTCCAAAACTTTCAACTACGTTCAATAAAATGGCTATCTACAAATTTTGATTGAATGTGCTTGGGGAAAAGGTGGGCGTGAGAGGAGGGTTAGTTGCCCTCAAATCACTTTCGACTATTAAAAAGGGTACTATCCGTTTGAATTTAAAACCGAATGAGCCCTTTTTAAAGTTTCTACGACAAAGATTTCAATAAAAACCCTTTATGCCCCCAGGGTATAATTTATAATCCTTGCCCTGAGGGTTATGGGGGAGTGTCCTTTTCAAAATGTATTTTCTATCTGGAAATCAACTACGCTGAACAAAATGGCTATCTAAAAATTTTTATTGGATGTGTTTGGGGGAATGATGGGCGTGGGGGTGGGGGCTAGTTGCCCTCCAATCACTTTCGACTATTAAAACGGGCACTAGCCCTTTGAATTTCCAATCGAATGAGCTTTTTTTTGAAGTTTTTACGACAACGCCTTCTATGAAAACTTTATATGACCCCAGGGCATAACTTAAAACCCTTGCCCTGAGGGCTGTGGGGGAGTGTCCTCCTCAAAAACATATTTTCTATCTGGAAATTAACTACGCTGGACAAAATGGCTATCTCAGAAATTTTAATTGGATTCTTTTGGGGGAATGATGGGCGTGGGGGTGGGGGCTAGTTGCCCTCCAATCACTTTCGACTATTAAAACGGGCACTAGCCCTTTGAATTTCCAATCGAATGAGCTTTTTTTTGAAGTTTTTACGACAACGCCTTCTATGAAAACTTTATATGACCCCAGGGCTTAACTTAAAACCCTTGCCCTAAGGGCTATGGGGGAGTGTCCTCCTCAAAAACATATTTTCTATCTGGAAATTAACTACGCTGGACAAAATGGCTATCTCAAAATTTTAATTGGATTCTTTTGGGGAAATGATGGGCGTGGGAGGAGGGGCTAGTTGCCCACCAATCACTTTCGACTATTAAAAAGGGCACTAGCCCTTTGAATTTCCAATCGAATGAGCCTTTTTTGAAGTTTCTACGACAACGCCTTCTGTAAAAACCTTATATGCCCCCAGGGCATAACTTAAGACCGTTGCCCCGAGGGTTGTGGGGGAGTGTCTTCCACAAAAACATATTTTCTATCTGGAAATCAACTACGCTGAACAAAATGTTTATCTCAAAATTTTGATTGGATGTGTTTGGGGAAATGATGGGCGTGGGGGGGCTAGTTGCCCTCCAATCACTTTCGACTATTAAAAAGGGCACTAGCCCTTTGAATTTCCAATCGAATAAGCCTTTTTTGAAGTTTCTGCGACAACGCCTTCTATAAAAACCTAATCACTTTCGACTATTAAAAAGGGTACTAGCCCTTCGAATTTCCAATCGAATGAGCCTGTTTTGAAGTTTCTGCGACAACGCCCTCTATAAAAACCTTATATTCCCCTAGGGCATAACTTAAAACCCTTTCCCTGAGGGTTGTGGGGGAGTGTCCTCCTCAATAACATTTTTTCTATTTGGAAATCAACTACGCTGAACAAAATTTGGAAATCAACTACGCTGAACGAAAGTGATTGGAGTTGCCCTCCAATCACTTTCGACTATTAAAAAGGGCACTAGCCCTTTGAATTTCCAATCGAATAAGCCTATTTTTGAAGTTTCTGCGACAACGCCTTCTATAAAACCTAATCACTTTCGACTATTAAAAAGGGTACTAGCCCTTCGAATTTCCAATCGAATGAGCCTGTTTTGAAGTTTCTGCGACAACGCCTTCTATAAAAACCTTATATTCCCCTAGGGCATAACTTAAAACCCTTTCCCTGAGGGTTGTGGGGGAGTGTCCTCCTCAATAACATTTTTTCTATTTGGAAATCAACTACGCTGAACAAAATGGCTATTTCAAAATTTTGATTGGGTGTGTTTGGGGGAATGATGGGCGTGGGGAGCTAGTTGCGTGGGGGGCACTAGAACTCTCAATTTCCAACCGAATGAGCCCCTTTTGAGGTTTCTACGACGACCCCTTTCATGCGAAGTGCCCTACTCTAAAGAAAAAAAATAATACATAGTACATTGGGCCAACATCGTTCTTATATACCCTCAGGGCATAACTTAAGACCCTTGCCCCGAGGGTTGTGGGGGATTGTCCTCATCAAAAATATATTTTCTATCTGGAAATCAACTACGCTGAACAAAATGGCTATCTCAAAATTTTGATTGGATGTGTTTGGGAGAATGATGGACGTGGGGGGGGCTAGTTGCCCTCCAATCACTTTGGACTATTAGAAAGGGCACTAGCCACTCCAATTTCCAATCGAATGAGCCCTTTTCAAAGTTTCTACGACAACTCCTTCGATACGAAGTGACCGGCTGAAGAAAAAAAAAACACCTTGTACCCACATCGTTCTTTACTTAGGCAGCGCTAGCGCGCTGCTTATGATTAATGAGGCTAATTAAATTGAAAATTTGTTTGAACCTTTTGATTTTTGTTTATTAATATTTTTAAAAGCAATGGATTAGATGGAAGAAAATGTCGATAAAAATTATTTGTATGTTAGACTTGTCACGGCTTTTGATAAGTTCAAGTAGTTTTTTTTTACGCCGTATCAGCAAACACGGTTACACAAAATAGTTTGATTCCAGAGGAATACTAGTTCAAGCCATTTGACAGTTTTAGTTTCTCAAGTTACATCGTAAGCTATAGGCAGTAAACAATGAAATTGAAAGGCCGCTGTAAACTATTCATATAGAGGCCAATAAGCATTTAAAGCGGAGGAAATGTTATAGATGGCTTGGTCATGTATTACGGATGAAGGTTGATATATTACAAGAAAATGTTTTTTTCGGCCATCCACCTGGAACCAAACAAAGACCAGGAGTAGGAGGGATAGGAGAGGTCATAAGAAAGGATTTAAAGGAAACAGAGGGAGGGGGACAGATCAGAACAGATCGGTTTTAATAATGCATTACACTTCAATTACATACACTCACAAATACATTTTGAAAATAAATTCTGACCCATAATCCATATTAATATGGCTTTCTAGGACAATCCTGTTGAGGAAACATGGAACTAAACCGTTAATTACAACACTTAGCGGCGGTCCTCCATTTGCCAGGCAGCATCAACTCAAATTGCCTCCAAATATTTCAATTAAAAACACTAAAACATCACTTTAGATCTCAACCTCAACGGGAGAAAAAAAGATCTGATTTAGCTGTCAAAATTAATGCTAAAATAATAACTAATTGTCCATTTTCTTTTATTTTTAATTCAATATCATTTTAAAAAGAGTTAAGGTCAAAGAGTTAAGCATTGAATAAATTAACCGAACAAGAAAAGAAAGGTAAAGAAGGAAAACGAGATAATTTACAGCCAGTAAAAAAAGAAAAAGAAAAATGCAAATGTATTGGCTGAGACCGTAGCCTAGCCGTTCTTAGGGAAAATAAAATTAAAAGGAGGTAGGGCCCGAGGGACAATATGAAGAGGTAAACATTAAAAAACACAAGTAAAAGAGAAAAGACCCTTTTTAAAGCTAGTGTGTTCGTCGATACTTCAAAAAGGGCTTGTTCTCTTTTATTTTGTGTTATGAAAGCTTGTCTTTGGCTCACAGACTTTTATTCACTTTTAATTATTGTTTTTGCAACGAGGTCGGCTGAGTGGAGGTTTGGACCCAAAATTGACATTTTCTCCTTTTTCTACTGGCTGTGAATTACCTCGTTTTTCTTCTTTATTTTTCTTTTCTCGTTTGGTCATAATTGAATGAACAGGAATGAACAGGAATGAAATTGAAGAACATTCTTTGAATGAACAGAAGGAGCTTGTGCAGTTGTGTTTACCCCGAGTGAGTTGCTACTCCAGTGAGTTCCTAGTAGTAGTAGCAGTGGTAGTAGGATTGCTGTAAATGCTGTCTTTTGTTGGGCCACAGGTTGATAGAAGCCCAATATTAGGAATGAGTTCATCACCACATCAAGTCATTTCACGTTTTTACTGCTACTCAGCTGTATTCTTTCTAACTTTTAGATTAGAAATTCTAATTTTCATTTATATTCTTTCTAATTTTCAGTATTCTTTCTAACTATCAGATTTCAAACTAATTAAGACAGATGCGTGACAGTTGAACAAACACACTGATCATTCATGCGCTTTTCTCGATACGTAATAGCCACATGATTATCACAGCGTCGGAATTTCATAAGTTTGGTTATAAATTGCAAATAAAACAGCCTTTTTCAAACCCTTGCCTCCGTACTTTGTTGACTTTGAGGTTTTATTCGTTAGATTTTTAGATTCAGCTATATTCAGATTTCAAGGTAAAAAAAAATAAAATTAAAATTCCATACCAATAAATGTGTAATTTATTATTGTTTCTTGTATCTAGAATTTTTTATGCGTAATCACTAGGCTTCTGTAGTTCCTTTTTATTGCATTTCCAGCTTTGTTCTCTTAAAAAAATTAATATGAAGAAATAATTTGCCTTCAAGATTATCAACGTGTCATGTAATTGTCATTCAGTTTTGTAAAGCTACATGTTGGTGCCGGCAATTTATTTAGATAGCTTTCTAAAGATGAACTTCTATAGAAAGCAAGATGGAAAGTTTCAGAAATGAAACAAAGGATCTTAACGAAACAAAAATATGGGAATTGTTCAAATGTTTAACTTACCGGAGCTGAACCAACTTTGTTGAGATGTTAAAATTTTTCTCATGAAAAGAATCGGTTTTATTCAACTTTTAGCTCTTGTGTTAAAGTTAAATTTGCCTTCTGGGCTACAAAGTTTAGCTCAGTTTTACTACTGCCCATTAATGGACATAATTAATTGGTTTGCCATAATATAATCGTTGTTTTATTCAGCATTAAAATGCAGGAGGTTTGAGTTTTTTTCAGCTCTTTTTTACAAAGCCAATCGAGAGCCCCTAGGCGCCTTTCGTTGACAAGAAAGAAGACGGACTCGTCATGACTCCATATTATCATCCCTATGACCGAAGATAAATCCACGTGGGGACAAAAACTGTCAACTATAAGTGCCTAGTGGTGTCAGTTGGGGGAGGGTTTGTCCTACCTTCTCTCCAAAACTTGGAGAACACGTTTTTTCAGTATTGTCAATGAAAATATTTGTTTTGAATTTTCATTACAATAATTGACAATACAAAAAGTTGCCCCCTTCCCCTAAATTGTAAAAAATATATTTTACCCCTCCATCTTCTTATTTCTGTGAAGTGATGCCACCATAAATGCCAGGGAATAGTGATGAAATTTGTCCGGCCGTAAGTACAAGTTAGAAACGACTACATATGGATTTTACTGTCGAAGAAAAATTAGTAAAATGTTGTTGTCAAAGTACGACTTTAGTGCTCATAAAGTTTGTTAATAATTTGTAATTAATTTTTCCCCTTTTCGTCTTTTATTACTTCTAAAAAAACAGGTTTATGTCTAAACGTTATAGGGTATATAATATAAAAAAAGCGTTTTATCGAAATGTTGGTCTGAATCAACGTAAGATTGTAAACAAACTTGTTCAAATTCTGCTTAAATTCTCTCAGTAGATTGCACCATTAACTACTATTTAGAAACAAAGATGTAAACATTCTAGATTTCTGGGGACAACTGTTATGGAAGCCCCCTCTCCCTCAGCCCTCAATACCGTCAAGGCAACCCTTAAAGTGCTCAATAAGTGGGTAGTTGCTACTGACGCAAAGCATTATTTAGAGGTAAGCAGTGGTTGCATTGGAAGTATTATAATTATTATTGTTACTCTGGGTTGATTCCCCAGAGATGTGGCTTCAGCAAGGCTGTATCAAGCGGGGGGGGGGGGGGGGGGCTACCCGGTTTGAACCCCCCCCCCCCCGAAATTTTTGACCGAGTCGAAAATTAGTCTAAAAAAGACCTGTAAGGACGAAAATACCTGTAAAGACGGGAAAAAATCGGGTAAACCCCCCGCCCCCGAACAAAAATCCTGGATCCGCTCTTGGGCTTCAGCCACTTTGGCCGCTTCATAACTTTGCCCTCCAGTTTGACATTCAGTTTTTTGTCCTACCCCCATCAGTATTTAATCGCTATTAGATATCCTTCTATAGCATAGCCTACTATCATTTTTCTACTTCCATCTCACATTTTAGACCAACCAGTAATCAACTCTTAAAATTCAAGTGAGGTCAGGGGCGTATCATGAAGTGGACTATGGGGCTGTAGCCCCTTCCAAGGGGTCTCCTGTTGAGAAAAATTTATCCTAAATACAGGATAAAATTCTTTTTGTTTAATAAATGTATTTATCTCGTTCGAATTCTTTCACAGGATACTACTACTAACAACTCATTGCAGCACCAAGCCGCCTGAGGCCAACACAGCTACGCACGCTCCTCCTCCACCCCAATCTATTCAAAGCCTCCCTTTTTACACCAGCCCACGAAGTTCCCATTTCCTTTAAATCTTTCTTTATGACGTCCTCCCACCCCAGACGGGGACGACCTGCTTTCCGTTTAGCCCTAGATGGTTGGCCGAAAAGAACGATCTTTGGCAATCTGTCATCCTTCATCCGCACAACATGCCCTAACCAACTCAACCTTTCTTTCATTATAGACCTAGAAAGCGGTATTGAACCACATTTTTCGTATAGCCTATTGTTTGAAATACGGTCAGTCAGCCGGGTACCCAGAACAATCCTTAAGCAATTTCTCTGGAAAACATCTAGCAAATCTTCATCCGCTTTTCGGAGCGTCCATGCTTCAGAGCCATATTTGACCACTGTCATCACTGTAGCTTCTAAGATTCTAACCTCTAAAACTTCATTCATTTTGCTCACACTTTCATCTAGGATGCTTAAATCATCAGCATAATCCAAGTCTAGGAGACTTTTTCCTCCCCATTTGATTCCGTGGTCTCCCATTGCCTTTCCTGTGCTCCTTAAAACAAAGTCCATCAAAATAATCCATATAAAGGGGGATAGAACACAACCCTGCTTAACTCCTGATTTAATACAAAACCAGCTGCTAACCTCATTTCCTACCTTAACCGCAGCAGTGTTATTCTCGTACATAGCACTAATCACTTTAATGTATTTGTCTGGTATACCATACAAGGATAAAACCTTTACTAAAGCTCCTCTATCAACAGAATCGAACGCTTGCTCATAATCTATAAAACTGAGGACCAAAGGTGTTTGAAAACTTAGGCACTTCTCAATTATTAACCTAAGAGTGAAAATTTGGTCAACACATCCTCTACCTTTTCTAAAACCGCACTGCTCTTCTCTTAAAACTTTGTCTACAGCATCTCTCAGTCTAAAAAGTATCATATTACTAAGCAATTTGCTACCTACAGAGACCAGACTAATGCCTCGATAATTACCACACTCACTTTTATCACCTTTCTTATAAAGTGGCTTAATTAAGGTTTTCCTAAAATCGTTAGGTACTTCCCCTTTTTCAAAAATCATATTCATAATCTTCAATAACTTATTTCTAACCTCAGAGCCACCATATTTAAGAAACTCATTTACTACCCTATCAGCACCTGGAGCCTTATTATTCTTTAATCCTTTTAGTACTGTTGCTAATTCCTCCTCACAAAACAAATCTTCCTTCACATCCAAGGTATCACAAAACTTTTTCATTTTCCTCTATATTTTTTCCTGCAACTCTATCTCGGTTAAGCAAGTTCTCAAAATGTTCGGCCAATCTCGCTTTAGCTTTTTCCTTATCGCTAATTGCCACCCCATTCCTATCTTTAACTGGGACAAGTCCGGATTGACTACTACCTCTCAATTTGTTAACGTGCCAGTACAATATTTTACTATTATGCCGTCTAGCTGCATCTTCTAAATCCTCGGCAATTTTATCCATGGCCTCCACTTCACACCTCCTTAGTTCATATTTCAGTGCTTTCTCCACTTTCTTTACATTTCTTTTGTTTTCATGCGATCTATCACTCAGATAATTCTTGTACAAGTCCTTTCTCCTTTCTATTAAACATAAAGCTTTTTCACTAATATTCTTAGCTGCAGTTCTAGCTTTCTTCCCTAATACACCTTCAGCAACTTCACAAATTATTTTTCTAAAATTATTCCAACCATCTTCCACATTATCAAATTTTAAACTCTCAAGTTTAGTATTCAACTGTTCCTGGAAAGTTTCTCTCAAATTCTCATCCTGGAGTCTACTAACATCATAACTTCCCGGGAGGTAATTACCCTTCCGATATTTCAGCTTTAAATTAACCCTTGACACTACTAGATGGTGATCTTTACTTTTAACGTCAATAACAGCACTCCTATATACCCTAGTATCTTGTATTGATCCTGCCAGTCTTCGGTTTACTATAACATAATCAATAAGGTTTGCTGTCTTACCATCACGTGAATACCATGTTAGCTTATGAACCATTTTATGACCAAACACCGTATTGGTTATAACTAGATTGTTATACCTACAAAATTGCAAAAGTCTGTATCCATTACTGTTTTCATTTCCTACACCAAATTTACCTAAGCTGGGATACCATCTATCCTTATTTCTACCAACCTGGGCGTTAAAATCTCCCAGTAATAACATCATATTTCTACCTGGGACCTTGTCTATTTGCTCCTGTAACTGTAAGTAAAATTCATCTGAGTCGCTAGTATCTCCATCAGTCGGTTCTACAGGGGCGTATACTACTATAACTGATGCCCTGAACTTTCTAGTCATAAAATGAGCAATTAGTATTCTATTATTAATACCTTCCCAGCCTAAACAAGACTTAGCAGCTTCCTTATTCATCATGAGCCCTACTCCCTGTCTATGTACCCCATCCTTCCTGCCTGAGTAAACAAATTCTATATCACCTAATTTCATGCTTCCTACAAACGTAGAAAAATTAACGATTTGCTGCTTAAAACTAAATATTTGGGTAATTTGAGTAATATAGGGGAACTTTAAAGACTGATTTTTTCTCCTGGTAGATTCGTGTAAAGTAAGTAAACCCCCCTTCAAAAGAAGTAAAATTCCAGATTTATGTTTTAATCTGTTCATAGTATTAACGATTCTTGACTTAGTCATGGCGGAGTAGAGGGTCGTGACCATTCCTAGGAATCAATTGCCCTTAGCCACCAGAAGAAAACTTTTGAGTTTTGTCACCACAATCCTGTGGTATTAGACTGTGGCTTCAATGAGGCTGAAGCCCCGGAATTCTCGTGTAAAAAAAAAGCCCCGGAATTCTCGTGTCCTAAATATTGGAAAGAAAATCTGGTATTTTCATGTATCTAATTGTCTTTTTAAATTTTTTGGGAGGAATTTTTTTTCAAAAATTATCAATTTCCGGCTTTAACCTGCGTGCTTGAGTAATTATTGTGACTTTAAAGAACTTTCCTCCTAAAAAGTTTTTATGAAACCAACAAGCCCCTCCTCCCAAATTTCCTAAGAAATAGTAAGGCTCAAGATTTTTATCTTAATGTAACTGGGCTTACAAAAATCTTTTACTTCATTGTAGGCGGAATAGAGGATCAAGTCCCTTCATAGATGTCCGTAGCCCCTTCCCCCTAGAAAAAATCTTCTCATCGTGAAAGAAAACCGACAAGGTTTCCTACTTTCAATGGCAATCGATTTTAAGCTATCTTTTTTTGTTTTACCTTGAATAAATCCATCATATGTTCCTTCAACTTATTTAAGCAAAGTTGCGCATTTTTTAATCTCTGTTACTTGTAAAAATCCTGCATTTAGAGTACTGTTTCAATGAGGATACACCTTGCTCCCTAAGATCAGATCAGGGTATCGTCTATCAGACCCGTCATATGTAATAAACATGGGCACAACGACAGGAAGCTCAAAATTTGTAAAAATCAGAAATAATTAAAAATCTAAGAGGTAAAACGTTAAAACTTTCGTCTGTGTTTTTGCTAACTTTTTTTTTTATAGATATTTCCTTCCTCAAGTATTTTCAGAAATTACTGTATGCAGACTTCCATTGTCATATCCAGGGATAGAAGGAAAATGCTATAAAATGTGCTGTCGTGTCGGCAGAAGCCTTCGATAACAATCTGAAACTTCCGCCCGAATATTTATGGAGGAAATGGCTAGTTTTTTCATAGATTTAATATAGACTTTCTCGTCAAGACAAACAAATGAAAGAAACTGTTTGAACATTTGAAAACACAGGGTACTATTAAAGATATATATAGTACAGCCAGGCCCTAGCACTGCAAGCTCGGCAACCCTAATAAAACCCAGTTTAAATAGGATTTTTTGCATAGCGCTTTACTGTCGAAATATCCTTTGTTTTTGTTTATTGATTTGTTTTCTTGCATGACAACTCCGCCACACCTTATTTGGTGGTTTTATGGTGAAAATATTTTTGCAAATAATCATTTTAGCTGGATTATTACAAGAATGGACAATGCTTTATTTAGCAATCTTTATTTATTTTACAATGCTTTATTTATTTTAAACTAACCTCTCATTAGCTTTTATCCATCAAATTATTGACACATTTAAGATACCCTATTAATTTGTCTGAAACTAATCAATCATTTTTATTATTGTCTATTTTCTGTCTGTTTAAAATTTTACGAACTGCTGAGCCAAAAGACTTCAAAATAGCCTTGCAAAACATAAATGCGTATTTTGCAGGATGGAAGGCCTTTTTCCTGCTGATAAAATTTTTCTACCAAAGGTTTGAGAAGTTTCTTGAAGTTCGTATAGTTTTATGAGAGTGATTAGCCAAGAATCCAATTGAGCTGTCTGCCAGCAGAATTTAAGCTTTAGCACAAAAAACAAAATTGACACAACAAAATACGAAGCAGAAAAAGTGGCATGGATGACGTAAATAATAGTTTGTGCCGCTGTGAATATGGAATCAATAAACTTTACTGTACGATTTTAACTCTATAATAAACTCAAGAAAGCTTAGTCTTCAGTAAAAAAACAGTTTTTCAGATTTCTACAAATATAGGGAAATATCACAAGCCAGTTTATTTGTACATTGCCCTTATGCCTAGCTTATTGCCCACAGATCTGAGGTGAAAACGAATACATCAAGCATCTCAAACCAAAACATAATAAGACCAAACTTCACAATTAGTGTTTGGTTCTCACCATAGTTAGCATTGAAGGATTTGCGGTATTGTTTGCCATAAATATGAGGCTAGCATTGTGAAATAAAAGTCAGATATCAAAGCACATTAACTATGCATTAATAAATTTCTACTATTATTGAAGATTAACTGCTATTATTAATACAAATAGCTGTCTAGTGTTGACTATTATTAATATGTAGAGAAAAATTTTCAAGGGAAAAACGAACAGAAATAAAGAAAAGAAAAGGAAGCTTCTTCATGGAAAGAAAAAGGAATATAAAACTTGAAACGCATTGAAACTAGCAAATTGTGTCTTGTATATGTAATTTGTGGGAGGCCCGTCTAAGTTTCAAATTGCATGCCAAGCAGTTCTAACATTTTAGTATTTTGAACACAAAAATATCCCTGTAAATTTACTGTAACTTTACTATTTCGAGGACCATGGTTGCTTTAAAATGTGTCTTATACATCTAATTTGTCGGTGGACCGTCGAAGCTTCATTATTTGAAGCCATGTTTACGTTAAAGTATGTCCTGTATATCTAATTTGTAGGTGGACCGTTGAAACTTCAAGTTGCATTCTAAGCAATTCTGACATTTTAGTATTTTTGACACAAAACCTTCCCTGTAAATTTAATGTAACTTTACTATTTCGAGGACCATGGTTGCTTTAAAATGTGTCTTATACATCTAATTTGTCGGTGGGCCGTCGAAGCTTCATTATTTGAAGCCATGGTTACGGGCCTTTTTTAAATTCATTAACACATATTTGTCGGCTGACAAATACCTCTTGAACGAGATTAGATACCCATTCATCTTCAGAACAGAACCCCTCCTAATTATCCGTGCTAGTGCCTTCTCTTTCATAGACCTAGTCTTGTCCGTGCTAGTGACTCCTCTTTCATAGTCCTAGTCTTGTCCGTGCTAGTGAATCCTCTTTCATAGTCCTAGTCTTGTCCTTGCTAGTGACTCCTCTTTCATAGTCCTAGTCTTGTCCGTGCTAGTGACTCCTCTTTCATAGTCCTAGTTTTTTCCGTCCTAGTGACTCCTCTTTCATAGTCCTAGTCTTGTCCTTGACTCCTAGTCACTTTAAATCTACTCCTAACGGTTAACCTATATGTATAAAACTACGGAATCTGGGCCTGTGCCTTCCGATGGTTCCCTAACCATTGCTCGGAGGCCGCTGTAATTTTGGCAAAATTGCCCTAAAAATTTCTTGGGGTTGGTTTATAGGTGCTGGAGCTAAACAATATTTTGCTTTGTGGCCCTGTTTCACCACAGCGGGTACAAGTTGGAGGTTTTTCACATTCCGATTGTCTATGTGGACCCCCGCAAGTCCAGCATTTTATGCGAGCGTTTTTTCTTTCACTAAATTTATACCTGGAATAATTATTTCTAGTTGGTCTTGACATATCTTTCTTTTTAGGAATGTTTAAGCTCGTTGCGGATCTTTGTATTTCTCCTCGTGTATAACAAATAGCTTGATTAATCCCAGCAATGTAATTTTTTTATAAGCTCCTTTGTATTTGTTTAAGGATCGTAATCCACGAGTGGATTTCATTTGGATTTGTCAGTAACGAGATGGGAGGTGCTTGCTCCACAAATAGGTTTTGAAGCCTACTTGTGACTGTGGATTCTCCATATTGCCCTTCTAGAGCGTTTATTCTAGACTGTGCTTGGTGTAGTGCAATTTCTAACTCTTTGATTTTGTTTTTATTTGAACTCATGATGTGTCTATTCTTTTCAACTTTTCAACTGTCCCTGCTGTAGCCTATTATTTTCTTGTATTAGCAACACAAGAATGCAATAAATTGCGCTCTAAAACAAAACAAAACACCAGAAACGTTTGAGTCAGCTGTTGCAGAACATCTTTATAATTTTCCTTATCACAGTATTTTATTTGATCAAACAAAAATAGTAGATACGTCTGTAGGACTTTTACAAAGCTTCAGGGAAATTATAGAAATAAAAAAGATAATATATGGGGGTATTAGTGTCAATAGAGATGAAGGGGATTTTAGGATCAATTCGATTTATAATAGTTTAATTAAAAAGCAGGTAAAATTTTCAACCAGTATTATTTTTGATAATAGTTCGGATACGAATGATGACCTTGCGGACAAAGGTCAGACTGGGTTAAATGCTGGGAAAGGTAAACGAACTGCAGCTAAGCTTGCAAGCAAACGAATCTGTTCAATTTATAATTCAAACATTGGGTGATGAATCTGTGAGATCTATTTAGGGGTTATGGGCCGGGGGTTAGCTGACCTTTTTTGTTTTAGTTTAAGTATAAATATATTCTCATTTTTTGATAGATTTCCATTTATATTCTGTGAGAAGGCGTGTTCCAATCAATATAAGCATTCGATTTTGTTTATACGCCATTGAATGGAATTGTTTATTTAATATGTGAGTTTTCTTTTCCTATTTCTTTATATTTTTCTTTTGTTTGTTTAGTATGTTTTTATGTTGATGTAAGAATTTTTTGTTTGTTTTTTCGTTGAGAAAGGCTCCCAGATGTGGGGCCGAAATATTCGGAGTATTTTTGTTTAATTAAGTGTTTTGTATTCACTGCTTTATAGAAATTAAAACCCGTTTTTCTTGTTTAATTTTTTGTAAATGGAAAAGCAGTGTGGTCTAAGAAATTATTTAGATTAAAAATATTGAAAGTAAATGTCCAATAGTTAGCTATTTTCTTTCCTCTGTCTTCTTTTAAGGAAATGTGCATTTTCCTCATTTCATCTATGCCAATTTACGTCTTGAAGTTGTTCTGGAAATATATAGAGATTAAACCTTCAAATTCATTGTCCCAGCCATTCTTTATTTCAGCTAAGGAGAGGTTTCCCTTTAGTTTCGTCTGTTATAGGATCTAAGGGCTTGTCCTCTAAATTTGATTTTTGTTTCGCAATGTCGGGGTTCATGGCTAAGAACCTTTCGTGGTCGTTCATTTTTTTAGGTTGTCTTATATTTACTAACCGTCTTTTACAAGTTTTTAAATCGTGTAAAGAAAATACGTTTTTTATATAATTCCGTTACCACTAGATAGGGTCCCCTATAAGAACAATTTTTTTGAAGAACACTCTTGAAGGACATACACTAAATTATTAGGTAAGATTTTGATTTCCAATATTTTAGCATTTTGGACACAAAACTTTCCCTGTAAATTTACTTCAACTTTACTATTTAAAGGACCTCGGTTGCTTTAAAATGTGTCTTGTATATCTAATCTGTCGGTGGGCCTTTGAAGCTTCAGGTTGCATGCCAAATAATTCTGGCATTTTAGTATTTTGGACACAAAACTTTCCCTGTAAATTTACTGTAAGTTTACTATTTTGAGGACCATGGTTGCTTTAAAATGTGTCTTGTATATCTAATTTGTCGGTGGGCCGTCGAAGCTTCAAGTTGCATGCCAAGCAATTGTGAAATTTTCGTATTTTTGACACAAAAACTTTCCTACAAATTTAGTGTGAGTTTACTTATTTGAGGACCATGGTTGCGTTTAAGTGTGTCTTGTGTATCTAACTTTTAGGTGGGCCGTCTAAGCTTCAAGTTACATGCCAAAAAATTCTGGCATTTTATTATTTTGGACACAAATTCTTCCCTTTAAATTTACTGTAAGTTTACTTATTTGAAGCGATGGTTGCGTTAAAGGTTGCGTTAAAAAACTTCTCCTGAAAATTTTTGTAACTTTACTATTTTGAGGACCTTGGTTGCTTTAAAATGTGTCCTGTATATCTAATTAGTCGGTGGGCTGTTGAAGCTTCAAGTTGCATGCCAAGTAATTCTGCCATTTTAGTATTTTGGACACAAAACTTTCCCTGTAAATTTACTGTAACTTTACTATTTTGAGGACCTTGGTTGCTTTAAAATGTGTCCTTCATATCTAATTTGTCGGTGGGCTGTTGAAGCTTCAAGTTGCATGCCAAGTAATTCTGACATTTTAGTATTTTGGACATAAAACTTTCCCTGTAAATTTACTGTAACCTAACTATTTTGAGGACCTTGGTTGCTTTAAAATGTGTCCTGTATATCTAATTTGTCGGTGGGCTGTTGAAGCTTCAAGTTGCATGCCAAGTAATTCTGACATTTTAGTATTTTTGACACAAAAACTTCCCTGTAAATTTACTGTAAGTTTACTATTTTGAGGACCATGGTTGCTTTAAAATGTGTCTTGTATATCTAATTTGTCGGTGGGCCGTCGAAGCTTCAAGTTGCATGCCAAGTAGTTCTGACATTTTAGTATTTTGGACACAAAACTTTCCCTGTAAATTTACTGTAACTTTACTATTTTGAGGACCTTGGTTGCTTTAAAATGTGTCCTGCATATCTAATTTGTCGGTGGGCTGTTGAAGCTTCAAGTTGCATGCCAAGTAATTCTGACATTTTAGTATTTTGGACATAAAACTTTCCCTGTAAATTTACTGTAACTTTACTATTTTGAGGAACTTGGTTGCTTTAAAATGTGTCCTGTATATCTAATTTGTCGGTGTGTCGGTGGGCCGTCGAAGCTTCAAGTTGCATGCAAAGTAATTCTGACATTTTAGTATTTTGGACACAAAACCTTCCCTGTAAATTTACTGTAACTTTACTATTTTGAGGACCATGGTTGCTTTAGAATGTGTCTTTTATATCTAATTTGTCGGTGGGCCGTTGAAGCTTCAAGTTGCATTCCAAGCAATTCTGACATTTTAGTATTTTTGACACAAAACATTCCCTGTAAATTTACTGTAACTTTACTATTTTGAGGACCATGGTTGCTTTAGAATATGTCTTTTATATCTAATTTGTCGGTGGGTCGTTGAAGCTTCAAGTTGCATTCCAAGCAAATCTGACATTTTAGTATTTTTGACACAAAACCTTCCCTGTAAATTTACTGTAACTTTACTATTTCGAGGACCATGGTTGCTTTAAAATGTGTCTTTTATATTTAATTTGTCGGTGGGCCGTCGAAGCTTCAAGTTGCATGCCAAGCAATTGTGACATTTTAGTATTTTGGACACAAAACTTTCCCTGTAAATTTACTGTAACTTTACTATTTTGAGGAACTTGGTTGCTTTAAAATGTGTCCTGTATATCTAATTTGTCGGTGTGTCGGTGGGCCGTCGAAGCTTCAAGTTGCATGCCAAGTAATTCTGACATTTTAGTATTTTGGACACAAAACCTTCCCTGTAAATTTACTGTAACTTTACTATTTTGAGGACCATGGTTGCTTTAGAATGTGTCTTTTATATCTAATTTGTCGGTGGGCCGTTGAAGCTTCGAGTTGCATTCCAAGCAATTCTGACATTTTAGTATTTTTGACACAAAACATTCCCTGTAAATTTACTGTAACTTTACTATTTTGAGGACCATGGTTGCTTTAGAATATGTCTTTTATATCTAATTTGTCGGTGGGCCGTCGAAGCTTCAAGTTGCATTCCAAGCAATTCTGACATTTTAGTATTTTTGACACAAAACCCTCCCTGTAAATTTACTGTAACTTTACTATTTTGAGAACCATGGTTGCTTTAGAATGTGTCTTTTATATCTAATTTGTCGGTGGGCCGTCGAAGCTTCAAGTTGCATGCCAAGCAATTGTGACATTTAGTATTTTGGACACAAAAACTTTCCTACAAAATTACTGTAAGTTTACTTATTTGAAAACCATGGTTGTGGTAAAGTGCGCCTTGTGTATCTAATTTTTCGTGGGGCGTCGAAGCTTTAAGTTGCATGCCAAGTAATTATGATATTTTAGTATTTTTGGACACGAAAATTTTCCTACAAATTTAAAGTGAGTTTACTTATTTGAGGAACATGGTTGCGTTTAAGCGTGTCTTGTATATCTAATTTTCAGGTGGAGCAATTCTGACATTTTATTATTTTGGACACAAAAACTTACCTTTAAATTTACTGTAAGTTTACTTATTTGAAGCCATGGTCGCGTTAAAGTATGTCCTGTATATCGAATTTGTCGGTGGGCCGTTGAAGCTTCAAGTTGCATGCCAAGTAATTCTGAAATTTTAGTATTTTGGACACAAAACCTTCCCTTTAAATTTACTGTAAGTTTACTATTTTGAGGACCATGGTTGCGTTAAAATGTGCCTTGTATATCTAATTTGTCGATGGGCCGTCGAAGCTTCAAGTTGCATGCCAAGTATTCTGACATTTTAGTATTTTGGACACAAAACCCTCCCTGTAAATTTACTGTAACTTTACTATTTTGAGAATGCGGTTGCTTTAGAATGTGTCTTTAATATCTAATTTGTCGGTGGGCCGTCGAAGCTTCAAGTTGCATGCCAAGTAATTGTGAAATTTTAGTATTTTGGACACAAAACCTTCCCTGTAAATTTAGTGTAAGTATACTATTTTGAGAACCATTGTTGCGTTAAAATGTGTCTTGTACATCTAATTTGTCGATGGGCTGTCGAAGCTTCAAGTTGCATGCCAAGTATTCTGACATTTTAGTATTTTGGACACAAAACCTTTCCTGTAAATTTACTGTAAGTTTACTATTTTGAGGACCATGGTTGCTTTAGAATTTGTCTTTTATATCTAATTTGTCGGTGGGCCGTCGAAGCTTCAAGTTGCATTCCAAGTAATTCTGAAATTTTAATATTTTGGACACAAAACCTTCCCTGTAAATTTACTGTAAGTTTACTATTTTGAGGACCATGGTTGCTTTAGAATTTGTCTTTTATATCTAATTTGTCGGTGGGCTGTCGAAGTTTCAAGTTACATGCCAAGCTAATGTGACATTTTAGTAATTCGGACACAAAAACTTTCCTGCAAATTTACTGTAAGTTTAGTTATTTTAGGACCATGGTTGCATTAACGTGTGTCTTGTATATCTAATTTGTGCAGCGTTGCAGGCTAGAAATAGGTTGAATGCCTTGTTAGTAAAAGCCTTTAGTCCGTCTCCTAGTTATAGCAAGTACTTTAGATATAGGCTTTACTGTTTACTTGGCATTCCTCCCCAAAAATTGTTTCTGCATACTGTTTCAACACGTAACAACACGTAACACGGGGACTATTACTTCACGCGTAGCCGGGCAACTTTGGTTTGCCGAATTGCTTGACTAGAATCAACAAAGAAAAGAGTGACATGAGTTAAAGCGGAGAAAGAGAAAATGATTTTGTTTACTTCCTTTGGAAAAGTTCTAGCTTCCAAACTTTTAGAGGGTTAAAGCTTCCGTTTTGGGAATAGTATAATGTCAAACATGTCAACGGAAAATAATATTTCCTAAACTTTTGTCAAAAAAATTGACCTTTTAGAGAAGGGATCAAGAAAGTTGTAGAATTTATCACAGTTTAGGATAGAGATGCGAGATATAAAATAAACATTATCTACTTGTTTCATGCTCTTGATGAGACTTTATCATTAAGTCTAACGTTGAGAATTGAGAAACAAGTCTTGTAGTGTCTGTTTTTTCGCTTTAGTTTATTTTCAAAATGCTTATTTTTCTTTTATTGTCCGCATCCAGTATCTCAATTTAATAAATACGATCTGCCTACATATTTTCTTCAGATAAAACCTGCCATCAGCATGACAAGTCTCTGTTATTGCTATGAAGGTTACAGGCTCAATTATATTTTTCTTGTTGCGAAGCAACAGAAATACTTTTTTTGGCTTTTTTTGGCGATTTTTGATCTGTTTTTGGGTAGTGACAAGAACGGGGAATTTAAAAAATGTTTATGGTTTAGATATTGTGAAACAGATAAGAACAGCTCCACTGAAGTTTATTCAATTTACAGTTATTTTCCAGAAATTTTGTTTCTAGTCTACTAAATATTTCTATATTTCTAGACAATAATTCTAGTTATCTTTTATTTTTATCTCCTTTATATATTTTTACCTTTTATATATGTTTGATAAATATCATAAAAAATAAAAGGAAATGATCTTAGATGTCCACAGTTGATTTCTCGGAAATGATTGCAAAATGTCAATTATGAATCATCAAATTAATGTTTTTACCTTTCATTACGAAATTTTATGTTTTCGTCAAATTTTCGTATGCTTAGCTTGCACGCAAAGCTCGGGCTCAGAAGTAGAAGGTAACAAGTCAAGATGCTGCCTGAAAAATGGGCAGGGGAGGGGGAGACCCAGAATCGTGTAAGTTTTAACATCAATCAGAAAATAGTAATAGATCAGCCAAACGTAATAGAGGTTAAAAGATAGTATCTTAATTAATTTTTGGGGGGATTTTTGTCATCAGGTAGTCTAATAGATAAGGCTATTGGGTCATAACAGTAGTATTGGGTTAATACGTTAGATGACACACATAGCCAATCAGTCCGATGACACATATATCCTATAAATGGGTTGGTTCACATATCCTATCATTCCGATGACATATATAGGCAATCATTCTGACGACACACATATCCAAATACTACAAGCGCGTACATATCCATTCCATAAGGCCACTACCACCATATGGTCTTATCGTACTTCCGCTTGATTAGTAATATTCTTTCTGTAACATTACCATGGATATAATAGGCTGCTAGTCCCATTATCACAGGCAAATATTCAGATATAAGAGAAAGATCGTCCAAACTACTATATGCACTTTAAAGACACATATATCCTTCCATTCCGAGTCCACACAGCTGTTCTTATCGTATTTCTGCTTTGATAAAGAATTTATGGAATTGTATTTTTTGTAACAATGCCATTACTTTAAGCGGGCCTATAGTGTTATCTCAGCCAAATATTTTGTATGTTGTTCAATAATAGAAGTGGGTAAGAAGTGATATTATTTCTAATAAACGAAGTTTTGATATGGACTCTACTAAACGATTGGATGAGATCGTTTTGTGCTCTAATGGTATCGAGCCGATTATTGATTTTTGACTATTGATCACTGATTGTACCATTGAAGTTGGTATTTGTGGTAATGGGAAAGATTTGCTCGTGGCGATAGAGATTTCTCCTATAGCGCCACTTATAGCGCTGGAGATTGTGTCAACTAGGCTAACGACGCTCTCAGTTAATGAGAGAAAATTGAATATGTAGACATACGAGTGTGGCTTCTTCTTTCTTGAGCTATCTGGAGATCAGATTCCTTTGGGAGCATTTACCATGGAGACTGGCGAACTAGTTACCTATTATCGGACTAGACTCAGACATACAAGAGAAACAAACACATATTAAAAGACAATAGATTTATTGAACTTACATGCTTAGTTGTACAGCAACGGGTCACTTCAAAGACAAATAAATGGTGACCGAGATTATTTGCGGTACTAATCGTCTTAAGTCTGAATACATATTGAAATTAAAAAACACATTTACCCCCACTCCCAAACGCAGTTCTTTCGTCCTGCGCTCTAGGGACTGCCTGCCATTGGCTCAAGCGACCCAAGGACGCAAATCTTCGTCCAATAATCTCTTTAAGATTTTTCAGATGATTCAGGAGTTCACACAGTTTTTTGCCATTTAAACTTCCTTAGAAATATCGTGCTTAGCATTTTGTTTTTGCTACTAATTATCTTAGCGAAATTCGAACGACTAGCGCCGTTGTCTGACTGAAGCTAGAAATGCAATTTCTCTTTTTGCTGATTATGAATTTAGACTCCTGGAAGCGGTATTTGAACTCAATTAGGGAACGTTTAATTTCTGCCCGAATCATCTTTAGAAGGAAAGAATCTTATATTTTAAATATATGGTATTCTACTGCTGGTGCACATCACCCTTCCCATCAAATAATGACGTCCCGTCATTAGTAACTGCTCATTAGGAGTGCTTAAAATTTTTCAATTATTTTTCTTATTTTATTCTACATCCCTATCTAAAATTCATCTACCGGATTAAGATTATTTTCGGTTCTAGGTTAGCTACTATATTAAGGATTTTTTTTTTTTCTATATCTAGCACTGATTACCTTTACATTTCCAACAAAGTTGGGGCTATTCTACTTTTAAACTATATTTTTTTTGCTGTCTATATGACGTACTACATACTATCTACACAACATTAAATGAATAACATGATAATATTACACCTAATTCTACATGAATGATTTATAACATACAATATTTGGTTCATCATATTCACTGATGACATAAAAACACTTTCACTATTGAGATTTTTGCATTGTCAAAGCTATTAGGAAGTAACACATTTAGCTTCACATCTATTCATCACCTTTCGTGTCCTTAGTGTACTACACCCTTCTGTTGTAAATTACTGTCCTTCACTCCTTTTGTTGTGGCAAAAATTTCGAAGCACGTACGTTATGGTTTCTTCATGGAACAGTTCGAGTCTAGTTGTCTTTACACGGTATGTTTTCCCTAATAGTCAACTGGGAAATGACCGTTAAATATCGTTCTAATAGTCAACTGGGAAATGATTCTTCCCACTACAGGTGTTGGTGTTTTTCTTCTTAGCATATCATTTTTAGGATTTTTGAGGCACATAGAGAATGTATTCTCCAGTAAAATTGTTCATTTGTGCCTTTTGAAGCGGGTTGCCGTCCTACTATAGTGACTCTCTTAATATATTGTCTTTAAATTCAACTTCGAACCTCTTCAACTATCATTTAACTTCAAATATCGTTAAATATCGTTTATCTTGTACTGCTCGATGGTGTTCTCAGAGTTAAAGTTCAAATTGTCTTTAATTTCTGCTTCAAATATCTTCAAATGTCTTTAAGTGTCATTTAACTTCTAATATCGTTTATCGTGTGCTGATCGATAGAGTTCTCAGAATTAAACTTCAAATTGTCTTTAATTTGTCTTCAAATATCTTCAAATGTCTTTAAGTATCATTTAACTTTAAATATTGTTTAATATCGTTTAGCTTCAAGTATCATCACTATACTGTCAAATTATTATGGGGTCCATAGTGAGTATCAACAGCGATATCTACGTATTTATATCTTGTCCTAGCCGATGGGTTTCTCAGCGTTTATGCGATTATATAGTTCGTTAAAGCACTTGATACTGAGGTTCAGATATAGTGTTACCTGATACATAATATGGTTCATAGTCGAAGAAACGACGATCGAAGGTAACTGTTGTTTTCGTAGACGAAGCTGGGATGAAGTTGCCTGGAGTCATGGTGAGTACTCTTCGTTGGTTGAGATATGATGAAAATAGATGTTACTGGGTCGTATCTGTACTGGGCAGCTTATTGTAATACTCGATGACCAAAGTGTCCATTTACCTTCCTGTAATAAAAACAACGCGGCAGAATCACATGTTCTTTGAAGTAAATACACATACAATAATTCACGCATTAATTGGGTTATAATTTCTTAGCTATGAGACAGAATTAAATAAATACACTAATATTAGTACTCACAATGAAAATCTAAAACAGAAATTTCTTCAAATTTGTTTTGATAACGAAAATATCGATATTAAATAAACATAATTTACCCTACATTATTAAGTTTGAGGTCTGTTTTTACAATATTTTTTCATGCCTGCATTGTTCACGCAAGTCCGCGCTGTATAAGAAACGCATGTTGCAGCGTCATAACCGCACGGTTTTACGCAAACGATACTACAATGAGGGAACAAGACATAACAAGGACTAGTGGAGACCTCTATACCCACTAGTTTTCTGATGTCTTCCCTATTTCTTGGCTTAGACGTTCTCATGGGGCTCCGGGTTTAACGGCTGAAATGCAGAGGTTCTTAGTCTCAGGATTTTTCCGTAATTGCAAGTCAACATTGGTGCCTCATATTCGCTTTTCGAATAAGGTCATTAGATGCAGGATTTCCAAGCTTGCCTCCGTAGATTCCAGTTAATGCTTGGCAAAGAATATAAGCATAATGAAGAACTGACATCAATATCTTTTTAGAAGGCTATTGTTTGAGCAAATCCTTCAGCACTAAATAAATAAATATTATATTAAAGTCTTATTAGAATCCGTTTAAGCGAGAAACACCTTCACATTAATAGGGAATTCCTTGTGGGTTTTACTTAGTCGCCATTGGACATACACAGGGTTTCAATCCATATATCTTAACTGATTAAATGGTTTTAAAATTTTACATATTATTATTGAGATATAATTTCACATCCGCCGTGAAATTCTACATATAAACGTACCAATAGGTTGTTTGGTTATAGTTACCAATAGTTGGCTATTAGTACATATATTACTCGAGTAAGAAACATTATATTTCTCGAGTAAGAAACACATGAATAAGCAAACTTGCGGCGCATAATTACACTGGTAGGCCTAAAATAATTATAATCTGCACTAAGATAAAATATTTCATATAATTAGACGCTTCTGTACTGATAATTTCTTGTTTTTTTTTTGATAATATCCATCTTGGTTAGGACATGGGTCGATTTTTATAGAAAATCTGAGGGAGACCTGAGTCAGTATAGGTAAGATATAACGTGACTGACTTGCGAAAATATTTCACAAAAATTAGAGCACAATATATGTCATAGATAAACCAATGAAATTAAAGGACATTTTTGTCACAGAACTATAGAACAGTGATCTCTCTGTTATTGTATATGTCATAGATATAAACTAGTGGAATTAAATTTTTCGCCAAGGAGCTAAAGACATTAATGTCTCTGTTTCTCTTTGGAAGTAATGTTTAACACAGAGCTGTAGGACAGCATACGTCATTGATATAATATAATGAAATTAAAAAGCTTTTCTTTTTTTTTCTTTTTTTTTTGCCTCGGAGCTATAAGAAAGTAAACTCTCTGTTTCTCTTTCAAAGCATTCAGATCCAAAAACGAAAACTTAGCTCACTGAAGTTTCTATTCAACCTTTAAGTATTGCTTTGACTGGCCCTGATTGGCATAAGAATACTAATTTCTTACACTTGAAGGACTGAGAAATATTCCTTCCTACGATCGTTTACACAAAAAAAATTACAAAAAACAATCATGGGCCTTGAGTTCCTCCCCAGGCTTCCCACAAGACGTGGTCCAACACCACTTGTCGTTCTTAGTCGACCACGAGCTTCCTACCTTTGGTTATTTTCTGTTCCAACCTTTCTATTATCCTTTGAAAGGGCATAGAAATAACACTAACAAAAATAAGACATCTAAAACTTAGTCAAATCCTTACTTGGTTAACTCTACTTGCACACTGTTAAATTTATTATGGTGTTAAATTTGTTATCTTTGAAATTTGTCTTTACATTAGTTAGGGATATTTCCATCTGTCAGGTTTTTTAACCGTTCTACCTGACTGTGTCGTTATTTTCTCCTCTGTTTCTTGCGGTTTTTTCTTTTTCGGTTTGTCTAGCGAAATAAGGTCAAACTTTTTGTATTGTTTTTTCAAAAATTCTTGCCCTTTTAATTTCGTTTGTTTCCCGTGTGCGGCTGCTGAGGTCGGCCTTGATTTCCCTATTTCTTTAGCTACTATTTGGCCTGATTCACCATCAGACTCTTCGGAACTAGTTTCTGACGAATCCGGATTGGAACTTTTAGAGGTGGCACTTTTTGTGGTATCACCTGCCATTCCTTCGTAAATTTCTACTCCCCTGGAAGTAGAAGGTTTATTCCCCAAGTCCTCGCCTTGAGTTCTCAACTCGGGGGATTTGAAAGATTCTTGAGAGCTTTGGGAGGAATCAATAGTTTTTGCGGGGTTCCTCCATTGTTTGAAGGCCATGTCTTCAGGGGGATGGGGCATTCTTTGCAATAGGGATTCCCTCCGTGAAGTCCACGTCCAGTCGTGTTTAGGTTTGACCTTGGACACAGTTATATCATGATATTGACCTTGCTGGTCATCCTTTGGAGTTTTATTCCCGGGCAATGTACTTTGACTCGTTTTTATGGGAAAATTTATTAAATCCATAGCTTCTCGCAGGTTTGTTTTAGTTAAATCTTTGGGAGGAGTTTTCTTTACAGTAATACCGGGGGTTTCTACAGCTCTGTTTAATTCTTCTTGTAAAGACAGGGGCCTTTCTATTGGTGTAGCAGGGGAAACCATATCGTCTGGAAATCTTTTGGGGGGACATGGTGTCGAAATTCTATCGGGGAAGAATTGGGTTTTTGGAGATATTGTATAATCTAAATCTCCTGCGTTTGCCGATGAATAACTTTTTGGACTTCTTGGCGTTTTTATTTCGGGAAAAAATCCTGGTATTAGGGATTTTTTCTTAGGAACAACTAGATTTTCCATTGCTAAAAATTCTTCAAAGTTTTGTTCATCACTGTCATTTTCAAAATAATCTTGTTTAAAATTGAAAGGTTTTAGCTCTGCCAATCTTGACTAGGGGGTCATTTTCCGAATCTGACGAATCAGTAGAGGAGGGCTGTGATACCCATCTCTCTGGAAATTTGGCTCTTTTTATTCGGCTAACATGCGCTTTGTAAGTTCTTCCACTATCGGGGTTTTCCATTTTAAAGGTATATTCATTATCGTACTTTTTGACTATTCTGTACGGCCCAGAATATTTGTTGGAAAGTTTTTTTCCTTCCGTTTTTGCCTCGTTCCTTAGGTAAACGAAGTCTCCTACTTTGAAATCTATATTCCCCTTAACTTTGGGTTTGTTTCTTAGTTCTTGGTTTATTTTACATTTTTCCAACTCTTGCCTAACTATTTTATAAGTTTTCCTCATCCTATTTATGAATTCTTGTTTATAATCTTCTGAGTCGTTATAATACTGCCGAGACTCAATAATCTCATCATATGGGACTCTAAAATCACGACCAAAAAGTAAATAAAATGGATTGTCTTTGGTTGCTTCGGAATAAGCAGTGTTGATTACGTTAGTTAAATAAGGTAAGAATTTATCCCAGTCGCTCCTATTGTCTTTCGTATAAATACTTAGAACGTTCGAAAATATTTTATGTCTGTTTTCTATTTTGCCATTAGCTTGTGGATGGTACGGCGCTGTCACCATTTTCTCTATATTAAGGAAACTCATTAAATCTTTTGTTACTTTTGCAACAAAATTGCTCCCGTTGTCGCTCAAAATTTTATTAGGAATGCCAAATTGTAAAAATAATTTTGCTAATGCCTTACTTGTGGCATAAGCACCTTGATTTTTTAATGCTTTTGCAAAAGTAAATCCGGAAAAATGATCTACAACCGAAAGAATACAAGTATGGCCTCTGCTAGAAACAGGTAAGCCTCCATTGTCCCGAATAGGTCAAATGAGATAATATCGAAGGGGTACTTTGCTACTGGGACCCTTCCCATTGGAGGATTTGGATAAGCTGGGGGGATTTTTCTCAAATTACATGCTTCGCATGTACTTACAAATTCTTTAAGTTTTGTCAGTGCCGATTGTACGTAAAAGTATTGTTTTAACTTATGGAACGTTTTCATAACTCCTAAATGTCCACCTGTGTCCGAATGAAAATATTCAAATGCAGGCCCTATCAAGCTTTGTGGTAATACAGGTATTATCGAGGTTTGGTTTCTATTTGTCTCAGCAGTCACAATCCTACACAGTATTTCTTCATCAAGGTCGTAGTAAAAATTATCTATCTCTTTTCTAAGAGTTTTGAATTTATCCGGTAACGCCTCATCATTCACAAAATAATTAATTAGTGCTACGCACATTTCGTCCTTTTTTTGCTTTCTTTTTATATTTTCCAAAGATAAGGGACAATAGTTAATCTTATTTTCTTTTACTGCGTCTTTGACTTTGTTTTTCTTACATCCATGTTTGCTTTTAGCATTGATAGCATTAACTTCATTTTCTTCAGTTTCCGACGGATCATTTTCTGGATATCTACTCAAAAAGTCGCAAGCTGCGTTTTGTTTTCCCTTTAAATGTTCAAATTCATAATCTAGGTCTTGGATTTTCATGATCCATCTAGCTAGAATGCCCGTGGGGCTTTTAAATGTGTGCAGGTACTGCAAGCTTTTATGGTCTGATCGTAATATAAATTTTCTACCAATTAAACAATGCCTAAATTTGTCCAAGTGGTAGATAATAGATAGTAATTCTAAGTTTGTGGCGGAATAACTACTTTCGCCCTTTGATAAAGTTTTACTTGAATAGCATATAACTTTTTCTATTTGTTTAGGTGTTCCCTGTAGAGGGTTAGGGTTTTCTACTGGGATTGTTTGCGAAAGGATAGCGCCTATGCCCTTTGAGCTAGCATCAGTGGTAACGATGAATTTTCCGTTTTCGAAATCAGGGAGTGATAAAATTGGTTCAGAAGTGAGTGCCTTTTTGAGACGGTCTAGGGAAGTTTGAGCTTCCTGGGACCAGGTAACATTATGGGAGTTCCCTTTAGTTAATTCCGTGAGGGGTTTCGCAATTAGGGCATAATTGCGTACGAATTTTCTAAAGTAGCCAGTAAGTCCTAAAATTCCCCTTAATTCTTTCATAGTTCTGGGGGGCTTGAGGTTTTCAACACATTTTATTTTATCAGGGTCTGGGGATATCTCTCCCTGGGTTACTACTACTCCTAAAAATTTAATTTTGGATTGAAATAAATTTACTTTCTCAGGCCGGCATTTTAAATTGCCTTGCCTGAACTTCTCGAACACCTTAGCTAAAGTTGCCAAGTGTTGCTCAGTGTTTTCCCCCACGCATATAATATCATCGACAAAATGAATTATATTCTTTAATCCTCTTAACAGGTGCAATAGGGGTCTACATAACGCGCTTGAACTTGTTTTAAGCCCAAATGGTACTCTCAAGTATTCATAAGATCCATATTCGGATGCTGAAAATGCAGTTTTATGGACATCCTTTTCGGCTATTTTCACTTGGTGGTAGCCTTGGGTAAGGTCCAAAGAAGTAAAAATTTTGTTTTTGCTTGAAATTGAGTCAAGAATTTCGTCTATTCTTGGTAGAGGAAATTTATCGCTAACTACTTGTTTGTTGAGAGCCCTATAATCTACAACGAGCCTAAAATCTCCATTCTTTTTTGGTACTAAGATCACTGGTGCACTATACGGACTTATACTTGGGCGTATGATTTCGTTCTTTCTAATTCATGGATTTTATTTTTTAACCACTCTTTGTGCTTATATGGCACACGATATGGCTGTTTTGCTACGGGATTACCAGTCGTTAAAATTGAATGCTGATAAAATGGAATCAGACCGATATCATTTTCAGATGCAGAAAATACATCCTTAAAATTCCATAATAATTCGCATAACTTTTTCTTAAGTTCCATATCCGTAATATGATCCATTTTAAATTTGTTTAAAAACTGCGATTTAGTCAAAGGATATTCGTTATTTGAAGTTTTAATACCGTTAACTAGGTTTCTTTTAGAATTTTCCCATGTATTTAAATCATTTTCCGTTAAAACCTCGATTTGGACTAAACACGTCCCCTTTTTAATTGTAATTGTATCATTTTCATGGTTATTGGTTACCCAAATAAAACCTTCCCCTTTGTCATAAGATATAATCTGTTCCTCGCATAACAGATTTTCAGGTATTTCAGACGGTGTCGCAAACCATATTTCTGATTTGCTAATTATTGGCTCGATCATTTGTGATATTTGGATTTTTTGCATCGTTTTGGGAGGGATTTTGTTTTCCTTATCGCAAATCCGTAATATTTCTCTTCATTTTCATTGTTTATTAGATTCATACTGGCGCTATGCTGCGCCATTGCGGCATCTTGTGGCGTCACGTTGGGTTTTACTATGTTTTTCCACAATTCCACTATTTTCTTAATTTCATTTGATCTGTACTGTCGCATATCTCCTATTTTTACTTTCGCAGATTCAATACTGTGATTATTTAAATTTACTTCATTTCTGCGATATCTCTCAGGATAATTGAACAAATTTCAATTATGCCCTGTCTTTGCGAGACATGGGGTTCAAAATACTTCGACATTATACCACTAGAAATTTTGTTTACTGTTATGTTATCTTCGTAACCTCTGTTACGATTTCTTAAGGTAGAAATTTTTCCCCCACCTTAGCTGGGTATACCAACTTCTCGTTGGCTACGTCTAATAGTATTCTATTAGACCTTAGAAAATTTGCCCCTATAATAGCTTCATATGGGAGATTATCACATATAATAAAATTTGTCATGAAGGTTCTGTTGTCTCTTTTTACGTTTAGGCAAATTGACCCTTTTGCATTTAATTTATGGCCTGTAACACTTGTTAAATTGGGATTATTAGGGTTCTTTTGTCGCCTAATGTGCAGAGGCAACGTATTAAATACGCAAGAGTTTATGATATTTACAGTAGCTCCACTGTCAACTAAGGCCGTAAAGTAAACGTTTTCTACACAAAAATCATTAAATATAGGTAACTTGTTAATAATATCACTACAAGAAGGCACTAGTATTGTTTTGGACCTATTAAATATCCCTGGCACCCTCGGGGTCCAACTTATGTTTCTGAGGGGCCTGAAGCGTTTCCCTGAGAATTTATTTCATTTGTCGGTGCCTGTAATAGATATTCAGACGTATTAGGTTCCGTAGGCATATTTAAATGATTTACGTCTGCCTGTCTTTGCCATGTATTATTATGGTAGCGTGGATGTCTCGTGTCAGTGCCATTTGCTGGCGTTGACTGCCAGTGCCGTTGGCTTGTAAAATTTTCATTTCTCATCGGCAAATTTTCATGATTTCTATATTGCATTCTCGCATTATATTGACCTTGGCGAGTATTTGGGTTTTCAAACCGGTAATTAATTTGCCTGTTGGGGAAAGGGCTATACAAATTTGGTTGGTACGCATTATAAGGTACTGATTGGCGCAATCCCCCCTGGCTATAGCCTATTGCACGACCGGTGCTAAAATTTGTTCTTCTGAACAAATGGTTACCGTAATTTTGCGTATTACCGACAGCATTTCTTGGTATGGGATTGGTGACGTAGTGGCACTCTCTTGCTATGTGGCCAACACGATTGCAGTTATAGCACCTTATTATTGTAGGGTTAATGGGCTGAAAACGTACTGTTTTCTGCCTAGCGGGTTCTGGCGTTTTGTTTCTTTGTGCTACTGGGAGTTATCCCTTGAAAAGAAATTGGGGGATGCTTGATCGCCCTTGAAGATTGGGTTCGCGTTTGAGTCGCCTAAGCTATTTATTTTTGCATTACTATGATTAGCAACCATTTTATCAACTTCGATTAATCGTTCTACCTCTTGGACTGCAAGATCCAACGTCTGAATATTCTTGGATATTACTACTCTATATAGTTTCGGGGGTAGCCCTTGCAAAAAGGTATTTAGTATGACTTTTTCATACAGTTGCCCAGAACCACTTCCGTATTTTGCTTCTACAGAAATGCGTATATTATCCAGATATTCCCTTATATTTTGTGAAAAGTCAAAGTTCACTACTCCATGTTTTAATTTATTTATTGAACTGGTTTCTATAAATCTCTCTTTGAATGCTTTTAACAAGTCATCAACCGTATTTATTGGCAAGTTGGCGTTATTTCCTATGGTATGTTCGACCTGTTTTAGAAAGGTTAAGGCCTGGCCTCTTAATCGTAGAAGCAGCATGTCTTTTAATGCTCCAACGTCTGTTTTGTTAATTGTACAAACTGGGTCAATTGGATATTAAATTCGTCAATATCTGATTGACCATTGTATTCCGGGATAGATTTTGCAATCTCTATATTTTTGGCGACTAACTTTTGCACTATTAATAACTCACTGATTTCTTCCATCTTTTTTTTTTGCGTTTATATCAACTTAAAAATTTTACTTAACCTATTTTGGGGGACTCTATTATCTCCTATGAGATATTCTAAAGGGTTTCCCTGTAGTAGCTTAGCGGCAATAGGCCTAATCAATTTCTTATATGTCTGTATCTTTCCAAAAATTAAATTTGAATTACAAAGTTTAAATAGCCTAACTAGTTCGCAGTTTTCCTCCAATTTCCGACACGCGCCATTTGTACCATTGAAGTTGGTATTTGTGGTAATGGGAAAGATTTGCTCGTGGCGATAGAGATTTCTCCTATAGCGCCACTTATAGCGCTGGAGATTGTGTCAACTAGGCTAACGACCGCTCTCAGTTAATGAGAGAAAATTGAATATGTAGACATACGAGTGTGGCTTCTTCTTTCTTGAGCTATCTGGAGATCAGATTCCTTTGGGAGCATTTACCATGGAGACTGGCGAACTAGTTACCTATTATCGGACTAGACTCAGACATACAAGAGAAACAAACACATATTAAAAGACAATAGATTTATTGAACTTACATGCTTAGTTGTACAGCAACGGGTCACTTCAAAGACAAATAAATGGTGACCGAGATTATTTGCGGTACTAATCGTCTTAAGTCTGAATACATATTGAAATTAAAAAACACATTTACCCCCACTCCCAAACGCAGTTCTTTCGTCCTGCGCTCTAGGGACTGCCTGCCATTGGCTCAAGCGACCCAAGGACGCAAATCTTCGTCCAATAATCTCTTTAAGATTTTTCAGATGATTCAGGAGTTCACACAGTTTTTTGCCATTTAAACTTCCTTAGAAATATCGTGCTTAGCATTTTGTTTTTGCTACTAATTATCTTAGCGAAATTCGAACGACTAGCGCCGTTGTCTGACTGAAGCTAGAAATGCAATTTCTCTTTTTGCTGATTATGAATTTAGACTCCTGGAAGCGGTATTTGAACTCAATTAGGGAACGTTTAATTTCTGCCCGAATCATCTTTAGAAGGAAAGAATCTTATATTTTAAATATATGGTATTCTACTGCTGGTGCATGATTATGACTAAAACAGGGCAGGTATCATTATTGTAATGTAATGGCCCTATGCACATCGGTTTTCCATTACCGGGCCTGCGCGTGAGTTTGGGTTCCCATATTCTAATCCAGCACCCCGAGTTCCCATCCGGGGCCCCATGCCCTCACTTTAGGGCCTCAAGTTCCCAACTAGAGTCCCTATGCTCCCCCAAGGCCTCAACCCCACCGCCGAAGTTTTTGTCCCCTCCCCCTCCATTTTTTAGGAACAGAATTTTTGAACTTGGAATTTTTCATGCGAATGCCCCCATAGTCCTCTGAGGTTGGACATCGACAGTAGATGGTTTATTATGTGTTTTGATCAACATTGATTGTGCACTGGAAATATAACACATACATCATATTAAGAAATTGACGATGAAATATTCGAAGAAGTTATGTCCCCTAGGGCCTCACCCCCCCCCTCCCCCCAAGTTTTCGCCTCCTCCCCCACCCTATTTTTCGAACAGAATTTTTGAACTAGGAATTTGTTATGTAGCCACCTCCCATAGCACTTTGAGGCTGGACATCGACAGCAGATGGTTTATTATGTGTTTTGATCAATATTGTTTGTGCACTGGAAATGTAACACCTACATCATATTAAAAAGAGTGACGATGAAATATTCGAAGGAATGAACTGCTGGCTATAGGTGGCAGCAGATATCTTCTATAATTTTTATGTAGTTTCCTATCCTCTCTTAAGAATTGGCACTCCTACTGCTAGGTTCCACTCACTAGGCCAAATTTCAGATTGAACAACTGCTCTAAATATCAAACAAATAATATACAATGTTACACTTCTATTATAACTCCATAGAGCTGCTGGAATACCCTCAGGACCAGTTGCTGAACATCCCTTTATCTCTTTTAAATTTTTCCATGCTTCTTCTACCCTTCCTGGCTCGATTAAAGCATCATCTTCTTCCTTCATAGGGCCATAAACTTGATCTTTGATACTCTTCTTCCAATTATCTTCAAATACACACTCATTTTCCGTTTACTTCTACTTCTCTAAATCACTCGACCAGGTGTCCGCGGGGGGAATATCTTGGATTGTCTCCCTTCTGGTAGAGCTTGAAACCTTCTTCCAAAAAACTTTTCTATCCTTGTCCTTTAATACCTGCTCTATCTCCTTAATATCTTTTTCTTCTTTTATCTTCTTACACTTTCTTGTTACTTTCTTATACTCTCTCCTAATTCTTTGTTATACCCATAGATTAATATCTAAAGTAACTGGTCCCTGGAGCATGACTACATCTAACGCTTCTTGCAACCTAGCTTTTAACTTTTTACTTTAAATATGCAATACCCTCCCCTCTGTATTCCTAACCTCAATTTTATCCAATTTTATCTAAAAATGATATAAGTTTTGAGCATTGAGTTTTGAGCAACAAAAATATATATGGTCGAAATGCATAAGATATCCTTAGCAATGTTAGAACATTTTGAGGAACTTAACTTTTAGTTTTGAGAAAAAAGGATGCATGTGGCAAAATGAATCTGATGTCCATAGCAATGTTAGATTATTTTGAGGAGCTCAACATTTATTTTTGAGAAATAAGAATGTATATGGTCGAAATGTATCTGATATCCTTAGCAATGTTAGATCATTTTGATGAACTTAGGTTTTAGTTTTGAGAAATAAGGATGTATATAGATGTGCCAAATACATAGATGGTGACAGAGTTGTACCAGATTAGATTGCAGTGACAATAATTAGTAATTGATATGGTAAAAGTCGTCTAGCCAAAAAAGCGACTCTGTTTTGAAACACAGATAGAACAGTTTATTTTAAGCCCAAAACGATTCCTTTGAGAAGCCCGAAATCCAGCAGTGTCGATTAAAATCCATTGAGAAGATATCCGGTCCTACCTATGGCCAGCAGTTCAGTCGGTGGGAGAGAAAGCGCTCCAGGCCACTATTCATAAGGCCATAGGTGGGTTTAGCCGTGCACCGAAGTAAAGGCAAAACGGTATACACAATTAGCCTTTGGGTGGATAAATATTAAAGGCTATTTAAGGTACGTGATATTTTATTTAAAGTAGAATCTAATGCTGAAAATGGAAGAACCACTGTCCAAAATGCAAAAGATGAGAAGTGAGGCTACGGAAAAGTTGCAGCGAATTGAAAATGCCGTTGCCAGTGCTGAATCTATATGGAGGGAATTGGCTACGTATGAGAAGAAACAAGATAAAAAAGTTAGTGCTTTGGAAACTAAAGTTCTGGAACTCTCGTTCATGTTGAAAGAGTTAGAATTTGAATCTAAGAACACTAACTTGGTGCTATACGAATTGAGCCCAGGAGCAAGGGGTTGTTCGCTAAAGGATGACTTATTACAGTGTGTTGGTAGGGTTGTTCCCAGTCTAGACATTCGCTGGAGTGACATTAAAGAGGGACTTAGAATGAAAACTCGTTCTGGAGAAGTCTCACCGGTCCTTATTAGATTCACAACTAAAGGTATTCACGACTCACTTCTACGGAGCAATCGATATCTGAGAGAATACGGGCTGAAAGTGGCCCCTTATATACCAAGGCTGAAAGAGAAGCGAGAAACAAGTTGAGACCGATTCTAGAGCAAGCGAAAGTGAAGGCAGATCTGATGCATTCCTAAGAGGGACGAAATTACAAATTGGAGACCAAACGTTTTCTTACGACCCTGAAACTCAGGGAGTAATCGAAACTGTCCGAAATTCCAGCGGTATAAGTATGAATGTGGTCGGTGTGGAAAGTGACGGAGTTGCAGACGGGGCACAGAATCGGTTATGAGTGATGTATCCGATATTACGGTCATAGACGGCAACGCAACAGAGACGCTGGCAAGGATGTCTCAAGGGTCACTGGATTCAGAAGTGAGACCCCTACAGGTTCAAAAAAGGCTGGCGTAGAGAATCCCGAAAGATGCATATCGTCAACCCAGCACTAGAGTAGGAAGAGGGAGTGCAAGTGGGTCGGGAGGAAGAGTCTGAGAAGGACAGACGAGAAGCATAGGCACGGGAAGAGGAAACGAATCTAGTAGGTTTATTCTTGATCCGTCAATTATGGAATATGATCTTGAGGGCCGTGGTGCAATGAATTTGAAAATATGTTTCTGGAATGTTCAGGGATTTAGTGATCAGAAACTAAGTGATTTATGCAGATTAGATGAGTGGGATATTATGTATTTTCTTTCAAGGATTTATATGTGAGTGTGCTTGTAGAAAACTATCGAGGAATGGCAGAGTGTACGGAGAAGTTGCTGTCTTATGCAGAGAAAGTCGTTTCCGCTCGGTTTTGAGATTAAAAAGTGAATCTAAGAATATTGTTTGGTTAAAGGTAAAAATGAATGAATTAAATCTGGTTATAAGAGCTGTTTATATATCACCACAGAAAAGTTCGTATATGAAGGAAAATAGTTGGGAGTTGGTATAAAAAGATATGAGAAAATATGTTGAATTGTATGGTGATAGCTATTTTCTTCTTGCAGGTGACTTTAACGTGTTTACTGGAATTTCAGATGGTGAGTTTGAGGAAGTTAGAGATAACTGGAGGAGCAATGTATCCCGGGATCCTTCCAAATCACCTTGGTATTATGAAGATTAAAAATTGGTATGCGATAGAGTAAGGACCAGAACCGTAGAGGGAATAAATGGGGATCTAACCTTTTAGATTTTTGCGTGAATGAAAAAATGGTAATTGTGAATGGTAGACTGGGAGAAGAGGAAGAAGCGGAGAATTTTACTTGTTTTTCTTGGTCTCCAAGTGTGGTAGATTATTGTTTGGTTGGGTTGAATCTGTGGTGAATATGTTACAGTTTTAGAGTGATGAGTTTTGTAGGGTCGGACCCTTTCCCAATTGCTCTTAATCTGAGTCTTCCTGGGTCCCAGGAGTCTATATACGATATAAGGATTCGGAGTAGGCAGACAGAAGGGGAGGTAAGTAGATTTACAAAGAATGATATTTGTATTAGAAAACTGATAAGAATAGTTAAGGAGACAGAAGAAATAGTATACCAAGGGATAACAAGAGGTAGTACTCAGGAGCTAATAGAAGCGTGTGAGGAATTTTGTAAAATTGGTAAGATGGAGGAGAGTCTAAAAGGACTGAATAAGGTAGTGTAAGATATATGCGTAGGAACAGGAGGAAGTGACAAAATTGAGGTTAGGAATTCAGAGGGGAGGGTATTTCATATGGAAAGTAAAAAGTTAAAAGCTAGGCTGCAAGAAGCGTTAGATGTAATCAGGCTCAAGGGACCAGAGATTTTAGATAATAATTTATGTGTATACCGAAGAATTAGGAGAGAGTATAAGAAAGTAGCAAGAAAGTGTAAGAAGATGAAAGAAAAAGAAGATATTAAGGAGATAGAGCAGGTATTAAAGGACAAGGATTGAAAAGTTTTTTGTAAGAAGGTTTCAAGTTCTACCAGAAGGGAGACAGGCCAAGATATTCCCCTCGCGGACACCTGATCGAGTGATTTAATGAGGTAGGAGACAACGGAAAATGAGTGTGTATTTAAAGATAATTGGAAGAAGAGTATCAACGATCAAGTTTATGGCCCTATGAAGGAATAAGATGATGCTTTAATCGAGCCAGGAAGGGTAGAAGAAGCATGGAAAAGTTTAAAAGAGATGAAGGGATGTTCAGCAACTGGTCCTGATGGTATTCCAGCAGCTCTATGGAGGTATAGGAGACGTGTAACATTGTATATTATTTATTTGATATTTACAGCGGTTGTTCAACTTGAAATTTGGCCTAGTGAGTGGAACCTAGCAGTAGGAGTGCCAATTCTGAAGAAAGGGGATAGGAACTACATAAAAATTATAGATGTATACATTTAGGCAACACACTAGGAAAGCTAATGGCCAAGGTATTAGATAACAGAGTTAGAAGTTGACGCCAGAAAACTGAAAGGCTAGCCGCGGAGCAGTCAGGATTCAGGGAGGGACATTGTACAATTGATCAAATTTTTACATTAAAGAGTTTAGTTGATAAGTTTATAAATAAGAAGGGAGGTAAATTTTATGTAGTATTTTTAGATTTAAAAGGATCATTTGATAATGTAAAGAGGAACTGTTAATGATGGAATGTATAAATATTGGCATGTCTTGCCACCTTGTACGGACAATAATAAGTATGTATGAAGCAACAAAGTTTGTTATTGGAGTGACAGGAACATTTTCAGGTGTAATAGGTTCGAGAAAGGGAGTTTAACAAGGTTGCCCCCTGTCTCCGCGGTTATTTTCGTTTTTTATTAATGGTTTGCCGGATTTTCTTAGGAAGCAAGGAGCCCCAACAGTATTTTTAGATGTCTGTGAACTTTGCATGCTCATGATCGCAGATGACCTGGCACTAATATCGAAGTCTAGAGAGAATTTACAGTTCTGGTTAGATGGAACTAAGGAATATATAGATAGAAAACAACTAAGCCTGAATGTAAAGAAGTTGATAGTTATGGTTTTTAGAAAAGGGGGTGAGATTACAATTAGGGATAAACTAAAATGGGAGGAAACAGAATTAGAAAGTAGGGATGACTTTACGTATTTAGGATATAGTATTCGTCAAATGGCAAGTCTGGAAAATAACGGAAGCTACGTCTTGCTAAAGGAAAGTCCTGCGACTATGCTGTCACTGCTAGCCAACTGACGAACATACAGAACCTGAAGATGCATAAGCAGATATTTCAGGTAAAGATTGAATCGAATATGCATTATGGATCTGAAGTTTTGGGATACGTAGAGGAGATTCAGCTTCAGTATTTTAAGAGAGTTTTAGGTCTATATTTTTCCACGAATAGTTTAGTATTGAGAGGAGATCAAGGTTTATTGTCTTTAAGAAGTGCTAGACTAGTAGGAATGATAAGACTATGGGAGAAAATCCTTAGTGTGCCCAGAGTAAGGATAACAAAAGTAGCATATTTAGAAACTATGAGGATCCCAAAGAGTGATACGTGGCCATCTCAAAAAAAGAAGATATTGCATGATTGTAGATTTTCAAAGCTATGGAATGATGAACTAGGTATTGGATTAAAGGAACGAGAAGTTGCAAGTAGGGTCAGGGAGAGTTAAGGAGCCATGAGATCCAGGTGTGGCATGTGCGCGTGAATGAGACCCAATAACTGGAGTTATATGCAAAGGCTAAGGAGAAGTAGGGAGAAAGAATTGCATTTTCAGGCGGGGCTTCAAAAGAGGCAGCTAAAATTTATTATTTCTGTTAGGTCAGATGGGTTACCACTAGGTGAGAGACGGAAGTATCTGGGAGGGGTTGGGCAAGCTACTGGTCTTTACTTCTGTCCCATGTGCGGGAAAGAGGAAGATTTGGTTCATTTTGTGAGGAAGTGTAGTGAATTAATAGATTTAAGAAAAGAATTGTTTGGGGCTGAGGCTTGGGAGAGAGATGAGATAATCCATTTATTAGCAAGTAAAGATATGGGAGGTATACAGAGACTCGGAAGGTTCCTGACGATGGGGGTAGAACATAGAGAAAGGTTTTTTGAAGTTAAGGGAAGAGGGTGATAGTTCACTAGCCTAGATTATACTTTTGTGTCAATTTAAGTTTGTATGATAGTGTCTTTGTTTTTGTGACCAAGGCTCTTTGGCCTTTTGTGTCAAAAAATTCTATTCTGTTCTATAGTTGAAATGTATCTGATATCCTTAGCAATGTTATATTATTTTGAGGAACTTGGCTTTTAGTTTTGAGAAACAAGGATGCATATGATTAAAATGCATCTGATATCCTCACCAACGCTAGGTCATTTTGAGAAACTTAGATTTTAGTTTTGAGAAACAAGGATGTGTATGGTTAAAATGCATCTGATAACCTTTTAGTTTTCAGAAAGAAGGATGCAAGTGGTCAAGATGCATATAATATCCTTAGCAATGTTAGATCATTTTGAGGAACTTAGTATTCAGTTTTGAGAAACAAGGATAAATATGGTGAAACTGTCTGTGATATAATTAGCAATGTAAGATCATTTTGAGGAACATAGCTTTTAGTTTTGACCGGAAGTCTAAAAAATGGAATTTTGATACCAATAGATACATCGAAAGAATCAGGTTTTTAGACTAATTTCAAATAATGAGTTTCATCAAGTTTAGTCTTACCCATCAAAACTTACGCGCATGAGAGACTTTCCCCTATTTGTTTCAACTTCTGAAATCTGTGTTATTTATTTTGTAGATTAGATAGTAAAATACTTCATACGGGTCAAGTCAGTGATTAAATTCATTCATTCATTCATAATCAAACAGTCCGTGGTAACGAACTGTAAGTAAGGAGCGACCCGGCTCAAGTAGTACGAAGGAGTAGCAAAAAACAATAAACCAGCAAAATTCACGGAAATTAGGTAAATAAACAAGAAAAAAAGTTAAAAGAGAAGGAAGAAACATTTTTTGCTTACAAAAATAATATCCAGTCTTTTTTTCGTTCAAATATGACAAAAGTGTCGTACAAAAGTGTTATGACAAAAGTGATATACAAAATAACATTAGTATTAAATGTATGGGAAACCCAAAACTCTTGTAATTTGATTTGTATTTCAAGTTTTTCATTTTCATAAGGTTTACACCCAAAACAATGATGAAGCTAAGCCTCTTCATCATCACACTCACAGATTTATAATTGCTTCTATGAATTCTAAATAAAAAAGGATTCATTTTATGATGACTTATGGCAATTTGCGTCAGTTTACAACTGGAAAAGTGTTTAAATTTGAAGAAGATTGTTGAAAAACTGAAGGGTCTAGGAATTAGCTGCTTGGAGCAATAGCTCATGCTACTTCATATATAAGTTTTTGCGTCAAGTTTCATTAATTTCTTTTATGTTGTTTTGGAGTAAAAAAGGAATTATCGAATATAAAATTTACTTGAGAATCAGTATAATATGTATGATCAATGAATTTGCTACTATTTAAATTTTCTAAGGGTGACCAGCAATCAGGCCTTTGGTTTTTTAGAAATCTGATGAGAGATATCTTTCACTCTGAGATCGATAGGAAATTATCCTGCCAAGATAATTATTGTTTCATTTTTAGTGGATTGAAAGGCTCTGGCAAATAAAATCATAGAAATTCTTTGGACAGAAACGAGCTTTTCTACAATATTTTTTTTTCTGTGGTCATACCCATAGGGGTAGTGCATACAAATCAGCGGTTTCAATCGCAGCTTGGTGCACATATCTTAGGCAAATGCTTTAAAACCCCGTTTTGGCAGGTCTTAGCAGTCATTTGAATTTCGCCCGGCTGCTAATACTGCATTTTCCATGCGGTCATTCCAAAGTGATTTCTATCTAAACTAAAGCCCAAGTATTTTACCTGACTTACTGGTATTCTATGATATAAGAACCTAAGATTAGTTTGGAGAACACTTCTTATACTCGTAAACAGGATACTATTACTAATACTACTAACAACGTACCGCAGTGCCAAGCCACCTGAGGCCAACACAGCTACGCATGCTCCTCCTCAATGTCAATCTATTTAAAGACTCCCTCTTTACACCCTCCCAAGAATTCCCATTTACCTTAAATCTTTTTTTACGACATCCTATTTTCCGTTTAGTCGTAAAAGGTTGACCGAAAAAGATAATCTTTGGCAATCTTTCATCATGGCAATTTACCCTATATACAAATTTAATTAGAAGTGATTTACCTAATTATATTTGAGAGCCAGTAAATAATTCCACTCAACCTGTTACGGATATACCTCCTAGGCTTGCTGCCAACTACTACTACTACTACTAACAAATCACCGCAGCACCAAGCCGCCTGAGGCAAGCCCAGCTACGCACGCTCCTCCTCCATCCCAATCTATTCAAAGCCTCCCTTTTCACACCTGCCCATGAAGTTCCAATTTCCTTAAAATATTTCTTTATGACGTCCTCCCACCCCAGACGAGGACGAACTGCCTTCCGTCTAGCCCCGACGGTTGGCCGAAAAGAACAATCTTCGGCAATCTGTCATCCTTCATCCGCACAACGTGCCCTAGTCACCACAACCTTTCTTTCATTATAGCCCTAGAGAGCGGTATTGAACCAAATTTTTCGTATAGCCTATTGTTTGAAATACGGTCAGTCAGCCGTGTACCCAGAACAATCCTTAACCAATTTCTCTGGAAAACATCTAGCAAATCTTCATCCGCTTTTCGGAGCGCCCATGCTTCATAGCCATATTTGACCACTGTCATCACTGTAGCTTCTAATATTTAATCTTGGTTTGCAGACTTATCTTCATATTTTTCCAAACTTTTTTTAACTGTGAAAAAACAGCCTGAGCCTTGGCTATTCTACTTTTGTCATCTTCACTGCTCCAACCATCTTCACTAATAATACTGCTAAGGTAAGTGAAGCTGATCACCTGATCAATCATTTCATCGACCAACTTCACCTTTTCATCTTCACTTATTCCTAGCCTTAGTGACTTAGTCTTTTTAACATGAATTTTCAAGCCTATTCTAGCACCCTGAACTCGCAAAACCTCTAAAACTTCATTCATTTGGCTCAAACTTTCATCTAGGATGCTTAAATCATCAGCATAATAGTCCAGGAGACGTTTTCCTCCCCATTTGATTCCGTGGTCTCCCATTGCCTTTCCTGTGCTCCTTAAGACAAAATCCATCAAAATAATCCATATAAAGGGGGTTAGAACACAACCCTGCTTAACTCCTGATTCAATACAAAACCAGCTGCTTACCTCATTTCCTACCTTAACCGCAGCAGTGTACCTTAACATAGCACTAATCACTTTAATGTATTCATCTGGTATACCATACAAGGATAAAACCTTTACTAAAGCTCTTCTATCAACACAATCGAACGTTTGCTCATAATCTTTAAAACTGAGGACCAAATGTGTTTGAAAACTCAGGCACTTCTCACTTATTAACCTAAGAGTGAAAATTAGGTCGACACATCCTCTACTTAAACACATCCTCTACTGTTCTTCTCTTAAAACTTTGTCTACGACATCTCTCAGTCTAAAAAGTATCATATTACTAAGTAATTTGCTACCTACAGAGACCAGACTAATCCCTCGATAATTACCACACTCGCTTTTATCACCTTTCTTATAAAGTGGCTTAATTAAAGTTTTCCTAAAATCGTTAGGTACTTCCCGTTTTTCAAAAATCACATTCATAATCTTCAGTAACTTATTTCTAACGTCAGAGCCGCCATATTTAAGAAACTCATTGACCACCCTATCAGCACCTGGAGCCTTATTATTTTTTAGTCCTTTTAGTACTGTCGCTAATTCCTCCTCACGAAACAAATGTTCCTTCACATCCAGGGTATCACAAACGTTTTCATTTTCCTCTATATCTCTTCCTTCAACTCTATCTCGGTTAAGGAAATTCTCAGAATGTTCGGCCCACTTTTCTTTAGTTTTTTCCTTATCGCTAATTGCGGCACCATTCCTATCTTTAACTGGGCCAAGTCCGCATTGACTACTCCCTCTCAATTTGTTAACATGCCAGTACAATATTTTACTATTATGCCGTCTAGCTGCATCTTCCAGATTCTCGGCAAATTTATCCATGGCCTCAACTTCACACCTCCTTAGTTCATATTTTAATGCTTTCTCCACTTTCTTTACATTCCTTTTCCTTTCATGTGATCTATCACTAAGATAGTTCTTGTAAAATTCATTTCTCCTTTCTATCAAACATAAAGCTTTTTCACTAATATTCTTAGCTGCAGTTCTAGCTCTCTTCCCTTCAGCAACTTCACAAATTATTTTTCTAAAATTATTCCAACCATCTTCCACATTATCACATTTTTAACTCTCAAGTTTACTATTCAACTGTTCCTGGAAAGTTTCTCTCAAATTCTTATCCTGGAGTCTACCAACATCATAACTTCCTAGGAGGCGAGATTATCTTTAAGGGTTTGTCTGTAAGTATTTTTTATTCCATTTGAATGAATTGTCTTTTTCCACTTCCCTTGGTATACCATTCCTGGTTGAACTTCCTTGAAGTAATGATGCTAGGACTGTTTTGAAAATTAAAAAAAAAAACTTTTTAAAGTTTTAATGATTGAATTTTAATGTGAGTTTCTTTTATATTGTTTATATTTTCGTTTGTTTTGCTGAGAACAGCCCTTGGATATAGGAGCGAAATATTCATTGAAAGTTGCGTTCCATTGTCTTCTATAAAAATTTCCCTGTTGTTTTACTTATTGTTAACACTTATACATTTAAAATTCATACGTTAAATATATTCGGAAATCTAAATAATATTCTTAAAACATCCCTCCTAATACAATAAAACATCCCTCCTAATAAAACATCCTCCTAATCCTAAACAATATGCCTCTATTGAGAGAGCTACTATTCCCTCGAATTTATCCCTTAGTTGATAAGCAATTAATATTTCAAGCCTTTCTCTCTTAAAATAATTATTCCAATTCTATGTGCACGCAATAAGTATTTGTTAAATTCCTGAAGACTCGCTCTGCAATCTGTCTTTTGAATTCTAACGCCTCTCTCTCCTAAAGTATGTCAAATTCCTTCTCTTGATGTTGTGGCTGGAGTCCAGTTGTCTTTCATATTTGGACTCCCGGTTGGAGTAATAGGGTCTCCACTACTACTCACGTTCTGCGGATGAAGGATGACTGATTGCCAAAGATTATCTTTTTCGGTCAACCGTCTAAGACTAAACGCAAAATAGGATGTCTTAAAGAAAGATTTAAGGTAAATGGGAGGGTATAAACTGCTTGGGAGGGTATAAAGAGGGAGCCTTTGAATAGATTGATATTGAGGAGCAGCATGCGTAGCCATGTTGGCCTCAGGCGGCTTGGCACTGCGGTACGTTGTTAGTAGTATTAGTAACAGTAGCCTGTTTACGAGTATAAGAAGTGTTATCCGAACTAATCTTAAGCTCTTATATCATAGAATACCAGTAAGTCAGGTAAAATACTTGGGCTTAAGTTTAGATAGAAATCACTTAGGAATGACCGCATGGAAAATGAAGTATTAGCAGCCGGGAAAAATTCAAAAACTAATAAGACCTACCAAAACGGGGTTTTAAAGCATTTGCCAAAGAAATGTGTACCAAGCTGCGATTGAAACCACTGATTTGTAAGCAGTACCTGTATGGGTGTGACCACAGAAAAAAAGAAATATTGCAGAAAAGCTCGTTTCTGTCAAAAGAATTTCTATGATTTTAATTGCCAGAGCCTTTCAATCGGCTAAAAATGAAACAATAATGAATTTAGTAGGATAACAACCTATCGATCTCAGAGCGAAAGATATCTCTCACCAGAATTCTAAAAAATGATAGACCTGATTGCTGGTCACCCTTAGAACATTTAAATAGTAGCAAATTCATTGGGCATACATATTATACTGATTCTCAAGTAAATTTTATATTCGTTAGGTCATCTTCTACTCCAAATAACGTAAAAGAAATTAATGAAACTTGACGCAAAAACTTAAATAGGAAGTAGCATGAGCAATTGCTCCAAGCAGTTAGTTCCTGGACCCTTCAGTTTTTAAACAATCTTCTTCAAATTTAAAAACTTTTCCCAGTTGTAAACTGACGCGAATTGCCATAAAACATCATAAAATGAATCCCTTTTTATTTAGAATTCATAGAAGCAATTATAAATCAGTGACTGTGATGATGAAGATGGTTTGCTTAATCATTGTTTTGGGTATAAGCCTTATGAAAATGAAAGAATTGAAATATAAATCAAATTACAAGAGTTTTGGGTTTCCCATACATTTAATACTAATGTTATTTTGTATATCAATGAGGCTCGGCGCACACCTTTGTCATATTTGAACGAAAAAAAGACTGGATATTGTGTTTGTATGCAAAAAATTTTTCTTTCTTCTCTTTTCAGCTTTTTTTCTTGTTTATTTACCTAGTTTCCGTGAATTTTGCTGGTTTATTGTTTTTTTCTACTCCTTCGTAATACTTGAGCTGGGTCACTCCTTACTTACAGTACGTTTCCACGGACTGTTGATTATGAATGAATAAATGTTTTAATCACTGACTAGACCCGCAAAAAGTATTTTACTGTCTAATTTACAAAATAAATAACACAGATTTCAGAAATTGAGATGTTCTCAGGCGCGTAACTTTTGATGGATAAGACTAAACTTGATGAAATTTATTATTTTAAATTAGCGTAAAAAACTAATTCTTTCGATGTATCTATTGGTATCAACATTCCATTTTTTAGAGTTTCGGTAAAAACTAAAAGCTATGTTCCTCAAAAGGATCTTACATTGCTAATTATATCACAGACAGTTTCACCATATTTATCCTTGTTTCTCAAAACTGAAAGCCAAGTTCCTCGAAATGATCTAGCACTGGATATCAGATGATTTTTGACCATATAAATTTTTGTTTCTCAAAATTAAAAGCTAATTCCCTCAAAATGATCTAATATTACTAAGGATATTATATACATTTTGACAAATTGCATCCTTGTTTCTCAGAACTAAAAGGATATCAGATACATTTTAACCATATACATCCTTGTTTCTCAAAACTAAAAACTAAGTTCCTCAAAATGATTAAAATTTCTAAGGATATTATATGCATCTTGACCACTTGCATCTTTGTTTCTCAAAACTAAAAGGATATCAGATGCATTTTAACCATGCAAATCCTTGTTTCTCAAAACTAAAATCTAAGTTTCTCAAAATGATCTAACGTTGGTAAGGATATCAGATGCATTTTAATCATATGCATCCTTGTTTCTCAAAACTAAAAGCCAAGTTCCTCAAAATAATATAACATTGCTAAGGATATCAGATACTTTTCAACCATAGCACAGAATAGAATTTTTTGACACAAAAGGCCAAAGAGCCTTGGTCACAAAAACAAAGACACTATCATATAATCTTAAATTGGCACAAAAGTATAATCTAGGCTATTGAACTATCACCCTATTCCCTAAACTTCAAAAAACCTTTCTCTATGTTCTAGACCCTTCGGCAGGAACCTTCCAAATCTCTGTATACCTTCATTTCTTTCCTTGCTAATAAATTTATTGTTTCATCTCTCTCCCAAACCTCAACCCCAAACAATTCTTTTCTTAAATTAATTAGTTCACTACACTACCCCACGAAACGAGCCAAATTTTCCTCTTTTCCGCACGTAGGACAGAAGTAAGGACCAATAGCTTGCCTAACCCCTCCCAGATACATCCGTTTCTCACCTAGTGGTAACCCATCTAACCTAACACAAATAATATATTTTTAGCTGCCTCATTTGAAGCCCGGCCTGAAAATACAATTCTTCTCCCTACTGCTCCTTAGCCTTTGCATATAGCTCCAGTTATCAGGTCTCTTTCACTCGCACATGCCACACCTGGATCTCATGGTTCTTTAACCCTCCCTGACCCTACTTGCAGCTTCTCCTTCCTTTAATCCAATCCCTGGTCCATTATTCCATAGCTTTAAAATCCACAATCATCCAATATCTTCTTTATTTGAGATGGCCACGTATCACTCTTTGGGATCCTCATAGCTTCTAAATATGCTGCTTTTGTTATCCTTACTCTGGGCATACTTAGGATATTCTCCCATAGTCTCATCATCCCTACTAGTCTAGCGCTTCTTAAAGAAAATAAACCTAGATCTCCTCTTAATACTAAACTATTCGTGGAAAAATGCAGACCTAAAACTCTCTTAAAATAATGAAGCTGAATCTCCTCCATCCTCTCACCAGCTATGTATCCCAAAACTTCAGATCCATAATGCATATTCCATGCAATCTTTACCTGAAATATCTGCTTATGCACCTTCAGGTTCTGTGTGTTCCCCAGTTGGCTAGCATTTACAGCATAGTCGCAGGACTTTCCTTTAGCAAGACGTAGCTTCAGTTGTTTTCCAGACTTACCATTTGACGAATACTTACATCTTAAGTACGTAAACTCATCCCTACTTTCTAATTCTATTTCCTCCCATTTTAGTCTATCCCTACTTGTAATCTTACCCCGTTTTCTAAAACCATAACTACTGTCTTCTTTACATTCAGGCTTAGTTGTTTCCTATCTATATATTCCTTAGTTCTATCTAACCAGAACTGTAAATTCTCTCTAGACTTCGCTACTAGTGCCAGGTCATCTGCGAACATGAGCATGTTCGCAGACATCTAATAACACTATTGGGGCTCCTTGCTTCCTAAGAAAATCCAGCAAACCATTAATAAACAACGAAAAAAACCACGGAGACAGGGGGCAACCTTGTTTAACCCCCTTTCTAGAACAAATCACATCTGAAAATGCTCGTGCCACCCTAATAACAAACTTTTTAGCTTCATACATACTTATTAAAATCCGTATAAGTGGGTAAGTCATGCCAATATTTATACATTCCTTCACTAACAGTTCCCTCTTTACATTATCAAATGCTCCTTTTAAATCTAAAAAAGCTACAAAAAATTTACCTCCCTTCTTATTTACTGCTCCGCGGCTAGCCATTCAGTCTTCTGGAGCCAACTTCTAAGTCTTTTATCTAATATCTTCGCCATTAGCTTTCCTAGTGTGTTACCTAAATATATACATCTATAATTTTCATGTAGTTTCCTATCCCCTTTCTTAAGAATTGACAGTCCTACTGCTAGGTTCCACTCACTAGGCCAAATTTCAGATCGAAGAACTGCTGTAAATATCAAATAAATAATACACAATGCTACGCTTCTACTATACCTCCATAGAGCTGCTGGAATACCATCAGGACCAGGTGCTGAACATCCCTTCATCTCTTTTAAACTTTTCCATGCTTCTTCTACCCTTTCTGGCTCGATTAAAGCATCATCTTCTTCCTTCATGGGGCCATAAACTTGATCTTTGATACTCTTCTTCCAATTATCTTCAAATATACACTCATTTTCCGTTGACTCCTACCTCTCTAAATCACTCGACCAGGTGTCCGTGGGGGGAATATCTTTGCTTTTGTCCCTTCAGGTAGAAAGGAAAACCTTCTTCCAAAAAACTTGCTATCCTTATCCTTTAATACCTTCTCTATCTCCTTAATATCTTCTTCTTCTTTCATCTTGATACACTTTCTTGCTACTTTCTTATACTCTCTCCTAGTTCTTCTGTATGCCCATAAATTATCATCTGAAGTCCCTGGTCCCTGGAGCCTGACTACATCTAACGCTTCTTGCAGCGTAGCTTTTAACTTTTTACTTTCCATATGCAATACCCTCCCCTCTGAATTCCTAACCTTGATTTTATCACTTCCTCCTGCTCCTACGCATATATCACACACTATCTTATTCAGTCCTTTTAGAATCTCCTCCACCTTACCAATTTTACAAAATTCCTCACACTATTCTATTAGCTTCTGCGTACTACCTCTTATTATCCTTGGTATACTATTTATTCTGTCTCCTTAACTATTTTATCGGTTTTCTAGTACAAAGATCATTCTTTGTAAATCTACTTATCTCCCCTTCTCTCTGCCAACTCCGAACCCTTATCTTGCATGTAGACCCATGGGACCCAGGAAGATTCAGATTAAGAGCAACTGGGAAAGGGTCCAACCCTACGAAACCCATCACTCTAAAATTGTTACACATTGGCCACAGATTCAACCTAACCAAACAATAATCAACCACTCTTGGTGACCCAGAAAAACAAGTAAAATTCTCCGCTTCTTCATCTTCTCCCAGTCTATCATTCACTATTACCATTTTTTCTTTCACACAAAAATCTAAAAGGTTAGATCCCCATTTATTCCCACTACGGTTCTGGTCCTTACTCTGTCGCTTACCAATTTTTTAATCTTCATAATATCAAGGTGATTGGAAGGATCCAGCGACACATTGCTCCTCCAGTTATCTCCAACTTCCTCAAATCCATCATCTGAAATTCCGGTATACACGTTAAAGCTATCTGAAAGCAAATACAAGAACTTCTTCACGTCTCAGCTAGGCCTATAACATCCCACTCATCTAACCTGCATAAATAAAATAGTTCCTGATCACTAAATGCCTGAAAATTCCAGAAACATATTTTCAAATTCATTGCACCACGGCCCTCAAAATCCTATTCCCTAATTGACGGATCAAGAATAAACCTACTAGATTCGTTTCCTCTTGCCATGCCTCTGCTTCTCGTCCGTCCTTCTCAGACTCTTCCTCCTGACCCCCTTGTAATCCCTCTTCCAACTCTAGTGCTGGGTTCACGATATGCATCTTTCGGTCTTCTCTACACCAGTCTTTTTTGAACCCGTAGCAGTCTCACTTCAGAATCCACTGGCCCTTGAGACATCATTGCTGGCGTCTCTGTCGCGTTGCCATCTATGACCGTAGTATTGAATACATCACTCATAACCGATTCTGCGTCCCCATCTGCAACCCCGTCACTTTCCCCACCGACCACATTCATACTTGTACCGTTGGAATTTCGGACAGTTTCGATCACTCCCTGAGTTTCAGGGTCGTAAGAAAACGTTTGGTCTCTAATTTGTAATTTCGTCCCTCTTAGGAATGCATCGAATCTACCTTCACTTTTCACTTGCTCTAGAATCAGTCTCAACTTGTTTCTCACTTCTCTTTCAGCCTTGGTATAATCAGGGGCCAGTTTTAGCCCGTATTCTCTCAGATATCGATTGTTCCGTAAAAGCGAGTTGAAAATATCTTTAGTTGTGAATCTAATAAGGACCGGTGTTACTTCTCTGGAACGAGTTATCATTCTAAACCCCTCTTTAATGTCACTCCAGCGAATGTCTAAATTGGGCACAACCCTACCAAAACACTGTAATAAGTCATCCTTTAGCGAACAACCTCTTGCTTCTTGGCTCAACTCTTATAGCATCAAGTTATTTTTCTTAGATTAAAATTCTAACTTTTTCAACATGAACGAGAGTTCCTGAACTTTAGTATCCACAACACTAACTTTTTTTTATCTTGTTTCTTCTTATACGTAGCCAATTCTCTCCGTACAGATTCAGTACTGGCAACGGCATTTTCAATTTTCTACAACTTTTCCGTAGCCTCACCTCTCATCTTTTGCATTTTGGATAGTGGTTCTTCCATTTTGAGAATTAGATTCTACTTATCATAAAATATCACGTACCTTAAATAGCCTTTAATATTTATCTACGCAGAGGCTAATCGTACATACCGTTTTTGCCTTTACTTCGGGGCACGGCTAAACCCACCGATGGCCTTATGACTAGTGGCCTGGAGTGCTTTCTCTCCCACCGACTGAACTGCTGGCTATAGGTGGCAATAGATATCTTCTCAATGGACTTTGATCAACACTGCTGGATTTTGGGCTTCCCAAAGGAATCGTTTTGGGCTCAAAATAAACTGTTCTATCTGTGTTTCAAAACAGAGTCGGTTTCTGGCTAGACAACTTTCACCACCTCAATTACTAATTATTTTCACTACAGTCTAATCTAGTACAACACTGTCGCCATCTATTTATTTGGCATATCTATATACATCCTTGTTTCTCAAAACTAAAACCTAAGTTCCCCAAAATGATCTAACATTGCTAAGGATATGAGGATATATATGCATTTTGACACTATACATTCTTGTTTCTCATAACTAAAAGTTAAGTTACTCAAAATAATCTAAAATTGCTAAAGTTACCAGATGCATTTTGACCATGTGCATCCTTGTTTCTCTGGCAAAAAAGCTATGGTCGTCGAAATTATCTAACATTTCTAAGGATATTAGCTGCATTTTGGTCATATACATTCTTTTTTCTCTAAACTAAAAGCTAAGTTCTTAAAAATGATCTGTTATTGCGAAGAATGTCCTAGGCATTTTAACCATGTGCATCCTTGTTTCTTAAAACTAAAAGCTAATTTCCTCAAAATTATCTAACATTGCTAAGGATATCACATGCAGCTTTACCATATTCATCCTTGTTTCTCAAAACTAAAAGCTAAGTTCCTCGAAATGATCTAACATCGCTAAGGATATCTGAATACATTTTAACCATATACATTCTTGTTTCCTAAGTTCCTCAAAATGATCTAACATTGTTAAAGATATCAGTTGCCTTTTAAGCATATGTATCCAAGTTTCTCAAAACTAAAAGCTAAGTTCTTCAAAATGATCTAACATTGCTAAGGATATCGGATGCATTTTGATCATATGCATCCTTGTTTCTCAAAAATAAAAGCTAAGTTCATCTAAATGATCTAACATTGCTAAGTATATAATATGCATTTTGACCATTTGCGTCCTTGTTTCTCAAAACTAAAAGGATACCAGATGCATTTTAACCATATACTTCTTTGTTTTTCAAAACTAAAAGCTAAGTTCCTCAAAATGATCTAACATTGCTAAGGATATTATATAAATTTTGGCCATTTCCATTCTTGATGATATCAGATGCATTTTAACAATTTACATCCATGTTTCTCAGGACTAAAAGCTAAGTTCTTCAAAATGATCTAACATTGCTAAGGATATCGGATGCATTTTGATCATATGCATCCTTGTTTCTCAAAAATAAAAGTTCAGTTCCTCAAAATGATCTAACATTGCTAAGGATATCAGATTCATTTTGACCATATGCATCCTTGGTTCTCAAAACTAAAATCTAAGTTCATTATATACATTCTTTTTTCTCTAAACTAAATGTTAAGTTTCTCAAAATAATCTAACATTGCTAAGGATATCAGATTCATTTTGACTACATGCATCCTTTTTTTCAAAACTAAAAGATAAGTTTCTCAAAATGATCTAACTTTGCTATGGATATATTATGCATTTCGACCATATATATTCTTCGTTCTCAAAACTAAAAGTTCAGTTCCTCAAAATGATCTAACATTGCTAAGGATATCAGATTCATTTTGACTATATACATCCTTGTTTTTTTAAACTAAAAGCTAAGTTCCTCAAAATGATGTAACATTGCTAAGGATATCAGATGCATTTTAACCATAAACATCCTTGTTTCTCAAATCTAAAAGCTAAGTTTTCCAAAATGATAGAACCTTGCTAAGGATATCAGATGCGTTTTGACCATGTGCATCCTTGTTTCTCAAAACTAAACGCTAACTTCCTCGATATGATCTAACATTTCTAGAGACATCAGCTGGTATTCGACCGTATACATTCTTGTTTCTAAAAACTCAAAGCTAAGTTTCTCGAAATGATCTTATATTACTAAGGATATCGGTATCTCTTCAGGTATTTCTGCAGGGTCTGAGACAATTTTTCCATTTGTACCTTTAACTGGTCCGTTTACGATTCAGCAATTCTCCATATTTTCATTGGTAATCATATATATGGCTCAGGAGTCACCACGCTTTGCCACTTCCTCCGCCATGGAATTTTTTGTTATGCAAATGCTGCATTTATCCCTCTTAATCTCGTTTTGACTTGTTTCATTTATAATCGATGTTACTACATTAATTTTGACTTTGTGAATATCCCCAATACTAAACAATACTTTTCAAACGACATTATTCTATCATTTCTCTTATAGGGGTGCCATATCATCACTTACAATATATATTACTTTATTAACTTTGACTTTATGCATACCCCAATGCCAACCAATACTTTTCAAAAGACATTGTTCTATCATTTCCATCATAGGGCTGTCATATCATCACTTTATGCATTCTCAATAATAAACAATACTTTTCAAAAGACATTATTAAATCATTTCCCCCATAGGGCTGTCATATCATCACTTAGAATAGATATTACTTTATTAATTTCGACTTTATGAATACCCCGATGCTAAGCATTACTTTTAAAAAGAAATTATTCTATAATTTCTATTATTAATCATATTTGATTTTTTAAAAAAGTTGGGTTTTAGTTTTCAGAAATAAGAACATCCACGTTTAAAATACATCTGATTTTATTAATAATATTTTAATTTTTTAATAAAGTTGGGTTTTAGTTCTCAGAAATAAGAACATCGACGTTTAAAATACATCTGATTTTATTAATAATATTTAATTTTTTAGTAAAGTTGGATTTTAGTTTTCAGAAATAAAAACATTCACGTTTAAAATACATCTGATTTTATTAATAATATTTGATTTTTTAATAAAGTAGGGTTTTAGTCTTCGGAAATAAGCACATCCACGTTTAAAATGCATCTGATTTTATTGATAATATTTGACTTTTTAATAAAGCTGGGTTTTAGTTTTCAGAAATAAGAACATCCACGTTTAAAATACATCTGATTTTATTACTAATATTTGATTTTTTAATAAAGTTGGGTTTTAGTTTTCAGAAATAAGGACATCCACGTTAGAAATACATCTGATTTTATTAATAATATTTGATTTTTTTTTAATAATGTTGGGTTTTAGTTTTCAGAAATAAGCACATCCACGTTTAATATACATCTGATTTTATTAATAATATTTGATTTTTAATAAAGTTGGGTTTTAGTTTTCAGAAATAAGAACGTCCACGTTTAAATTGCATCTGATTTTATTGATAATATTAGATTTTTTTAAATAAAGTTGGGTTTTAGTTTTCAGAAATAAGAAAATTCACGTTTAAAATACATCTGATTTTATTAATAATATTTGATTTTTTAATAAAGTTGGTTTTTAGTTTGCAAAAATAAGAACATTCACGTTTAAAATACATCTGACTTTATGAATAATAATTTATTGTCTTATAAAGTTGAGTTTTAGTTTTCGGAAATATTAACATCCACACTTCAAATACATCTGATTTTATTAATAATATTTGATTTTTTAATAAAGTTGGGTTTTAGTTTTCAGAAATAAGAAGTTGCACGTTTAAAATACATCTGATTCTATTAATGATATTTGGCTTTTTAATAAAGTTGGGTTTTAGTTTTCAGAAATAAGAACATCCACAATTAAAATACATCTGATTTTATTAATAATATTTGACTTTTTAATAAAATTGGCTTTTTAGTTTTCAGACAGAAGAACAACCATGTTTATAATACAACTGATTTTATTAATAATATTTGATTCTTTAATAAAGTTGTGTTTTAGTTTTCAGAAATAAGAACACCCAGGTTTAAAATACATCTGATTTTGTTAATAATATTTGAATTTTTAATAAAGTGGGGTTTTAGTTTTCAAAAACAAGAACAACCACGTTTAACACACATCTGATTTTACTAATAATATTTGATTTTTTAATAAAGTTGGGTTTTAGTTTTCAGAAATAAGAACATCCATGTTTAAAATACATCTGATTATATTAATAATATTTCATATTTTTTAATAAAGTTGAGTTTCAGTTTTCATAAGAACATCCACGTTTAAAGTACATCTGATGTTATTAATAATATTTGATTCATTAATAAAGTTGGGTTTTAGTTTTTGGAAATATGAAAATCCTCGTTTAAAATACAACTGATTTTATTAATAATATTTCAGATTTTTTAATAAAGTTTAATAAGGGTTTAATAAAGAGTACCACTGGGACAGCCGCGTAGTGACTATGAACAACCATAGAGTAAGATTGGTGTATCCGCATTAACAATAAAAAAAGTTGAATAATTCAAAAAATTCCAAGTCATAAAAAAAGAAAGGTGCTACCACACACACTAGTTTTCTAATAGTAAAATTTACGATTAACATATCTATATCATTCTCATTTTGTATTTCAAACACATTAAATGTGATTTTTTGATTTTAAGTATATTTCATGTTATTTTAAGACATGTAAAATGTCTTAAAATTGGGGGGGGATATTTGGGCCATTGGAGGCTGGGGTATGGATGCCTAATGACTGCCTTGTCATTGCCTAAAATGTATACGGCTTTATTAACTTCGACTTTATTTATTTTCCCGATACTGCACAACATTTTATGGTGCCCATGCTGCTCATTTGGTTCTTGTGTATTATACCGACCACACTTATACATTTAAAATTCTACGTTAAATATATTCGGAATTCTAAATATTTATTCTTGAAACATCCCTCTAAATAAAATACAATATGTATATCTTAATGGAGCCACTATTCCCTCAGATTTATCACTTAGTTGATTAATATTTCAAGCCTTTCTCTCTTTAAATAATTATTTCAATTCTATGTGCACGCAATAGCTTTGTGGTAAATTCCTCAAGACTCACTCTGTAATATGTCACTTGAATTCTAAATCTCTCTCTATCAAAAGTAGGTCAAATTCCTTCTCTTGAATATTTGGACTCCCAGTCGGAGTTATAGGGTTTCCACTACTAATTCGGCCTAGCCGTCTCAACCATTCTCTCATTATATCCTAGCCCTAGGAAGCAGGACTGAACCAAGCTTTTTTTTTAACAACCTACTGTTTGAAATACGGTCAGTCAGGCCTGTACCCAAAGCAATCCGTTGGCAATTTCTCTGGAAAACATCGAGCAAATAAACATCTCTCTATGATGTCTGAGATATGAAGAAGCTGGGGCTAGTTGGCTACCAGAAATTCTTAGAGAGATGTTTGGTGGTTCATTTGAAAGCTACTTCTAATGCCTACGTGTTTTTTATAAATTCTACCACCCGTAAGTGCCATATAGCACGAAAACGGTATATTTGGCACCACTTCTTAAATGGAAAAGGTTGGAAGTATAAAACGGTACCATTGTAGTAATTATAATCTAAAACTCTTAACTGGAGGTTTACAAGAACCCCTCAAGTATAATCCCCCTCCCATCCCCCTTAGTGAGTTTTATAAATAATCTGCTCACCAGCAGGCTATTACATCATAGTCAGGGCTAATAGTCGACCACTCCATCATAGAGAGATATTTAAGGGCTCATTTAAGAGATATTGCTCATACCTATGTGGTTCTTACACATTCTACAGTCTGCCGAATTCTACAATATACTGTCGCTTGGAAGAATTTGCTATGAACTCTTTATCTTTAACACAATCAACTGACGTTGAGGCTCACAAAATAATTTCTAAAATTTCTAAGCCTTTCTCTCTTTAAATAATTATTTCAATTCTATGTGCACGCAATAGCTTTGTGTTAAATTCCTCAAGACTCACTCTGTAATATGTCACTTGAATTCTAAATCTCTCTCTATCTAAAGTAGGTCAAATTCCTTCTCTTGAATATTTGGACTCCCGGTCGGAGTTATAGGGTTTCCACTACTAATTCGCCCTAGCTGTCTCAACCATTCTCTCATTATATCCTAGCCCTAGGAAGCAGGACTGAACCAACTTTTTTTTTTAACAACCTACTGTTTGAAATACGGTCAGTCAGGCCTGTACCCAAAGCAATCCGTTGGCAATTTCTCTGGAAAACATCGAGCAAATAAACATCTCTCTATGATGTCTGAGATATGGAGAAGCTGGGGCTAGTTGGCTACCAGAAATTCTTAGAGAGATGTTTGGTAGTTCATTTGAAAGCTACTTCTAATGCCTACGTGTTTTTCATAAATTCTACCACCCGTAAGTGCCAAATAGCACTAAAATGGTATATTTGGCACCACTTCTTAAATGGAAAAGGTTGGAAGTATAAAACGGTACCATTGTAGTAATTATAATCTAAAACTCTTAACTGGAGGTTTGCAAGAACCCCTCAAGTATACTCCCCCTCCCATCCCCCTTAGTGAGTTTTATAAATAATCTGCTCACCAGCAGGCTATTACATCATAGTCAGGGCTAATAGTCGACCACTCCATCATAGAGAGATATTTAAGGGCTCATTTAAAAGATATTGCTCATACCTATGTGGTTCTTACACATTCTACAGTCTGCCGAATTCTATAATATACTGTCCCTTGGAAGAGTTTGCTATGAACTCTTTATCTTTAACGCAATCAACCGACGTTGAGGCTCTCAAAACAATTTCTAAGATATCGAATGGTCTTAAGAGGAAGAAATTCGTAGAGTAACAAATAATTGGATTTAGAAATCTTGATGATTACTCCTTGACGTACCTCCTCCCCTCCTTCTGTTTGCAAAATTTCCGCTTCACAAGACATAGTCTAATGGTCTCATTCTTTACAATGGAAACTTTAATTAGCTCAATGTTTTATAATACGCAATTACAAATTTGTTTGTTGAATAAGGTCTAATAACTATGCTGTTGGTGATGACACAACCTTCCATAGTCCCTGGGAAAAGGGTTGTAAGTTATGCAATTATGTTACAACAAAAACCAATGGGATAAACTGGATTAACAGACCTCGTAGTTCAATTAGTAGAGCGTCAAACTTTGAATCAGAATGTCAAGGGCTCAAGTCCTTATTGGGCGTCTTGTTTTCAGTTATGGCTTTGTGTCTTCTAAGTTACTCTGTGGAGAACCTGTCTTTGGTCTTAAGAGGAAGAAATTCGTAGAGTAACAAATAATTGGATTTAGAAATCTTGATGATTACTCCTTGACGTACCTCCTCCCCTCCTTCTGTTTACAAAATTTCCGCTTCACAAGACATAGTCTAATGGTCTCATTCTTTACAATGGAAACTTTAATTAGCTCAATGTTTTATAATACCCAATTACAAATTTGTTTGTTGAATAAGGTCTAATAACTATGCTGTTGGTGATGACATAACCTTCCATAGTCCCTGGGAAAAGGGTTGTAAGTTATGCAATTATGTTACAACAAAAACCAATGGAATAAACTGGATTAACAGACCTCGTAGTTCAATTAGTAGAGCGTCAAACTTTGAATCAGAATGTCAAGGGCTCAAGTCCTTATCGGGCGTCTTGTTTTCAGTTATGGCTTTGTGTCTTCTAAGTTACTCTGTGGAGAACCTGTCTTTGTTAAGGCAGACAACGGTAATTCTTAACCAATACTGTTTTTCCTACAACGCCCAAAAATTATGACTAACCGCAAAAATTTGAACGATTTTGAGCTTGATTTTTTTTTTTGTTAGTTCACTATTTCTGTAAATGTGATGCACTTATTTTTTAAACATGCCAAGAATTTTCATTCAAATGGGAATGGAAGTCATCCAGTTTCTGGCTTTTAACCACCTTCCTAGTAAATCACTAAATCCATACCACAACCACTTGGTACTTAGCGGTTGGAGAAGTGTAAACTTGTGGTTCTGGAACCACTCAAAGTAAGTTGTATATTAAAAGAAGGATTACTTATTATTATATTTACCTATTCAAATTATTTACTTATTTTTACTATTTAATAGACAGGATAAAACTATTTGTAATGTATAAGCAACTATTTGCATCTATTTCTGTGATATTTTTCTAGGTGTTAGGTCACATTCCAGCTTTTTCTTGTTTATTATTGCTCCGCACCTGTATGTCTAAAGTTCTTTAGTGGTTAGCAGGGGGAGGGGTGCTTAGTGAAATATGTTTGAGATACGAAAATTTTGCTTAGGTTCTGAAAATCTTGAAAATCTTCTGTGGAAAAATGGTTACTCTTTCCTAAATGTCTAGGTTGTCCACTGTGAAAAATCGTGTATACCATTTTGTGTAGCATGGATTTCTCGGCATTATTTAGAAAAACACCAGAAATTAAATAAAACACAAGTTTTTTCAACTGAAACTAAGGAGTGACATTAAAACTTAAATCGAACAGAAATCATTCTATATTGTATACTGAAAGCTACTGATGTCACAGGTAGTATAAGACTATGAAAACCTTCATAAATTAGTTTATTGTTGTCAGGCTACGTACTCACCTTGGTTTCCTAAATCAATATTCTGTTTTTTTATACTTGGCTTTTGTAATTTCAGTAAACCACTAGTTTTCTATAATACAACAAACATAGGGAAATATAATTTGTTGGTTTATTTGTATAAGCTTTATTGGTATATGTTAGATAGACTGTGAAGCAATAATTTGTGTTTATTTTAAGTTAAAACTTCGCTCTTTACTTCCCTCAGAAAATCTTTCGTTAAAATTAATTTTAAAAAAGATTAACTATTGTATTTTTTAAAATTAATCTTTCTCTGACTCCTGCTCTTCTGTCTTTAATTATCACCTTTTATCTCCTTCTTATAAAAGTTATCTATCGTTTCTTCCTGATCAGTTTAATTGTGATCATCGTAAAACATCAAACTTCAAAAAAGACATCCAAACTTCTGTAACTTCGTCAATAGGATCAAATTTTTATTCCTTGGCTGTAGGAAAGACTCTGCCGTCTACCTTATTAGGCTCGAATATGTCGCTAATAAGACCACTTAAAAATAAAAAAAATGTGTACGTTTACTGCTTTCGATTTGATTTTTTTTGCTTTATGTTTATGAATATATTGTTTTGGCTGCTATAATCTGAATATACATATATTGTTGATCCCTTCGGATGAACGTTGCAGGGACAGATTCAAGCCTTTATAGTTGCTGAAAGGTAGATAATTTCTAGGTTATTTTCGACAATTGTCGATTGTTAAGGGAGTACCTTTTCTCAATAGAATCACCCCTGTTTATCCTCTTATTTTTGTTTCTTCCACTTCACTACTTTTTTATGTTTCGAAATAACGTAATATGTACGATGTTTCTTTCCCTATGTTACACGGTTTTTGACTTGTAATTAAGCCTCAAAAATGTTTCGATTATCATGCGCTCGATTGCCAACGGGTGAAATCCCTCTTATCTTAAAGACTTGAAAGGGAATTATATTGGTTCTATTGAAAACACCCAAAGTGTTGTGACGACGAATCTTCACAACGTTAGAAAAGAAAAGTGCTTAGTCTTGTAAATGCTGGAGAAAAGGTTATCTCCTTTTTATGGAAGTCCAAAGGCTCTTTTTATTTGTGTAGGCTTGTTTGAATAAAAGCTTACATGGGTTTATTTTCAAGAATTTTTTATACCCCTTGGATCTCATTTTGCACGCATGAAGTTTTATTACCTAATTGTTGCATAACATCAGGGAAACCCCCCACCAAACCCCCCAAGTCCCCCTGGATACAACCTTGCATTTCATCCACGACGTTTAAATTGACAGATCCGGAAGCAAATTGTACGATTTTATTCCAAGCGAAAAATTTCCCTGACTTGCATGCCCTCTTAGTCTTGGTAGTGATTAACTAAAACAAGACATGTTTTTCAACTGAAAATAAGGAGCAACATTAAAACTTAAAACGAACAGAAATTATTACGTGTATATGGGGGTTCACCCCTAGTCAATGCCTCGCTCTTTGCGCTAAAGTTCAAATTTTGTTCCAGTTCTTTAAGAATGACCCCTAAATCACAAAGGTCGTTTAATTAGAATAAATAGCTCTTTTGAAAGCACTAAGAACTTTAGCGTAAAGAGCGAGGTATTGACTAGGGGGCGAACTCCACTCATATACGTAATAATTTCTGTTCGTTTGTAGTTTTAATGTTGCTATTTACTTTAAGTTGAAAAAACTTGTTTTTTATTTAATTTCTGATCGTTTATAAATAATACTGGGAAATTCGGCACATCCTTCATAGAAAAGTTCCTTCCCTCATGAAAACTTTCTCCATGGAAAGATCCTCCAGTGTAACCACCTCCCCCGACCTCCCAGAAAAAATCCCCCTTGAAAACTTCTGTATGTTTTTCAATAACCAATACTATATTAGTATGTTAGTAGGCACCGTGAGGGGATGTTTCAGGGGAGATTTACTCCATATACACCATATACAGTAGAGTTTCAACGGTATATGACTTACCATAGACATGCATCTAGTACTACAGAAGGGACATGACTTACCAGACAGGTTTCTGAGGCAACACCCATTTTCTTGACCGATCAGAGAGAATGCATACAGAGGGTACTTAATATACAGTGCAGTTTCAACGGTACATGACTTACCACGGCCATGCATTAATTACCGCACCGGGGACAAGACTTACCGGACTGGTTTTTCTAGGTTCAATACCCAAAACTAAAGACCTTAGTATAACGTGTTCAAAGGTTTAATGGACTTTCTGTAAAAATACTGGTTTCAGCCGAAGGGTGAGATAATCGTGTTTTTTTGTATAAATAATGGTTTTAATAAAGATACAGCCAAGCTGAGCATGTTTCTGAGTCAAAACTTGTCAAACACTCTAATAACCTCTAGCCCGAGGGTATCTTGCATCTCATCCAGAATTGATTGCATTATTAGTGGTATCTAAAAATGATAAAAAGTTGTATCCTTTGCGTAAACTAGCTCAATTTGCAAAAAAGGTATTCCATTGGCATTACTGTGCTCTGAATGATCTTAATTGTAGAATGAATAATAAGGATGAAACAGAGCTCGAAAATAATTTTAATTGGGCTGTATTAAAGTGCTAAAAGGGTTAAACTGCTTACCACTTAAGGTAAGTCCGAGGGGGGTGGTGACTTTTATGCAACTTAATATAAATCTGGAATAACATCAATGGTATCAATCTATGGAAACAATTATTGCTGACAAGGTGATCATGGGACTTGACTTAGCTTTACTTACCAGTTAAGGTGAGTCTGAGGAGGGTGGTAATTCTTACGCAACCTAAGATAAATTTGGAATGACATCAATGGTATCAACCTATGGAAACAGTTATTGCTGACAAGGTGATCATGGGACTTGACTTAGCTTTACTTACCAGTTAAGGTGAGTCTGAGGAGGGTGGTAACTCTTAAGCAACCAAACATAAATGTGGAATAACATCAATGGTATCAATCTATGGAAATAATTACTACTGACCAGGTGATCATGGGACTTGACTTAGATTTACTTACCAGTTAAGGTAAGCCCGAGGGAGGTGGTAAGTCTTAAGAAATTTAATTTAAATTTGGAATAACATCAATTGTTTCAATCTATGGAAACCATTAATGCTGACAAGGTGATCATGGGACTTAACTTAGCTTTACTTCTTGGCTGTGTTCTGCATAATACATAACTACCATTTGAACAGTGTTGCCAATATAAAATATGGTTTAGCATTGAGGCGTGCTAAAAGGTTGAAACCAAAAGAGTCATAGGCGCCAAAATGACCTTATGGCTTGACCTAGCTTTACTTCTCGACTGTGTTCTGTATAATACACAAGTACCATTTGAGCAGTGTTGTCAATATAAAAAATGCTTTAACATTATAGTATACTAAAAAGTTGTTACTAATAAAGATGTAGATGCCATGAAAAGAATTTTAATAAGGAAATTCAGAACAGTCCTTAGAAATCCTTAGAAATCAACCAGTGAGATGATTATGAATTTGAACCATCAAGGTCCGCAACCATCAATGACCCTAAACACCAAGGACCTCTACCTCCCGGGGCCTTCCACCCCCAAACTCTAAGGAGCCCCCTCTATCCAACTTTTTGGTCCCCTCTTCTCCCATTTTCTTATACTTTTTATTGAAGCTTTTTTAACTGTTTTATTATTTTTTTTACGTGGCATTTTTTTCAAACTTTTTTTTATGTGTCTTAGAATGACATAAAACATACTTAAAACATAAGAAATTCACATTTAATATTGTCCAAATTCAAAATGATAATGATTTAGAAATGTTAGTCGTGACTTTTACTATTAGAAAAATAATGATCGTTGTAGCACTTTTTTTTACTGAATCTATGTATTAGAATGAATAATTTCCTTATCAACATATTTTGTTGATTAGGTCGGGATAAAATTGATAAAATCTAAGTATCAGAGCGAATAGATTCTTTATGAACATCCTTTGCCGGATATGTCGGCTAACATTATCAAAACCTAATTAGTATAATGATTAAATTCTGTATCAACATCTATTTTCAGGTACATAGGATAACATTGACAAAATCTAAGTGTCAGAGTGAATAAATTTTTCTATCAACATCTTTTTCAAATACATAGGATAAAATTGACAAAATCTAAGTATCAGATCGAATAAATTCTTTATCAACATCTTTTTTCGGATACGTCGGATAACACTGTCAAAATCTAAGTATCAGAGCGAATAAATTCTTTATCAACTTCTTTTGTCTGATATATCAGATAACATTCACAAAATCTAAGTATCAGAGTGAATAAATTTTTATCATCGTCTTTTGTAAAAAACTTTTTCCACAAAATAAGTTTTTCAAAGAAAAGTAAAGAACTCCATTAAACAAAAAATTAGCAAAAATAAAATCAAATAATCTGCCAAGCGTAAAACTACCACAAATCAGCATGGATAAATAAATGAAACCCAAAACGAACAGAAATTACAATAATTAACCGAGTCAAACTCAAAACGAGCAGAAAATAACATAAGCTGGGCGCAAAACCCCTATGCCTTCCCAAGGCCAGAGCAAAATTTGCACTTTACTCAAAAAATATAAATGTTTTTACTTTTATAACTTTAATAAATCAAATAATATAAACATTTTGATTATTAGATATCCGTATATGTATATTAAACTGACAATGCACATTAATTTGATTTTTTTTCACTGATTCAAGCCATTTTATGCAGACCATACTATTACCCGATACCTTGGAAATATGCTATATTGTTGAAATTGTGCAAAAAATATAAAGACAGAAGTGAGAGTATATGAATTGTATAATTAGGCCTAGAAATGAAAGACAAGCATTTGCTCCGATCAAATGATTCAGATACACAAACACACAATGATAGACGCAGAAACATTCAAACACCCACTTAGACCAACAGGCATAGTGAGGGAGACAATTAAACAGCCGCTCAGACACCCACAGGCAAAGTGAGAGAGAGAGAGAGAGAGAGAGAGAGAGAGAGAGAGAGGGAGAGAGAGAGAGAGAGAGAGAGAAAAAAAAGACAGACACTGGGGCTAGCAAACACCCGCTCAGAAACACAGGCACAGATAGTGAGAGACAAAAGTACATACAAAACAGCGATTCAAACATACAATCAGACAAGAAAAGACAATGGGACTAGCAAACACCAGCCAAGACACACAAAGGGTGAGAGAGACAAATGAAATAACTAGAAATTTTAAGTTTTAATAAATTGATTTTAATAAAAGCATTTAAAAAGGCAACAATACAACATATAAGTGGGTTCTAGATAAAAGTTTTGAAATTGACCGCTAAATTAAGAGCTGACGGAATGGCGGTGGAGATAGTGGAAATTTGTAATTCCACTTCCTTGTTTTGAAACAACACGTGTGGTCGAGGCATAATATATATACGCTAGTTTTTGCGTTAATGGGGCTCTCTCTCTGAACTAATTGAGCTGTGGATTCTTGGATCGTTTTGGAAATTGTAAGTGTATATGATTTAAGTATTATTCGTATTTTATGATTATTCCTATAAACAGAGTGCTCTACCATTGTCTTCTTTAATGCATAATATAAGTTTTCGCACTATATTCATCCTCTCTATAACGTTATTTTAGAATCTCGAATAACCTTAGTCGGTATTACCAAGATAATTAGTGGGACCAAATTCTAAGGACACACTACCCAAGTTTACTTACCTTAGGACCATATTATACCCCTATAAAGGGCGTAGTAAGGTACCAAACCAAACCTACGATATACCATATGATGACAACTGGGTGACAACTATAACGGCACTTTACAATAAGCATAGCTTATTTTACCACAGCTTAACCTTACTTTACTACAGCTGGTGGCAGTGGAGGTGTTGGAAACATATTTAGTTATAAATTTGTTTTGCAAAACTTTAATAACTATGGTATTTTTATCGTGAAAATTTCATATATTAAATTTTAATCGCAAAGTCGTGCTGTAAGAAGTGTTGCTAATCCCTTAAATAGCGGATAATCACAGTTCTCTGTCATAGGGTATAAATCTATTTGTTAGAGTTAAAATGTATAGAGTAAGAGTGCATAAATCTATTTGTGCAGTTTAAGACTTATAAGGTTAAAAGTCTTGCTTTACTTATTTGAAAGTTGTACAGAGAACAAACATTGCATTGAATAAATGAATTTCAAGGGTACATTATTATTGTTTGTTTAAAAAAATTAGGTCATGTACCAAAATAACTTCTGTTAATATAGATAACATAAACTACCAATATAAATATATTGCATTGGTATTTTGAGTGTTTTGTTTTTGAAAAAAGAGAGTTATACAAAAATTTTGCTTGGTGAGGAACATACATGAAAAGGAAAAAAAAGCTATTGTAATTTGTGTTTGTTATGTATTAGTAATGTATTAATTGTTATATGTAACAATTTGAGTGTTATTCCTGTGTCTAATATTCGAATTTGTTTCTTCACAGACAAAGTTTTTTTTGGCATCAATTAACAGCAAATGTTTGACATCTCATTTGATTTGACAAAATCTATGTACACAACCTAATTCTCCAAGACTAAATCAATGGTACTATAGGGCCAAAGATTCAAGCCATTTGATGCAGACTATACTATGACCCAGTACCTTGGAAATATGCTATATTGTGGAAATTGTGCAACAAATTCAAACGTATAAGTGATAGTATATGAATTGTATAATTAGGCATAGAAGTGAAAGAGAAGTATTTGCTCCGAGCAAATGAGCCAAATTTATTTGAAAAATCAGTTGTTTACAAAAATCCTAAAAATTTATCTGTTATTACTAATTGTAAAAGTAGAATTCTATGGTTATTTGGAAATGTGTTTTAATTTCTTACCAAAACGATTCGGTCACTTTCCGTCAGAGCTAAGCTAATAAACTGTAGTTAATTGGAAACAAAACTTTTAAACTTATTGGGTTAAACACTTGGACGTTCGTCCAACATAGTTTTTGTATCTATCATTATGCGGATCATCATGTAGAGAAATAAAATATGTAAATAAGCACACATTTATTCTCCTTAAATGGTATAAATAATGGAAAAAAGAGAGAAACCATCGGTGCACAGATGCACACGATTCAAAAACAACAGCTTTACAACAGCAAGAAAAGAGAAGCCATCGGTGCAAAGACATGCAAACGATCCAAAAATAAAAGCTTTATAACAGCAAAAAGAGAGAAAGTATCGATATACAGACATGTAAAAGATCCAAACGAAAAAATGAACAAAAGGAGGATACATGAATAGATTGCCACAGTTAAAAAGAATCATGAAATAGTTTAAGCATTTTAAATTTTTTTTATAAAAGAAAATGATCTTAAAACATAACGACTACTTGCAAAGACTAGTTCAAGTGTTTGAAACAAAAATTTGCGTTTGAAGCTAGCTAGCTGCGTTTGCGGCTCTTCTTAAGGAAAGGAGTACGGTATTAACCTGAAATTTTAAGCTTTAATAAACTGATTTTAATATAAGCCTTTTAAAATACAAAAACACAAAATATAAGTGGGTTCTAGATAAAAGTTTTTAAATTGATGACCAAATTAAGAGCTGACAGAATTGCGGTGGAGATAAGGGAAATTTGCAATACCACTTCCTTGTTTTAAAACAGGACGTGTGGTCGAGATATATATAAAATATATATATACGCTAGTTTTTGCGTTAACGGTATTGTCTCTCTAAAGTATTTTGTAATTGACCTCTTGAATTTTGGATCATTTTTGAAATTGTAAGTGTATATAATTTAACTATTATTTTTATTTTATGATTATTCCTATAAACAGAGTGCTGTACCATTGTCTCCTTTAATGCATAATAAAAGTTTTCGCACTATATCCAACCTCTCTATAACATTATTTTAGCCTCTCGATTAACCCTAGTCGGTACACCCAAAATTATTAGTAGGACCAAATTCTAAGGACACGCTACCCAAGTTTACTTACCTTAGGATCATAATTATACCCTATAAAGGGCGTAGTAAGGTACCAAACCAAACCTACGATATACCAGCTGATGACAACTGGGTGACAACTATAACGGCACTTTACAATAAGCATAGCTTATTTTACCACAGCTTAAGGTTACTTTACTGCACAAAAAATATATACAAAACTACAGATTAAGATATACAAATATACCGACACAGGCACTCGGACGAGCAAACATCTACCCACCCACACAAGCACAGAGAGTGAGAGGGACAAGCAAAAAGCCACTCAGACACACAGGCATAGTGAGAAAGAGAGAAAAACACCTATAAACACACTGAGTAAGACACACAGACAATCAAAGACAGATATGGATACATTCAAACACCGGCTCATGCGCACAGGCATAGTGAGAGAGACAAGGAAACTGCCACTCAGCCACACAGGTATAGTGAGAGAGAGACGGAAAACATATAAGCACACAGAGTCAGAAGCACAAACATACAAAGACAGACACGGATACATAAAAACACCCGCTCAAACACACAGGCATAGAAAGACAAGTAAGCAACTGCTCAGACGCATAGGCATAATGAGTGAGAGAGAGACAAAAACACCTACAATCACATTGAGTCAGAGACACAGACACAAAAAGAAAGACACGGAAATATGCAAAAACTCGCTTAGACAAACATCATCTTAGACACACCGGCATAGTGAGAGTGACAAGCAAACAGCCGCTCAGACGCACAGGCATAGTGAGAAAGATAGAGAGAGACAAAAACACCTACAAATACACAAACGCAGAGACACACAAAAATTGAAGATGGACACGGAAACATGCAAACACCCGCTCAGACACTTAAGCATAGTGAGAGAGAGAGAGAGAGAGAGAGAGAGAGAGAGAGAGAGAGAGAGAGAGAGAGAGAGAGAGAGAGAGAGAGAGAGAGAGAGAGAGAGAGAGAGAGAGAGAGAGAGGAGAGAGAGAGAGAGAGAGAGAGAGAGAGAGAGAGAGAGAGGAGAGAGAGAGAGAGAGAGAGAGAGAGAGAGAGAGAGAGAGAGAGAGAGAGAGAGAGAGAGAGAGAGAGAGAGAGAGAGAGAGAGAGAGAATGGAAGAGAGAGAGAGAGAGAGAAAAAACACCTAAAACACAAAGATTCAGATACACAATCATACAATGACAGACACGGAAACATGCAAACACCTGCTGAGACACACAAGCATAGTGAGAGAGACAATTAAACAGCCGCACAGACCCACACAGGCATAGTGAGAGAGAGAGAGAGACAAAAAAGACAGACACTGGGGCTAGCGAACATCGGCTCAGACACACAGACAAAGATAGTGAGAGAGACAGAAACACATAAAAACACACAGATTCAGACATACAAACAGACAAAGACAAACAATGGGACAAGCAAACACCCACCCAGACACACAGGCACAGAGAGTGAAAGTGAGAAAAACACATACAAACATGCGGATTCAGACACACAAACATACAAAGACAGACGCTGAGACAAGCAAACACCCGCCCAGACACACAGTCGAAGAGAGTGAGAAAACAAATACAAACAAAGAAATTCAGACATACAAACAGACAAGGACAGGCACTAGGACAAGCAAACACCCGCCCAAACACACAGGTAGAGAGAGTGAGAGAGAGAGATAAAAACACACAAAAACACAGATTCAGACGTAAAAACAGGCAAAGACAGACACTGGGATAAGCAAACACCTGTCAGACACACAGGCACAGTGAGAGATATTAGCAAACAGCAAGACTGTAGGCTGGCTGAAGGTACCAGGGTGTAGTTAGAATATGACTGGCTGTTTGCTTGTGTCTCTCACTGTGTCTGTGTGTCTGGGCAGGTGTTTGCTTAAACGAGTGTCTGTTTTTTTCTGTTTTTATATCTGAATCTGTGTGTTTGTATGTGTTTTTTTTGTCTCTCTCACTCTCTGTGCCTGTGTTTCATGGCGGGTGTTTGCTTGTCCCAGTGTCTGTCTTGTATGTATGTTTGAATCTGTGTGTTTGTATGTGCTTTTGTCTCTTTCATTCTCTGTCCCTGTGTGTCTGATCGGGTGTTTGCTAGCCCCATTGTCCGTCTTTTCTCTCTCTCTCTCTCTCTCTCTCTCTCTCTCTCTCTCTCTCTCACTATTTCTGTGTGTGTCTGAGCAGCTGCTTGCTAGCATCTCTCACTATGCCTGTGTGTCGGAGCGGGTGGTTTCATGTTTCCTTGTCTGTCATTGTGTGTTTGTGTATCTGACTCTGTTTGTTTGTAGGAGTTTTTTGTCCTTCTCTCTCTCTCTCACTATGCCTGTGTGTCTAAGCGGCTGTTTGCTTGTCTCTCTCACTATGCTTGCGTATCTGAGCGGGTGTTTGCATGTTTCCGTGTCTTTCTTTGTGTGTTTGTTTGTGTCCAACTCTGTGTTTGTAGGTGTTTCTCCTTCTCTCTCTCTCTTTCTCTCTCTCTTTCACTATACCAGTGTGTCTGAGTGGGTGTTTGAATATATCTGTGTCTAACTTTGTGTGTTTAACTCTGTGAGTTTGTTTGTGTTTTTGTCTCTCTCTCTCCCTCTCTCTCTTTCTTTCTTTCTCTCTCTCTCTCACTATGCCTGTGTGTCTAAGCAGCTGTTTGCTTGTTTCTTTCACTACGCCTGTTTGTCTGAGCGGTTGATTTCATGTTTGCATGCTCATCTCCGTATGTTTGTGTGTCTAACTCTGTGTGGGTGTGTGTGTGGATGTAGGTGTTTTGTCTCTCTTTCTCCCTCTCTCTCTCTCTCTCTCTTTCGCACTATCCCTGTGTGTTTAAGTGGCTGTTTGCTTGTCACTCTATCTATACCTGTGTTTCTAAGCCGATGTTGTTTAAGTGGGTGTTTGGATGTTTCCGTGTCTGTGATTGTGTAATGTGTGTCTCGCTCTGTGTGTTTGTAGTTATTTGTCTCTCTCTCTTTCTCACTAAGCCTGTGTGTTTGAGAGGTAGTTTGCTTGTCTCTCTAATTATGCCTGTGTGTCTGAGCCGGTGTTTTCACGTTTTCGTGTCTGTCTTTGTGTGTTTGTGCTTCTGACTCTGTGTGTTTGTAGGTGTTTTCGTCTCTCTCTCTCTCACTATACTTGTGTGTCTGAGCGGCTGTTAGCTTGTCTCTCTCACTATTTCTTTGTGTCTGAGCGGGTGTTTGTATGTTCCATATCTGTCTTTGAGTATCTGTTCGTCTGATTCTTTGTGTTTGTATGTACTTTTGGCCCTCTCTCTCTCACTATGCCTATTTATCTGAGTGGTTGTTGGCTTGTCTCTCTCACTAAATCTCTCTGTCTGAGCGGGCATTTGCATGTTTCTGTGTCTGTCTGTGTGTCTGTGTGTCTTACTCTGTGTGTTTGTTGGCGTTTATGTCTCTCTCTCTCTCTCTTTCTATCTCTCCTTCTCTTTCTCACTATGCCTGTGCGTCTGAGTGGCTGTTAGCTTGCCTCTCTCACTATGCCTGTGTGTCCGAGTGGGTGTTTATGTGTCTCTTTCACTCTCTGTGCCTGTGTGTCTGAGTGGGTGTTTGCTTGTCCGAGTGTCTGTTTTTGTCTGTTTGTATGTCTGAATCGGTATGTTTGTAGGTGTTTTTTCTCTCTCTCTTACTATACCTCTGAGTGTCAGCGGCTACTTGCGTGTTTGTCTTTTTTGCGTCTGTGTGTCTGGCTCTGTGTATTTTTAGGCGCTTTTGTCTCACTCTCTCTCTCTCTCTCTCTCTCTCTCTCTCTCTCTCTCTCTCTCTCTCTCACTATGCATGTGTGTCTGATGCGGTGTTTGCATGTCTCCGTGTCTGTCTTTGTGGGTTTACATGTCTGACTCTGTGTGTTTGTTGGTGTTTTTGTCTCTCTCTCTCTCACTCTGCCTGTGTGTCTGAGTGGCCATTTAATTGTCTCTCTTACTATGTCGGTGCATCAGGGCGGGTATTTGTATGTTTCCGGGTCTGTCTTTTGTATTTCTGTGTGTCTGACTCTGTGATTGTAGTTTTTTTTGTCTCTCTCTCTCTCGTCACTATGACTGAGTGTCTGAGTAGTTATTTGCATGTTTCCGTGCCTGTTTTGTGTGTCTGAGTCTGTGTTTTTTTTAGGGGTTTTTGTCTCTTTCTCTCATTCGGCCTGTGTATCTGAGTGGCTGTTTGCTTGTCTCTTTCACTATGTCTGTGTGTCGTAGTGGATGTTTGTATATTTCCGTGTCTGTCTTTTGTATGTTTGTGTGTCCTGTGCTCTGTTTGTTTGTAGGTATTTTGGCTCTATCTCTCAATATGCCTGTGTGTCTGAGCGGCTGTGTGCTTGCCTTTCTCATTATTCCTGTGTGTTGGAGAGAGTGTCTTCATGTATCTCTCACTCACTGTGCCTGTGTGTCTGAGCGGGTTTTGCTTGCCCCAGTGTCTGTCTTTGTGTGTTTGTGTGTCCGGCTCTTTGTCTTCGTAGGTGTTTTTTTTCTCTCTCTCTCACTATCCCTGTGCGTCTGGGTGGCAGTTTAATGGTCTCTCTCAAAATATCTGTGTGTCTGGGCCTGAATTTTTGCATGTTTCCGTGTCTGTTTTGTCTGTTTGTGTGCCTTACTTTTTATGTTTGTAGGTGTTTTTTTTTCTCTCTCTCTCTCTCTTTCTCTCTCTCTTTCAATATGCCTGTATGTCTGAGTGGTTTTTTGCCTGTCTTCATGTTCTTTTCCTTACATTTCTGTTTTTTTATAAACATTCTAAACTTTCGATTGGCTAGAGTACCCTAAAACGAATGGATTCATAATAAAGTCATGCATAAAATATTTTTATTGAAATAATTGTATGTAGAATATCATAATAAATAATGCTTTGAGTTTATTCCATAAAATACTTCATTGTGTTTTCTCTTGACATGTCACTTTTTCCATTTTTGAGTCATACATGAGTTTTAACTTAGATTCAGTTAGAACCTTCACATATTTCATCAATAGTGTTATTATTCATCTTTATATCCTCATTGTTATACTTTCTGCAAATGCCATTTTTATTTTGCTTTCGATTTTACTGTCCATTACCAAAGTATTTCCACATATTTTGCAGTATTGGCACATAGACATGATATGCATTATTACACTAGTGAAACAGTATGCCTTTTTTCTCCTTTGCTTCTTGTGGCATGCTAAGACCGGAAAGATGACGATAGGATGTATCAACGGGTAACGTGTTATCAGAACCATAATCAAGACATTGTAACTCGTCGTCAACTATTACTTTCAAACTGACATTATCTTTGAACGCTACCTTCTCTGGAAATGTCATTCGCATATCCACCATCAGCTATGTTGAATTTTTTCGATACCCCAGAGGAATATAATCTCTCACTGTCATTACAACGCACGCATACATCTCCAATATAATATCCATTAATGCTTGTCTCATAGTTCAAATATCTATCCTTGTCAGCATTCAGCGCACCTATAACTTTATCATGTATACATGCTTTCTTCAAACATTTTATCTTCACTTTTTTTGAATATGATGTAAGTGTTTATCCTTCTATTGCATAATTAATATTGATCAAAACACATGAAAAATCATCTACTGTCAATGTTCAACCGTAGAGTACTATGGGGATGTGGTATTAAAAAACTTTCATACTAAAAAATTCTGTTAAAAAACGTCACTACAAGCATTATTTTTCTAATAGACAAAATCACAAATAATATATTTATATCATCCTCATTTTGTACTTTTAAAATATCACAGGTGATTTTTTGCTTTAAGTTTATTTAATGTGATTCTAAGACATGGAAAAAAGTTGAAACAAATTCAGGTAAAAAAAAGGAGATAGGGCAAAACTTGGGGGAATTGGGGTAATGGAGGGGGGCATTAAGTTGGGACTCGGGGCCCAGGTGGAGGACTAGGGGCCCTAGAGTTGAGATTCGGGGCCCTGGATGGGGACTCGGGGGCCTGTATTGGGAAACTCATTCGCAAGCCCGGTAATGGTACACTGATGTTCTCAGGTTAATTTCATTGAAAATATGATACCTGGCCGATTGTAGTCATAATCGATTATTAATAATCAATAGTCGGTTCAATATCATTTGAGTACAAAAAGATCGCTTCTAATTCTATATTAGAATCCATATCAAAACTGCGTTTAAAAGACATCATGTCACTGCAAGATTACTTCAACTATTGAGCGAAATAATTGGTAATTGTATTCTTGGTGATATTACAGAAAGAATACAATTCCAGGAATTCCTTATCAAAGCGGAAGTATGATAAGATCTTATTTGTCATAGGAATGATAGGATATGGGCCCCGTTAAAGTAATGGCATTGTTTCAGAATGAATAATTATTTCTGAAAAAATTTAGATCTATTAGAGAGACTAGCAACTCCAATAGCACATTAGAATATGCATCTCGTTAAGGTAATGCACGGTGGGCCAAGTCGGAGTAATGCCCTATGGACCCCGCTGGAGTAATTGAACCAATACTACTCAGGAGTATAGATGGATACTTGCTTACAATAGCTTAAGAAAAGTGTCGGTACTGGGGATCGAAGACGGTACTGGCTGACTGGAGTATTTCCCCCTATACTACACTAATGTTAGCACTAACAGTAGTAGCAGTACTACCACTGCTTCTAGTGGTAGTATCCATATAGTGTATTTTCAACACACCCCTAATTATGCTCTGAAAGTTTCAACCAAATACTCTAAGACGTTCTGGATTTTATGGTAATACGGGTATTTAAAAGCATGCATACATACTTCATTTTTCGATTTAATGGACCAACCCCTCAATGTTTTTTGAAAATGTCTCTCTAACACCCTTAGCCGTAATAGTAGCATTAAGAGTAGCACCAGAAGTAGCGGTAGAAAAGTAGTAGTAGCATAAGTGGTCGTGGAAAACGTTTAATATCTTTTGGCTGGTTCAACATCCCGCTTAACATATACTAAAAGTTTCAAGTAAATACTCTAGGCAGTTCCTGAGATTTAGCTGCTACGGCCTTTAATAACCTGCCTCAATATAGTGTTTTTCAATTTAGTTCACTATCCTATGTAATATTCCCTGAAAGTTTTACTCTGATAACCTTAGTTTAAGTAGTTCTAGTAGTTGTCTTAACAATAGCCACTGCAGTTGCATGTCCGGAAATTTTCAAGTTAATACTCAAGACAATTCTTTGGATATTGCTGATACGCCTTTTGACTACCTTCTACAGAGTGTGTTTTATTTAGTTCAACATTCCCCTAAACATTCTCTGAATTATTCAATTTCCTGCCCTTAAAGTAGATGTAGTAGTAGTTGTATGCGCAGATTGACTTTTGATTCGCTCAACGTCCTTCTCAACGCACCCTAAAAGTTTCAACTTAATACTCTTAGCTATTCCTGAGAAATTGCTTATACGTCCTTAAGGCAGCTCAAATGAATACATGGTGTTACTGATTTACTTCAACCCCCCCCCAAATATTCCCTAAACGTTTCATCTTAATATCCTAAGCCTCAGTAGAATTAGTAGCCTTAGCAGTTATACTAGTAGCAATGGTGGTACGCTAACATAAACATAATTTCCTATGGTTAGCTCAACATACCCTTGGTTAATTGATCACACCCATCATCATTCCCTTAAAGTTCCAATTTAATATACTCAGTCATTCCAGAGTTTTCTCTTTTGACAACCTGCGTGCATACACCGTGTTTTGATTTAGTTCAACACTCCCCTCAATGTTCTCTAAAAGCTTCACTTGAATGCGCTTGGTCTTTTTGAACACCAAAGGTCAAATTTGCTCTCTTCCCCAATAAAAAATTGTATATATAAACAATGGACAAATTGCATGGCTTACATCCCCTGCTCTGAAGGCTGTGGGGGGTTGACATCCCCAGCTTCCCCAGAGACATAGTTGCTGGACCTTTCAAGTATGCTGAACAAAATGGCTATATCAAAGTTTTGATTGAATGTGTTTGGAGATATAAAAGGGTTTGGGAGGGGGCTGCTTGCCCTTTGATTGATTTTAACTTTTAAAAAGGACTCTAGAACTTTCAATTTCTAATTGAATCAGCTCCATAGGAAGTTTCTATGATAACAATGCACTGCCTATGATGTTGCTTATATGCCCTTTTCGAAACATGCAAGCATATATTTTTTTTTTATAATTGACACTCCCCATAAACCTTCCCTAAAAGTCTCATCTTAGTACCCATAGCCTCATTAGTTACAGATATCTTAGTAGCAGTATTAGTAGTATAAACATAATGCCTTTAGTTTAGTTCAAAATTCTCCACAATACACCTTGAAAGCTCCAACTTAATATTGTAAGCCGTTCCTGAGATATTGCTGCTACACTCTTTTGACAATCTAAATTGTCATAATTCTGTTTTGATTTAGTTCAACATCTGCCTAAACATTCCATGAAAGCTTCACTTTAATACTCTTAGCTTCAGTAGTAGCAATATTTGTAGTAGTAGTAGCAGCATTAGTAGCAGAATACACTTAGTTAGAATCTTTGGTTCTTTTAATATCCCCCTCAACAGACGTTGAAAGCTGGAATTTAATAACATAGACCGTTCTTCAGGCGGTCCTCTTTAGAGCCTCTGCGCGCGTAGTACGTTTTTATTAAGTTCAATATTGTTTCAATATTCTCTAAAATTTTCGCCTTAATACGCTTAGCTTTAGTACCAGTAGTAACAGAAGTAGCAGTAGTAGTAGTATCGGTAGAATTAGTAGTATTAGCCTCAGCTTTTGCAGCACCAGTTATGGCAGTAGTAACAGTACTAGCAGTAGTGGTATTAGCAAGTAGTGGTATTAGCAAGAGCAGTAGTAGTAGCAGTAGAAGTGGTAGTAGTAGGATACAAATATTACCTTTGGTTAGTTCAAGATCACCACAACAAATCCTGTCAGTTCTAGCTCCATATATCGAACTGTTCCTAAGATATTACTGATACGCCGTTTGGACAGCCTGCATGCAGGCAACATGTTGAGATTCAGTGCAAATTCTACCCTCAATTTTCCCTGAAAATTTCACTTTCATGCTCTTGGCCACTTTGTAATATATAGTCTCAGAAGTAGTAGTAAGAGTACTGGTAGCACTAGGTATAGGACTTGTATTAGTATTAACAGTAGTTGCACTAATACTAGTAGCAGCAATCGCTTCTTTGATATTGTCGATATGCCCTTGTGATAAGCCGTATTTTTATAGTTTGTTTTAATTTAGTTCAACTTCCCCCTCAACACTTCCTGAAATTTTCATCTTTATATTATTAGCAATAATATTAGTTACAATAGAAGTAGTAGTAGTAAAAGTAGCAGTACTGTACACATATTGCCTTTTGGTCAATTGATCTTCCCCTTTAAGCATTCTCTGAAAGTTCTAACTTTATACCCAAATCTATTCTTGAGATACACTCTTTTGACAGTCTTCATGCACATAGCCTTTTCTGATTTAGTCCAGCTTTACCCTCAATATTATCTCAAATTTTCACCTTTATACCCTTAGCCTTAATAGTACTAGCCTCAAAATAGAAGTCATAGCGGTAGTAGCGTAGTAACGTAGTAGTACTAACAGTAGTAGCAGCTGTTTTAAAAGCAGCAGTAGCATTCACATGTTGCCTTATGGTCAGTTGAACATAACCCTCATGAAACCACGTAAAATACACCTTGATACAGTAAGCCGTTTCAAAAAAATTGCTGGTAGGCCCTTTAGATAATCTGTATGCATATAGTACGTTTTGATTTAGTGCAACTTTCCCCTCAATATTTCCTCATATTTTCACTTCAAAATCATCAGCCTTGGTGAAACTTGCTACAGAAGCACCAGTTTCAGTGGTAGCAGTGATAGTAGTGGTAGTAGTGGTAGTAGTAGTAGTAGTGGCAGTAATAGTAGTAGTAGCAGTAATGGCATGCAATAATGCCTTTTGGATCAATTGATCATCTTCCTCATCATTTCCTTGAAGTTCCAAATTAATACACTCAGTCCTTCCTGAATAGGCCCGTTTGATCTCCCATATGCACATGACAAGTTTTGATTTAATTCAAGACTACCCTCAACATTCTCTGAAATAGTCACCTGAATACCATTCGTCTTTTTGACACTAAAGGTCAACTATACCCGCCTTTCTCAATAACAAATCATGTATCCTAGGAAGCGCAATAGCGCTGCCTAAGTTAAGAACGATGTTGGCACAATGCATAATTCATTTTTTTTTGGTTTCTTGGTCTTAGACCAAGGATTTGAAGGATTTGTAATAGAAACTTCGAAAAGGGCTCATTCATTGGAAATTGGAGTGGCTTGTGCCCTTTTTAATAGTCAAAAGTGATTGAAAGGAAACTAACACTCCTTCCACTCCCACCATTTCCCCAAACACATCCAATCAAAATTTTGAAATAGCCATTTTGTTCAGCGAAGTTGATTTCCAGATATAAATTGTGTTTTTGAGGAGGAAACCCCCACTGCACTCAGGGCAAGGACTGTAAGTTATGCCATGGGGGCATACAAGGTTTCTATAGAAAGCGTTGTCGTAGAAACTTCAAAAAAGGCTCGTTCGATTGGAAATTCGAAGGGCTAGTGCCTTTTTTAATAGTCGACCATGATTGGAGGGCAACTAATCCCCCTCTCACACCCCCCTTTTTCCCAAACACATCCACTAAAAATTTTCAGATAGCCATTTTGTTCAACTTAGTTGAAAGTTCTTGAATTTAGGTCACTGTGGATGACAACCCCCCCACAGCCCTTAGGGCAAGGGTTTTAAGTTATGCCCTGGGGGCATACAAGGTTTTTTATAGAAAGCGTTGTCGTAGAAACTTCAAAATGGGCTCATTTGATTGGAAACTGAAATGGTCAGTGCCCTTTTTAATAGTCAAAAGTGATTGGAGGGCAAGCAACCCCCCTCTCACGCCCACCATTTCCCCAAACAAATCCAATCAAAATTTGGAGATAGACATTTTGTTCAAAATAGTTGAAAGGTCCGGCAATCATATTTGAGAGGATGACACTCCCCCCACAGCCCTCAGGGTAAGGGTTGTAAGTTATACCCTGGGGTATATAAGGTTTTTTTGAAAGCTTTGCCGTAAAAATTTGAAAACAAAAAGGCTCAATTGATTGAAAATTCAAAGGGCTAGTGCCCTTTTTAATAGTCGAATGTGATTTAAGGGCAACTAACCCCCCTCTCACGCTCAATTTTTCCCTAAACATATCCAATCAAAATTTGTAGATAGCCATTTTGTTCAATGTAGTTAAAAGTATTATAAATTAGGTCTTTCAGGACGATAATCCCCTCAGAGCCCTCGGGGCAAGGGTTGTAAGTTATGCCCTGGGGGCATATAAGGTTTTTATAGAGAGTGATATAGTAGAAACTTCAAAAATGGCTCATTTGATTGGAAATTTGAAGGGCTTGTGCCCTTTTTAATCGACGAAAGTGATTGGAGGATAACTAAAACCCCTCTCACACCCACCATTTCCCTAAACACATCCAATCAACATTTTGAGATAGCTATTTTGTTCACCGTAGTTGAAAGGTCCGGAAATTATGTATTTGAGGATGACAACCCCATCACAGTCTTCAGGTCAAGGTTTTTATAGAAAACGCTGTCATAAAAACTCCAAAAAGGACTCATTCGATTGAAAATTGAAATGGCTAGTGCCTTTTTTATAGTTGAAAGTGATTGAAGAGCAACTAACGTCCCCCTCACGCCCACCATTTCCCCAAACACATCCAATAAAAATTTTGAGATAGCAATTTTTTTCAACGTAGTTGAAAGTCCTAGAAATTGGATCTTTGAGGATTACAAGCCCCCCCCCCAGCCCTCAGGGCAAGGGCTGTAAGTTATGCCCTGGGGCATATAAGTTTTTATTGAAAGCGTTGTCGTAAAAACTTCTAAAGGGCTCATTCGATTGAAAATTGAAAGGGCTAGTGCCCTTTTTAATAGTCGAAAGTGATTGGAAGGCTTGACATTTTTATAGTAAAGATCGATGTGGGTACAATGTATTATTATTTTTTTCTTTTTTTTTGTTTAGACTAGGGCACTTCGTATCGAAAGAGTTGTCTAAGAAGCTTCGGAAAGAGCTCATTCGATTGAAAATAGAAAGGGATAATGCCCTTTTTAATGGTTGAAAGTGATTGTAGGTCAACTAGTACCCCTCCCACGCCCGCCCTCCCATTTGTCCATTATGTTTAAAAACTAAATGTTTCCTTAAGATTAAATCAACATGCACTGTGTTAGTGCTAATTCCAAATAAGGCATCTCAGCAGTATCCCAAGAACGACTGAGGGTATTAAGTTCAAACTTTCGGGGCTACTTTTAATCTTAAAATTTAACCAAATCAAAATAGCGTAAGTGTATCCAAGCTATCAAAGAAAGTAAACAGATTTTTTTTGCGAATGGTATCAAGTTTTCTAATTCAGGTCAACTAATGGAGGTATGAAACTAAATTAAACACTACCATTTGTGTTTAGATTTTTAAAAGGGTGTATGTTGTTAAAAATTGCTGAAAAATTTTCTCCAGCATACAAATAGCAGGCCAAACTATAAAGTCTTAAAAAAAAAGATTTAAATGATTATTTTTCTCCCTGCAAAGACTATGTCAATATAAAACGAACAGAAATTAATTAAAAAAGATTTTTCCACAAAATAAGTTGTTCAAAGAAAAGTAAAAAACTCCATTAAACTAAAAATGAGCCAAAATAAAATCAAATAATCTACCAAGCGTGAAACTACCATAAATGAGCATCGACAAATAAATGAAACTCAAAACGAACAGAAATTACAATAAATAACTGAGTCAAACTCAAAACGAGTAGAAACTAACATGAGTAGGATTCAAAACCCCCTATGGCCAGAACATAATTTGCAGTTTACTGAAAAACTACAAATGAATGTGCATTGTCAGTTTAATATACATATACTGATATTTACTAATCTAAATGTTAATATTATTTGATTTATTAAAGTTATAAAAGTAAAAACATTTACATTTTTTCAGTAAAGTGCAAATTGTGTTCTTGCCTTGAAAAGGCATAAGGGTTATGAGCCCTACTCATCTTAATTTCTGCTCGTTTTGAGTTTGAATCGGTTATTTATTGTAATTTCTTTTGTTTTGGGTTCCATTTATTTATCGATGTTGCGGTAGTTTCACGCTTGGCAGATTATTTGATTTTAGTTTCGCTCATTTTTGGTTTAGTGGAGTTCTTTACTTTTCTTTGAAAAACTTATTTTGTCGAAAAGGTTTTTTAATCAATGTAAACAAAGGACGAACTTCATAACTTACAACCCTTGCCCCGAGGACTGGGATTGGGGAATGACAAAGACGTAGTTACTGGAGCTTTAATCTATGCTGGACAAAATGGCTATCTGGAAATTTTGATTTGATGTGTCTTAGGAATTGAGGGACGTGGGAAGGGGGCTGGTTGCCCTCCAACCATTTTTCAATCGTAAAAATGGTACTAGAACATTCAATTTCCAGTCGTATGAACTCCTTTTGAAGTTTCTACGACACCTCCTTCTACACGAGGTGCTTCAGTGCAAAAAAAAAATACATTTTGCCCACTTTACTATTTACTTAGGCAGCACTAATGTGTTACCGATGATTTTTGTGACTAAACAAGGGACAAAGGGCCAAGGTAATATTTTTTTTTCTTTTTACTCTTCTTTGGTTATTCTCGGTTCATTTAATTTTTTAAGAGAAGAATAAATTGATGCAGACCGAGAATTCACCCTCCTCAGAAATTCAGCTCCTACTATTACTCATACATAAAATAGATTTTGAAAATCTTTCGCTTAAAAGCTAAACACGAATATACGGGTTATTTTACATCATATAGATTACATTTTCTTTTCATTAGCATAAATGCTAGATTTTCGGGAAGTCGAATTTTGGGTGAACTGAAAATTAAATTTTCTATTCAAATGACTGAAAACAAAATAATATCTCAAAAGAAAGTCTAGTTATTTTTAACTTCAAAGGAAGATTCATTGAAAAAAATATTGCTTTTAGCAGACAATTTTATTACTGGAAAATTTGTTTGCACATAGCAGCGCTTTTATTTACTTGTTTTTTTTTTTACCAACCCTTAGTAGACCAAAAGTACTTTTTTTGAAAGCAAACAAAAACATTTTATATTTATCATTCTTTTCTTGGTGGGACAGGATAATGATACTAAGGATGCTAAGATGGTGGACCATACACACGTATTTCCATATGGTTTTCATACCGCTATGCGTTATTCCAAAGAGGATTTACATTTTGTTTTCTTTTACAGTTACATTTTGAATTTTTTCGTTCAAACAAACAAGTATTTACTATTAAATTCCGAGCGAGGTTACTGTGGTAAAGGGATTTTAAGGTTGTAAAGTGAAGTTGTAGTTGATGCCTCATTACTCCCTTTATAAGGGAGATACTTGTGGTCCTAAGGTAAATAAACTTTGGTAGCGTGCTTTAGGCTATGACCTGATTAATGGGGCAAACCAGCTGGGATTATTCAAGGGACTACAATAATATTGTAGAAAGAATGGCTATAAACCAATACTTTTATTCATTTAACACACAACGGTACAGAGTCTGGGTATAAACAGGCGACTGGGACTAATTTTCACATAAAATAACCAAATACAATTATACTCTAATGCAAGTTATACAACATTTAAAACACTTACGATATTTGACATATAATCCGATGTATTTCTAACAAGATATCAAACTGTCAGAGGTTCACCCGGCAAATGAATTAGTGCGAACTCAGTCTCAGAAATCTGAGTATATATATATATATATATATATATATATATATATATATATATATATATATATATATATATATATATATATATATATATATATATATATATATATATATATATATATATAATATATATATATATATATATATATATATATATATATATATATATATATATATATATAATATATATATATATATATATATGAAAAATCAAGGGCCTTAATCCAGCCAATTTACTTACTTATTCAGGACATTGGATATTGAGCGAGTTCCTTTCAAGCCTACAAATTCCAGGATGTGTACTTTTATCTTAATAAAAAGTGCTATTTCAAAACTTTGCATCTTGTATATTTTATGTGTTATAAATGTTTTATTTTATATTTAAATTATTTTTGTTTAATTGGGCAATTACCACAGTACCTTCTCCTTTAAAAAGAGTTGTTCCCAGCCCGGAATATTTTACTTTTAAAACAGCAAATTTTGAGTACTTTGCACATGCTTCTTATGCTGCTATTATTTATGAGTCATTCTCTGCATATACCCTCAATGGGTTTCTTTGCGGTCATGTTTATGGCCAAATGTTATGAATGTATGGTCTTCCAAAGACATCAATTTTGGATTCTTGTTATTATCTTTTTTTCTCTCTCTCATTTCTTTTTCTTTCTTTTTTTTTGTTTTTTTTATTGCTTTCGTCTGATGACGTTAAATTTCTTTTGTCACACCCTTTGGTAGCATGCATCTTCTCTTTTTAGTTTGACTCGCAATGGTTTAAGCATTTATATCACTGTCTTTACTTAAACTAGATTTAAAGTTATATTTGAAACTATTTGATTAATTTTAGTTCAAATTTAATTCTTATTAATAATTTGATTTTTGGATAATTTGGTTGATTTAATATTTATCTTCCGTGGTTAGAAATGTCTTGGAGGATTTATACATAACAATCTTGGTTTTCAAACTTTCAAATATTTTTCCAACACAAAGCGTTTCCACATATCCTTTCAATAATATAAAGCCATTTAGGCTACACGTAGCACTTTCTTTGGTATTTCCTAGACCTATGTTAAATTCTGAGTTTATCTCACTTGATGATGAATTGGTAGAATAGTTCTTTAATACTGCATACAGTTCCTCAAATATTTGTTGACCAGTTATGGTTCGGTTTCTAATGGTGTGAGCTGTCGGTATCAGGGTACAGTTGAACTGGCTTTGAGATTTGCTACCTTCCAAAAATGTGTCCAAAAAATTGATTGAAAAATGGGTCCAAAAAGATGTTACAAAAAAATTTTGGTTTCCAGAAAAACTAAGGCTGTATCTAAAATAATTTTTAACATTAGAATACGTATAAACTACAAAATGTTACATATATAGTAGAAAAAGCCCTTAATTTGTACATACAACCGCAATCTTTTTTTTTAAGTTAATCGAGAGGTTGCTTTTTTTCTCTCGTTACTTTAAACACAATAATAATAATTTTTATGAGCAAAAAAACTGGCCATACAGCACAGTATTCTTAAATACACTCCACAAGAACAATAACATAAATATCAAGTTTCACTCATTGATGTCAACGCTTCATTTACATATTTACATAACTACCTGATTGTCCTTTTTACAGTCGTCTTCAGGATCCCCGGGAACTCCAAAATACCACCCTCAAAATACTTTCCCCTTAATAGAGAAATTTGCTGGCACTCGGCGAGAATATGGGCCACATCCTCAATACCTAGGTTACATCTGGGGCAAGAGTAATACGCATCTGCATCTGGGGCCGTCCTTTTTCTTTCAAATACTCTCTTTCTATTTTTTAGTAGCAGGCAATTCGCTCGGATCTGAAACCAAGTCCTTTATGTATCCCCCGGTAATGTTAGTTTAAAATAATATGCCGCTTAAATAGAAAAATTCTGTTTCTTGCCAGCAATTTGTCGCATCATCCTTATCAAACTTAATTTAGAGTTATTAATCACTTAACGAATTATTACACAATTAAAAGTATTTATACGTTGACTAGAAGTCACAATAGCTTAGATATAACATTAAACTATTGGTCAAAAAGCAAGAATTAAAAAAAATACTCAACATATTAATTCAATATATTTATATTGATTATTTAAAATGGCACAAGTTACGGTTTTACATAACTTAATTGTTTAAAAACAACCAATGATTTCGTACCCTTACAATTTAAAATTCACTGCAATGTGATTTTTACAAAGCTAAATATTGTAACCACTATTTATATATAAATTAGAAATGTACCCAAACAAATAGATTTATATATTATCAGAAAGAACTGTGATTGGCCGCTATTTAAGGGCTTAGCAACAGTTCTTACAGTACGACTTTGCTATTAAAATGTATATGTTTGCAATTTTATACGACCAAATTCCATATTTATTAAAGGTTTGCAAAATACATTTATAATTATGTGTTTCCTCAATAACATTTGTTACGAGTATGTACATTTCCATATACGACTATACAAATTTATTTTTCGCGTTTGTTTTTAATCTTTGCATTCTATTTTTTTTTATATATTTTGAATTAGACCACAGTGCCGCACTGACGAGGGAAGACCGGTGGTGGCAGGGCCAAAAAGAGTGTGCCGCCGCCGTGACGCCAGTAAGATGTCGGTGGCGTGATCAATGCTGACCGCAAACATTAATGTTTTCGTCAGTCTTTCTCAAATCACAGCTAACGTTTACAACATATTTGAGCTTATTTATGAGTTCAAAACATCACTAGTCGCTGGCTGGAAACTGGTCTACTTCGTTATTCATCAAGAGAAGTAGAAATCTGGTAGAAACAAAACGGCTGTGGCGTTTCAGAACCCTTTGCTTAATAGTCGAAGTATCTATTATCTATGTATTATTAACATAAATAATTTGCAAAATTAGTAGTTTTTCTCATCGAGCATTACTGCATACAAAGCTTCAAATGCCGTATGATAAAATTCGTCAGTTATCTGGGTAAAAACTTTGAACTTAGAAGCTTAATTTTTCATAATGCCCTTTGCCTATATATGTTTTGTCACCTTCAAAACAGTTGAAATGGATGACTTTGATATTGATTGTTTTTGTTTTGGTCTTTTGGATTCCTAAAAAGCCTTCCTTGTATTAAAACTAGTTTTTAATAAAAATTTAAAAAAATACATTTTTAAAGTTTTTTGGCTTCTTTATAGAATATATGTCATGTAGGCTAAAGCTGAACTGTTACTTTTTTTTATTGCTTTTGGCTGCTCTTTTGAATATTATTCATTTTTCTTTAGGGGATTCATTCCAAATTATAAACTCATAAATACCTAATATCAGCTAAATTATAAACTGCACCTAAAAGGAGTAAATTTATCAAATTGAAAAATACATGATGAACACTTCACGTGAGAACACTTCAATTACAATAAAAAAAAACACTTAATGGTTAATTCGGTGTGAAGAAAAATGAAGTGCCACCTATTTTCTTAGGTAAAAAATGAAAAACTCATCCGTTTTAAATGTAACTAAATAAAATAATATACAGACTGAAGTAGCTCCAAGATGATATTTTCTTCATAGTTCGTCACTTTCAATCCAAGCAAAATGTTAGGAGACTTAATATCAGTTATTGAGTTTAAGCTTTGATTTCCAAATGCTCACAAAAATTACCAAATTTAAGAAAGTCGCAACAATAAGTCACCTGTGGTCAAAATACTCAAAGACTCTTTGATCCCCAACCAGGCTCAAAGCTTCTGCTATGGTCATTTCCATGGAAATCTCCAAAGAGTTTCTTTTTAAAATGGATTTCAAGCGTAGTTAGGGGTATTTAGCCTTTTTTGCTTTTCTTCAAATCTTTGAAAAAAGTGTTTTAATACTCGTACTCCAAATGTAACATTTGTTATATTTGTGCATTTGTTTGGTCATCATTTGTGGGGGGATTGAATTTTTTAAACCACTGTAGATACGTAAGAACGTTGCAACATCTAGTACACTGAGGTAGTAAGACTGTCAAAGACTCCTCCTTGAGCCTCCCAAATTGAAAGCTTTTATTATGACCTGGCCTTTTAATGGAACTTGGGCACTGGACCAAGCTCGCCCTTGTAACTCGAGGGCAACGTTAGGTGGGGATGCCGATATCGCTTTCGTCACACCAATTCGTTTTAGTGTGAATCTGCCTGGTACTTATGAAGGATTGTTTTCAAAGTAAACTCGTTTTATTAATAAGAAAAAAACGGGTTGGACCCATGTGACCCTTTCCCTTTGGAAAATAAAACTATACAAGTGCTGTATCAAGTATAACTTACAAAAATCTTGTTAGTTTTTGTCAACTTTTCAGGTTTTTGGCATCCCTTCTTTCAATAAAAAAAAATCAAGGTGCTATCACTTAAGTATAATAACTCCCTGTGCCCGCTGGACACAATCTTGATAGGATACCGTCTTGATAGGATACCGTCTCTGCTTTAAATAAAATACATTGATTAACTTATTGGCATCCCTGCTTTCAAAAAAAGTTCGAGGTATTATCATTTAAATATGATAGCTCCCTAACCCCCTCTGGATACCACCTTGATAAGATGCTGTCCCTGCTTCAAATTAAAAAAATAACTTTTTGGCATCCCTGCTTTCAATAAAAACAAATTTTGAGATATTAACATTGAAATGTAATACATCCCTACCCAATCCCTCCTCTGGAATAGGATACCGTCTCAGTTTTACATTGAAAAAATAATTTACTTAATAATTAACTAGGTCACTATATGGTTCAAACAAATACGCAAAATAACAAACAGCTTAGTGCTCCTTGAAAAAATTGAGGGTATGAGTAAAGGGGTACAAAGACAACAACAAAAATGTCGAAATTATTCAGATATACCTCAAATTATTGGGAAAATGAGTCAAAGACTCGCCGTGGCATTCAATAAGATCCAAAGAATCTAATTAAAAGGGAGCACACACAAAAACCATTTTTCAATTTTTTTTCAGAAAGAAGATTGTATTTTCTTTAATCTATCAGGCGTTCAACAGTCGAGTATTAAACAGTAAGAAAATCTTATCTAAGAACAGCAAAAGAAAAAAAATTCTGGAAACTTACAATTCAGCTGTAGAAACAATCTGTCGGCTATCAATTTCAAAATCCAACTGAAGGCTGAAGCTGTATAGTAGTGAATGCTTTCTATAATTCTATTCAACTTGAAATAAAATTCTTGACTACACATGATTTTTGAAATAGTAATTGGGAAACTGCATTCGAAATGATTTAAACTCAGTTCATAAAGACGATTCTCTTTTTGTCAACATATGAAGAATTGTGTAAATTGCAATATTTGCAATTGCATATTGGATCAGTCTGGTTTCTATGCAAAGTGACAAAAGAGACGAAAGTTAAAGAACAAGAGAGTAGTGAAGAATTGTGGCATGCAAAGTAATATTTGGCAGGGAAAGTCACTCGCGCTAAATCGCTAGAGGTGGCACCGTGATTGCGGGATTTATGGGGATTCGGGGAACAAATTTTTTTTCGTGGTGACGCATAGATTTTTGGGGAAATACCCGAAAATTTGGAGATTGTGTAAGCCCTACATGATTTCCAATCGGGGAAATTGAAATACTGAACTACACGAGAAAGAAAAGCTCCGACTTTGCGGTTGACGCAATAAAGAATTGCCATAAAATTAATTTAATGTCAGGCGAATACCACTGCCTCTGCCGATGGCGGCACGCCTGTTGCACGCCGGTTGAGTAGAGACACTTCGGCGGCGGTCAACCGGGTCTCTCGTCAACGGCGTTCGGTTGATCCGCCGGCGCAGCACTGGGGTCTATTTTGGATACACTTGTTTCAGTAGTTGCTTTCGACTTACTCTATGTCGGTTCGTTTATACCAACTTTTAAGCTTTTTATTTTTTTTGAATTTCCGGTCATTGAGACAGTTTAATAAGTATTCGACTGTCATCTCATTTTCCAGCCTTAATGTCCTTATTGAATTAGGCTCAGCTTGCAGCTTAGATTTGATAAGCTAAGAATTTAGCTATTTGACTTTTGACCTTTTATGACACTATCAATTGACTTAAGCTAGAATCTAAGGTTTTCTTACCACATGTTTCTTCCGGTAGCTCAATAGACATATCCAGGTTCTCTTGTCTGACTGCTAATGCTGAAAGGACTGTTATGAGCCTGCAACCAGCAATTAATTAGTTATAGCCACACTTTTTATTTGTGGCCACAGTTTTCTCTTGGGCTCTTTCCGTTACCAAAAAGGTGTTTATATATATTAAGGAATATATCATTGCCTTTTTTGGTACGTTCGGTAATTTATTTTAAGACACATAAGCGATATAACTGTTTTCGCTTTAACTTCCCAAACTTTTATTAGTCCGGCCTTAAATTTAATCTTCAACTTAGGTCATTTAGGCTATTAATTTGCCAGTTATAATTTTTTAGGCCATGTTAGTCATTTTTCTCCCCAATAAAAACGACTTACACATGAAGAGCATAATCTTTCAATTCTACCTGAACCATATCTCCAGTAATTCTTTTAAATTTTGGCCAAGGTTACACCATTGTCACTGTATTCCGTCTAGCTACATTTTCAACTTGAACCCTTTTTTTCCTTTTTTGATTATTTACTTGAATGCAGCTTAAGGGTTTTTTTTACGTCTTTTTCAGCTTTTTCAGTTCAATAGGTCTTTTCTAAGCCTATAATTATATATCCTGTTTTATTAAATAGCTATTAAGAGTTTTTACGCCGATAGCCATTCTTTGGTCAATTTCATTATCTCCTTATTTTCAGGGAAAGGGTTTGCCTATTGCCGAAACCTGTATTTTTTTGTCTGTTCTTCATCCAAAAGTGTTTATTTGGAGTTCTAAAAACACTGTTTTCCAGAGTACTTTTGATTTTTAGAGTACTTTTAGTTAAGTTTTTGCGCCAGATTTTCTAGCCTTCATTTTTTTTTATTCTAGCTTTAATTACTATTTTATTTGCCAAAGAAAGAGGGAAAATATTTCCGTTGGCAAGGCTGAATTGCTTTGAATGCCGTGTTCGCTATCTGTGGTTTAATGATAAGCTTTAATCTGGGAAAATTATATGAATGAATTTCTGTTCATTACTGCTTGTTTTGTCGTTCTATAATGTTCCATTTTACTTTCAAAAAGAGCGGATAGGTTTAGTTTTTGTTAGGGTGTCAACAAATTGGGTTTTGAGTGTATGGGTTGGCATTGGTGACAAATAAACTAGGGTGACAATTTAAACTAAGGATTTCTTGTGCCAGTTCTTTTGTTCAGACCCGATACATCGCGAGAGTTAAAATTATTACCTTGAACTAATGTGGCTTGCTTTTGACGATGGGGTTCATTTGTGGCTATTTTTAATAGATGTTGTCTTTGGCTTTTTATCTGAAGAGTAAGTTTTAGGTTATAACTTATTTTTATATAACTTTTGTTTTCTTTTACCTAGCACCTTTTTGCTTTCTAAGCTTATTCTAATTTTCGCTTTAATCTTTATAGCGCTTAATGATTGCCTTTATTTTTTCCTTTTACCTTTTGTAACTAATAACAATTTATTAGATTATGCTATAAATATGTATAATAAGATTACAGCGAGCATGTACACATAAGGCCATTCACGTAAACCCTGGCTGCATTTCCCATTAATATTATTTTTAATTCTCGTCAAATTTTTTTTTCAAATTTGACAGGAGGTGCTACGTCAGAAGGTCAAAGGTCAGTAGATGCATAGCATGTACTTAACGACGTGAGACCAGCAGTGATTGAGCTCACTCCAATATTTTCTAGCTTCCAATGACCCTATTTCAGTAGTATACCCTCCTTCGTTTTTCTTTTTTTTTAACAAACAAAATAAATATATTTTTCAAAACAATTGCCTTTTAATGCTGATTCTAAATATATAATATTCATTAAGTTTACCTTAACCCGTATAAAGTTAAGAATCTGAACATTAATTACTGTATGAAACTGTGATATCATGCGGTTTGATTCTGGAAACAATTTCTTTTCACTTGTAGGCTATATGTTTTTTGAAGGGCTATTAGCTTTACGCTACATAATTTTTACTAAGGAAATATATATTGAAGAAAACTTTGACGTTATTAACATACAGATTCAGTAAAATGTAAGTTTTTTTTAAGATAATTATGTAGAATCTTTTACAGGTTTTCTTTTCCCAAGCGAATCTTTTGCCTGGTGAATATCCATTAAAATTTAGGAAGGGGAATATTGAAATAACAATAATAGTGATAATATGTAAAAAGCTCCCATTCCCTTATAATCTAAGAGTAGATGATATAAGAAAGCATGGGATCGTTTGGGAGCCCCTAACCGATAATAAAACCATAACCCAGGCAAACGAAACTAACAGGTAAGTTTGTGTAACAACAGAGAAAGATAGTGACAATTCAGGTTATAACTTAAAACTGAACCGGAAAATCACAATAAAAAAGGGGAGGACGACAGCTCAAATTTTAGCGAAATTAAATAAAATGGGGGAAAAGAACAAAAGAATGGAAGGCCTAATAGGGGGGTACACCCTCGAAGAATATCCTACAATTTTCGTAGAAAATCAAATTATTAAAATTGAAAACGGTATCACATATTTAAAATTATCAAATCTAAGCAACTACAAAGTAAAGATAAACCAAGTAGCGCTAGTATCGGCGGAAAAGATTTCAAATACAAATATAAAATCACTAAGCAGCTTAGAATTAAGCGTAAATTTTACTAGCCACGAGCAAATGTCGTCGAAACCACAACTGAAAGAAAAGTATGGCATGACAAAAACTGATTTTTTGAAACAATTTAATCTAGTACATTTACCAGAAAATATAAAAACCCAGGTGAGAAATATTATTTGGGATTTTAGATGGATATTTGTAAGACACAAAACGGATTAAGGATTAACTCACTTAATCGCGCACAAAATAACAACACAGGGTCCACCAATTATAAAATCACCGTATAAGACACCTTATCATTTAAAACCATAGCTAGATTGCCAAATAAAAGAAATGGAAGAACAGTGTATAATTAAAGAGAGTGTTAGCGAGTGGCGTTTTCCATAAGTTCATAAGTTAAGTAGTTCATAAGGTTATTAATCCCAATTCATAAACAAAGAAATAAATTGAACAATACTTTTATGCTGGAGAAAACCTATAAGGTTTGCGATCGCGCGAAAGTCCACGTAATTACTTGCGTATTAACTTAACTATTTACACAAACCTCAACAATTTAATTAAAACTATTATAAATAAACCCAAAATAGATAAACTATAACCTATATATAAAAAAATAAAAAACTAATATATAAAAAAAATAAAATAAAGAAAAATAAATAAATAACTGAATTAAAAATAATAATAGATAAATAAAATATAAAAAATAATAATAACAAACCCAGTCTCCATCATTCATTATGCTCAACTCCCTCTCCCCTCCTCTACCCTGCCTTTCCAGCTATATTTTTTTTTATTTACAAACGGGTTACAATAAATAAATAAACAAACTTCACATTTAAAAACACAATCCAATGCATTACTGCATGCCTGACAAAAACCCGAAAAAAAGAAAAACACTTAAAAAAATAATATTTTCCACTTTTATCCTCTTTTATTTTTTATTTCCTCGGACCCTAATATAACCCAACCCAAAAACAAATAAATATCTTCCCTCGCCTCCCTCTCCCACCCCTCCAACAAAAAAGTGAGAATTTGAGAATCATCCACGCAAACAACCCAACACAACTCACAACATTCACAAAAAGAGAGGAGAAAAAAATCCATTCAAAACCCAAACAATCATCTCACCAACAACATTCAACCAATCATTCTCTACACACGACCACTAAAATCTTACACATTGAGAAGAACAGCTTACTCTGAGGGAATTTCGAAGTTCCACCAGATCTTTTTTGTTTTTTACCTCCTCGGGAAGTTTGTTCCAGACAGCCGGGCCAGAAAACGGATAGAAAATGTAGACCTTGTTATTACAGAGAATGGGGTTCATATTGAATTGGCATTTCTTGTCTCATACCTGTGTTGAGCTTCAGTAAATCCAATCGAGAAACATGCAGGTAGCAGGTTATTAAAACTTTTAAACATGAATATTGCCGTGTAAAACTTAACTAGGCCAAACAGTGGAAGAATCTTAATACCGTCGTATTGCCTTCGAACCGAGTCAGAACCTCAAATTCCAGATTAAGCACGAACAGTTTTATTTTGTAGAACCCTCAGTGGCAGTAGATAAGTATTAAATGTCGCTGACCAAACAATTACACAGTATAACAAACACGGATGAACTAGCGAGAAACACAGCATTCTTGAAATTTAGGAGGGAAAAAATGTTTCAATTTCCGCAGCTTTCAAACATACCTTGCGATTTTTGTGCACAGTGATTCAATATAAGGTTTAAACATAAGACACTCGTCAACTTGGACACCAAGATATTGGACATAACTGTGTCTCTGGAAATATCCACTTTCTAGTTGAATACCATGGATCCAAGGATAATAATTAGCACTTCTTCCATGCATAGTAAATTTACTTTTGCTGTGATTCAAACATAATTTATTTAAACGCATCCATCTTTCAACACTCATTCCTGTATTTAATAGCAGAAATAAATCTGCCTCAGTCACAGCTGCCACTGAATACTGTGTGTCATCAGCGAAGCTTGGCAATATCATCTTTGACCGTCTAGCTGCAGATCCCACATTACTAAATATCCTTTTAATACAGGCATTCAAAACATTAATATAGATTAAAAACATCAAGGGTCCGAGCACAGAACCCTGTGGTACTCCAAATCTCACATTCATATAATCAGCATGAAGACTCCCAACCCCAACTCACTGTTTCCTTCCACTCAAAAAAGACAAAATCAAACTATGAAAATTACCTCGAATACCGGCATGCTCTGATTTTGATAATAATATACTATGGTTAAATGAGTCGAATGCTTTCATAATGTCCAGAAATATAGAAGCAACTTTCAGCCCAGTATCGAACGAATCATTGACAAATGTGTTAAAAAAAGCAAAGCTAGCTCAGTTGACATCCCATGACGAAATCCGAACTGAGCAGGTTGAAAATAAGAATTTTTATTTAAAAAATCCACAATTCTAACATAAATCAGTTTTTCAAACAGACGCGATATTATTGGGAGTATTGATATCTGTCTGTAATTATTCATATCATTCTTATCGCCACTCTTAAACAAGGGTACCACATGAGAACTTTTCACACAATCCGGGTAAACTCCACTGTTAAGACATGAATTAATCAAATACAACAGATGACCTGAAATAGTAGAAAAAACTGAACGAAGAATTCTAACCCTAAAAAACTCCGACCAAGCTGCCGAATTCTTCATTGACTTTACTGTCGTCTCAAGCTCTGCAAGAGTCACTGGTCTTAAAAATATAGCGACTTCAGCTGCCTCATCGGGAAAATCATTATAAGAGCCATCACTGGGTGACTGCACAACACTATCAGATACACTCTTACCAATATCTGGCAAATGCGCACACATTTTATTAGCAGCTTGATTATCCGAGTGAGCACCTGGAATGTCAGGGATAATCGGGGCAGTACGAGGGTTCACTACCATCTTGATGATTCTCCACGTTTTCGCATGGTTGCCCTCTACTTCTTTAAATTTATTTTTAAAGTAGAGCTTTTTAGCCTGTCTTAAAACGTTGTTAAGATTTCTATTATAACTTTTATAAATATCTTGATCTAATTGAGATCCAGTTTTAGTACACTTTTCATAGAGCTCTTGTCTTTTCTCTATAGATTTAAGTAGCGCTTTCGATATCCATGGTTTCTTTGCAATATCATAATGTGTACGCTTTTGTTTGAACTCTAGACTTTCATATAACATCTGAATCAGTTTTTCACACCATTTACCAAATTTATCATTAACACAATCAGTACCATCAAGCCATTCAAATAACTCATTCGTAAGTTTAGTTCTATATTTATATATAGCTGTCTCCTCAATTATAGGCTGGTTAACTCCAGTCATACCATCTCCTTGACGACAACAACTAATATCTGCACGGATCATAAATGCAAAGTGATCAGAAACGTCGTTCACTAACACTAGCGACAAGTCGCAACTAACATTCAAAAATAGATTATCATCACAGATGCAGAAGCTCCAGATATTCTAGTTGGAATATTAACAGAAGAGGAAAGACCATAACTATACATAAGATTCAATTCACATCTTCGAATTCACATCTTGCACATTATTCAGATCAAAATTAAAATCACTACTTATTAAGCAAGGCACTCGCGAATCCCGTATTCTATACAACATATTATCCATCAGGTCCAAAAACACTTCCACATTTCCTGAAGGGGGCCTATAAACAACAACAAGAAATAGCTTCCGCCCAGACAATGAAACCTCTAACACCATTAATTCAAGAATCATTTCTCGATATACAGCAATATCTGGCCTTGGCTTAACATTATATCCATTTTTCACATAAATTGCAAGGCCACCATGCTGTCTTTCCACTCGATACCGAAGAAACAACCTATAACCTGGTATATCCAATAATGAAGAGTTATGTTCTTTCAGCCAAGTTTCTGTCAAAGCCATTAGATCAGGTTCCCGCCTAGATGAAACTTCATTAGCATAATTAAACACACTATTTAAACCACGAAAATTCATACCATACATTTTCAGCTCCTGCAAAACTTTCCATTCATTCAATTCATTCAGGCACACATATTTTGAATCAGCACACTCGACATTCATTCTACCCTTAACCTGGTCTTCATTCATGATACCCTCACTCATCTGCAAAAAATCAACACGACGAATCTCAAGTTCCCCAAATCTATTCAAGTTTATCTCAACCATTATCAAACACCAAAGACGGGCAAGATAATGAAGCGAGAGAAACTAAACCATTTAACTAACCACAAATTTTCATTTTACAGACAAGGTCCGAGGAAATAATGGGGCCTAACCTAACCAAGCACCAAAAACACAAATACCTGAAACAAACAAAAAACAAAATTAAATAAAATAAAAAAAAAACTAATAAACTGTAATAGCCTTGTAAAAGGCCACATCCAAATCACTCCAAACTCATATAAGTAAGAGCTACTAGCCAAATATACATAACTCCATCATACACAAGAAAAAAAATATAACGTTACTTAACAAATCATCTCTCTTTTTACTATACATAACTCTTCCAAAAAAAGATCCATATCACATAAATAAATTTACAACATAAATAAATATACAAAACAAAATATACACATCTTTGCCCCTACCCACCCTTACCTTCCCAGCCCACTCTTACCTCTCCAGCTCCTCTTCCTCTCCTACCCAACCTACCAGCCATAATAAAATTTAAAAAATTTCCCCGCAAAAATAATCTTTTAAATTCTTTTTAAATTGAGGTATATATTCCACCGCTCTAATGCTCAATGGTGGCTCATTCCATACTGATGGGCCCAGGCGTTTCATTGAAAATTAAGAACTGGCACCACGATGAAAATCAACAACTTTATTATCACTTTGCCTACTTCAATAATTATGCAGGTCACTATTAATTTGGTAAAAATTCTTAAAAACATCAGGGGTTAAACCATTCTTACACTGAAACGCAAATACTGCAGCTTGGTAATCTCTTATCTGACCTACATTAAGGAGCTTCAGGGACCTAAAACTAGCACATATGTCATGTACATCCTGGACATACCAACCGATTGTTCTAACACCTCTATTTTGTAGAAATTGCACTCTTCTATAGTTGCATAAGAAGTTACTGCTCCATAGGAGGCAACCGTAGTAGATATATGGATAAACCAACAAATAATATAGTTAAAAGTATTCTTTGAGGGAGAATGTGTTTCAGACGTCAAAGTATTCCTGCCCCACGGCCACTTTTTGATGAAATTGAGTCACTGTGACACTTCCATGCCAGATCAAGATAACAATCAAGTTAAAAACCAAGGTAGCTGAGATGATCTACTTGCTGAACTAGATTACCACATAAAGTTACCTGGTCGGACACATCCAGTGGTGTACCAACTCTACAAAGCACCATTAAAAATGTTTTGTGAACATTTACATACAATAGACTTAATGTAGTAAAAATCTCCAGCCTTTCAATGCGAATTCGCTTTGCTCAACAGGTCCTTCACAGATGAGGCAAACACAGTTAAAACGGTATCATAAGCAAACGAGGTAAGACACACATCTTTCAAATAAAGACGCTTCAGATCAACATAGATGAGGTAAAGCAGTGGACCTAACACTGATCCTTGTGGTACTCAACACGTCACTGGAAATGCTGCTGAGCCCACATCATTCAACACCACTTTGAGTGATCTCCCTGTGAGATAGCTTTTAAACCACTTTAAGCACTTTCCGCAGAAACCTAACGACTCCATCCGACTTAGAAGAGTTCAAAAATCAAATCTATCGAATGCTTCGCAAATATCCATAAATAGAGACAAACGTGTTTCACTCCTGTCCATACCACTGTTAATTGATTCCATAAGTGGTTGCAAAGGATTCATCGTTGATTGCCTTTTGCGAATCTGAATTTGGTCTCACTCAGCAAATCATTAGCCTGTAGGAAATTATATAGACGTTTATGAACAACTTTTTCTAATAATTTGGAAAACAGTCGGAGGATCGAAAACGGTATCCAATTCTAAATTTCCTTTTTAGGGCCACCTTTATGAATTGGTATCACTTTTGCACTTTAGCGGGTCAGGAAAAATTTCCTTTTCATGTGACAGGTTTATAATAAAAAGCAGACACGGTAGAATATAATGCATTATTGCCTTAAACGCTCAAAGAGATAAGCCGCCCACTCCCGCAAAATTTGATTTTAGAGATTTTATTATTTTAAGCAGTTCATCACTTCTACACGGATCAAATGCTAATTGAAAACTGTCACCTCTATTATCACATATAATGTACTCTTTTACCTGTTTACATCTTCTTTTTATACGATTTTGCATTTTAATATCAATATTGGACAAAAAATTACCAAACTGATTTGCAATTCCAGGTTTATCATCATGGGCGAACCCTTCAAGTTGTTCTTCATTCCTTCCGATTTCAGCATTTCCATTGGTCAATTCATTTATCAGTTTCCATGTTTCTTTCATATTTCCTTTACTATTTTAAAATTTTCTATCGTAATATTCGGCCATAGCTTTGCGACGTAATTTTTTCACTAAATTGCGCTGTTTTTTGAACAATTCATACGAAAAATCACTTTTATCGTCTAGATATCTTTGACAAAGCTCAATCCTTAGCTTTCTTTCTTCCAGTATTTCACTCGTTATCCATGGCTTACGGGGTTCCTGTTTCTTCACGTTCATTACCTTAATAGGACACGCACTATAAAAAGGGGTAGAATAACAGACGTTAGATTATCAAGTGCTCTCGTAGGGGATTCAACTTCAGAAAACACAGGGGTCCAATTGTTAACACTAACCTCCTCCACAAATTTTAAAGATTCCCCTTTTTCATTTACCTTGTCTTTATTTCTTTTTCTATGGTCTGTGCAATTGACACTTCATAACAGTCACAAATGACAGATGGTCAGAACCAGGAAAGGCCACCACATCAGTATAACAAAGCTTCAGGTTGGCAGAACGAACGAAAATATTATCAATTAGGGTTGCACTCTGTCCAATAATCCTCGTGAGTACAAAGTAAGATAAATGGTAATAGTCAGAAAAAAGACAATACCTGGAGATTATGCAGAGATTTTAGAGTGCTAAATGCAGTCACGGTAAAGGATGTTATGAAATTGCCAGGAATTGATACGATATTAAATTCCCTGGGAAGTTCAAAATACTATACTAGTTTGAATTGATAGCGGGATATTGACAAATAGCCTTAGACCTAGAAACAAAGCACAAGGCAACAGTAGTCTTAGACAATGGAAGAACGTTCACATTCGAAGGTATGCCTTTTAGTTTATCATTTAGTCCAAACTTTTTTAGTCGACTAATGAATTTAGTCTTGAAAGATAGTCAACAGGAAAGGAAAAAAGATACATTGGCTTACTTAGATGATGTAATATTGTTTAATGACAACCTAGAAAAACCATTTAATTAGACTTAAAAGAATACCGGGAAAATTCGAAAAAGCAGGATTAAAATAAAAAACAGAAAAGCTAAAAATAGTGGTTCCAAAATAGGTTTTTCTTGGACATCTGACAAACCAAGGTGCTATTTCGCCAAATCCGGAAAAAATTTAGTCATAGAACAATTAAAAGCGCTAAAAGATAAAACAGCTGCAGATCAGTGTGTGGACACTGATCTGTTATTTCCGACGACATATTAAAATTTATGCGACAATAGCACAACCTTTGACAAACCTTTTAAGAAATGAGGCAAATTCGAATGTCCACCAGACTCTATAGAAGACGCTGAATGAAATAAAAAGGGAATTATTAATGGCTCCAGTACTTAAATTACCAGATTTGTCACAAGATTTCTGTTTGCAAACAGATGCTTTGGCGTACGGAATTGGGGCAATATTATTAATCATAAATTCTGAAAGGGTAGAATCAATAGTCAAGTACGCCAGCAGCTCTTTAACAGAGGACGAAAGAAAATATTAAACGGTTGAAAGAGAATGCTTAGCAGTTGTAGTTCTTACCAACTATTTTCGCCAATTTTTGCTTACAAAAACGTTCACGTTACGCTTAGGTCAAAAATCACTAATTTGGTTACATACGATGCAAAATACTTCAGCGAGGCTGACAATATGGGTACTCCGTCTTCAAGCATATTTATATGCCCCAATTAAATAAAAGGCCCTAAAAACATTCTACCAGATCCAATGAAAATATTTCACGACATCAAGATAAAGATGATTTTTGTTAATCCATAAACTCCTTTTTATTAAACGGTAGAGAACTACCCGAACACTTCAAACATTATTTGAAAGACCTAGATAATTTTGATCTGGACGAGAGTAAAAATCTTTTGATAAGATATTACAGAGTGCCACAAGAGTACAAAAAAAGAATTAAGAATTAACCCAGTAATTCCAAAATCACTAGAAGGAGAAACTTTACAGATGGCACACGCTACAAGTGGATGTCACATTGGAGAAACAAAAACTATTGGAAGAATGAAAGCAAATTTTTATTTTCTAAAAATGTACTAAAAAGTAAAATTTTTCATACAAGGCTGTAAAGAGTGTGTGAAACAAAAGTCGCCACCAAAGATGCCTAAGGCCGAATTAGATCAATTGCCAACATCTTCAGAGGTAGAGAATTAATGTCTATAGACATTTGGGGAGCAGAAGGAAGTTTACCAGTTTCCAGGAAAGAAAATCGGTGTGTACTATCAAAGGTAGACCATTTCCGTTCATATCTGTAAGCTTTCCCAATTGAAGACGAAAAGGCAAGCACTATATTAAAAGTTTTAGTAAACCAACTGTTTTTGGGACATGGGATTTTCCTTCGGATTTTACTTAGTGACAAGGGTTCAGGCTTTAGAGAAAAATTATTAGACGAAAATACGGAATATTTAGGTATAAAACGCTGGTACACTTCATCGCATATGGCGTCAGCTAATAGAAAAATCGAACAAAAACATAGAGAGTTAGCTTATATGCTAGGGATACATGCAAGGCAGGAAAATGAAAATTGGGATGATCATCTACCATTTGTAGTCTTTGCAGTGATTACGGCTTTCTCACGTTTTTTAAAAGAAACGCCATTTTTTATTTTTTTTTAGAGATCCCAGGATTTGTGTGGATGAAACACAAAATGATAGAACATGTTACAATCTTGATCAATTTAAACAAGAAATGATAATCTGTATGAAAAAAGTAATGGAACAAGTTAAAGAGAATTTGGAAGAAGCAAAGACAACACAAAAAGAAAAATATGACAGAGAAAGCCAAAATAAGATTAATTATTGTTTAGGAGACTTGGTCTATTTACAAAAAACAACCTATAAGGAACAAAAAGTTAAAACCGAAACAGGACGAACCTTTTAGAATAGTAAGAATTCTGCCAAATAACTATGTTTTAAAGCACCAGTATAAAGAAACGGAAGAAATAGTACACCATAATAGACTGAAAAAAGGATTTTTCTCAAAACCATGGAAATCGCAGCCTATTTCTTCAGATGAGGAAGGAGGAAACAATTGCACCAGCATATATCAGGTTAGGCCATATAAATTCTATGACCTTTTTAATGACCACAACAGTTGGGAGAAATGAAAGGAATATTTAGCCCAGTCTTGGCTACAAACTTTCCACAACAAACAAGAGAAAAGGGGCAATATTCAATGCCCATCGGATACTAGTGATGAAAGAGACAGAGAAGAATCTCAAAGACAACCTACTGGTTCAGGAGATAATAAACACGAGGTTAACTCTAAAGAAGAAGAAAAATGGGAAGAATCACAAGAATTGTTTAAATTTCATACGCTAGACTCGCCTACAGTCTTAAAAAAATGGGTTTTGAAATAAACACCATCTACAAGACGCAAGCTAACAGCACTTGAAACAGATAACTCTTCTACAGAAACGGATATGACTAAACCTGGACCCTGTGTAAGGAATAACACTTTCAGATAAAAGCTATTGAGGAAAGTTAAGAAACCAAAAATGCGGCAGCAAGTCCCTTCTTCAGCAGGGCAAGTGGCCAAATCACTAATGCAAAAGTTAAAGCACCAAGAGTAACAGAGGCTAAAGACCTTTGACGAAGAAACAAAACCACGCTCAAGTTCAAAACCTCGTAAGCCACAGCATAGAGACCACGGAAAAATTTGTCAATATTACAAGGAGGAGAAACTAAATTTAGATTCCAAAACTCCAAAGGTCAGGAAACTGAAAAAGGGAAAACTATTGCTGCTAACAGTCACTTAATATTTAAATAAAGTAATCAAACCGGTAAGAGATTCTACGATACATAATTTGCACTTTACTGAAAAAATTTAAATATTTTACTTTTACAGCTTTAATATATCAAATAATACTAACATTTTGATTAATAAATATCAGTATATGCATACCAAACTGACAATGAACATTAATTTGTGCTTTTTCAGTAAAGTGCAAAATATGTTGTGACCTTGGGAAGGCATAGGGATTTTGAGCCCTACTCATGTTAATATCTACTCGTTTTGAGTTTGACTCGGTTATTTGTTGCAATTTCTGTTCGTTTTGGGTTTCATTTATTTATCGACGCTGAATTGTGATAGTTTGACGCTTGGTAGATTATTTGATTTTAGTTTTGCTCATTTCTGGTTTAATGGAGTTCTTTACTTTTGTTTGAAAAACCCATTTTGTGGAAAAAGTTTTTTTTATTAATTTATTTTCGTTTTATATTGACAGAGACTTTTTAGGGAAAAAGAAATTAGTGGTTTAAATCTTTTCGTTGCTATAAGACTTTATAGTTTAGCCTGCTATTTGTATGCTGGAAAAATATTTTCAGCAATTTTTAACAACATACACCCTTTTAAAAATTTGGACACAAATAGTAGGGTTTAATTTAGTTTCATACCTCCTCTAGTTGACCTGAAATAGAAAACTTGATACCATTCGCAAAAAAATCTGTTTACTTTCTTGATAGCTTGGATACACTTAGGCTACGCTATTTTGATTTGGTTAAATTATAAGAGAGGAAGTGGCCCCGAAATTTGAATGTAATGCCTTCAGTCGTTCTTGGGATATTGCTGAGATGCCTTATTGGGAATCAGCATTAAATTAGTGCATTTTGATTTAATCTTAAGGCAAAATTTAGTTTTTAAATATAATGGGCAAATAGGAGGGTGGGCGAAGGGAGGGGGATTAGTTGCCCTCAAATCACTTTCAACTATTAAAAAGGGCACTAGCCCTTTCTGTTTTCAATGGAATGAGCCATTTTCGAAGTTTCTATGACTAGTACTTCGATAAGAAGTGCCTTGGTTTAAAAAAAAATAATAATGCATTGTACCCACATCGCTCTTTACTATAAAAATGTCAAGCCTTCCAATGACTTTCGACTATTGAAAAGGGCAATAGCCCTTTCAATTTCCAATCAAATGAGCTCTTTTTGAGATTCTACGTCAACGATTTCTATAAACATCTTATATGCCCGTCAGGGAATAAATTACAACCCTTGCCGTGTACCCTGTGAGGGGGTTGTCATCCTCAAAGACCTAATTTCCAGAACTTTCAACTAAATTGAACAAAATGGGTATCTCAAAATTTTGATTGGGCGTGTTTGGGGAAATGGTGGGCGTGAGAGGGGCGTTTGTTACTCTCCAATCATTATTAACTATGAAAAAAGGCACTAGCGCTTTCAATTTCTAATCGAATGAGCCCTTTTGAAGTTTCTACGACAGCGATTTCTATAAAAACCTTAAATTCTCCCGAGGCATAACTTACAACCCTTAGCCCGAGGGCCGGGGGAGGGCTGTCATCCTCAAAGACCTAATTTCCAGAACTTTCAACTACGTTGAACAAAATTGCTAACTCAAAATTATGATTGGATGGGTTTGGGGAAATAGTGATCGTGAGAAGGGGTTTAGTTGCCCTCCAATCACTTCCGACTCTCAAAAAGGGAACTAGCCCTTTCAATTTCCAATTGAATGAGCCCTTTTTGAAGTTTCTACGACAACTTTTTCTATAAAAACCTTATATACCCAAAGGGCATAGCTTGCAACCCTTGCTCTGAGGTCTCTGAGGGGGTATTCATCCTCAAAGACATAGGATGTTTTTTGGGAAAAGGTCGGCGTGAGTTAGTTGCCCTCGAATCATTTTCGATTGTTAAAAGGGGCACTAGCCCTTTGAATTTCCAATCAAATGAGCCCCTTTTCAAGTTTCTGCGACAGAGCTTTCAATAAAAACCCTATATGCCCCCAGGGCATAACTTACAGCCCTCACCCTGAGGGTTGTGGGGGGAATGTCATCCTAAAATATATAAATTCCGGACCTTTCAAATTGTTTGAGCAAAATGGCTATCTCAAAATTTGATTGGATATGTCTGGATAAATGGTGGGCGTGGAAGGGGTGTTAGTTGCTTTCCAATCTTTATTGACTATTAAAAAGGGCACTAGCCATTTCAATTTCCAATCAAATGAACCCTTTTTGAAGTTTTTACGACAACGCTTTCTATAAAAACCTTATATGCCCCCAAGGCATAACTTACAACATTTGCCCTGAGGGCTCTAGGGGGAGTTTCCTCCTCAAAAATATAATTTATATGATGAAATTAACTACGCTGAGCAAAATGGCTATCTCAAAATTTTGATTGGATGTGTTTAGGGAAATGGTGGGCGTGGAAGGGGAGTGAGTTACCTTTCAATCACTTTCGGCTATTAAAATGGGCACTAGCCATTCTAATTTCTTCCAATTGAATGAGCCCTTTTGGAAGTTTCAAGGCTCCAAACGACAACTTCATCGAAATGTAGTGCCGTGGTATGGAAAAAAAAATAATTCAATACGAAGTCCCCGAAAAATGTTTGGAGGAATGATGGGCGTGAGAGGGGGGTTAGTTGCTTTCCAAATACTTTCAACTATTAAAAAGGGCATTAGCCATTTGAATTTCCAATCAAATGAGCCCTTTTTGAAGTTTTTACGACAACGCTTTCTATAAAAACCTTATATGCCCCCAAGGCATAACTTACAACATTTGCCCTGAAGACTGTAGGGGGGAGTGTCCAGCTCAAAGATATAATTTCCGGACCTTTCAACTGCGTTGAACCAAATGGTTATCTCAAAATTTTGACTGGATGTTTTTGGGGAAATGGTGGGCTTGGGAGGGGTGTTAGTTGCCCTCCAATCACTTTCGACTATTAAAAAGGGCACTATCCATTTCGATTTCCAATCGAGTGAGCCCTTTTTGAAGTTTCTTCGACAATACTTTCTATAAATTCTTATTCCCCCCCCCCGGGACATAACTTAAAACCCTTGCCCCGAGAGCTGTGGGGGGGGGGGTTTCATCCTGAAAGACCTAGTTTCCAGAACTTTTAAATACGTGGACAAGATGTCTGTCTCAAAATTGGGATCGAATATGTTTGGGGAAAAGGTTGGCGTGAGAGGGTGGTTAGCTGCCCTCTGATCACTTTTGACTATTAAAAAGGGCACTAGTGCTTTCAATTTCCAATCGAATGACCTTTTTTGAGGTCTCTACGACAACGCTTTCTATAAAATTCTTAAATGCCCCAGGGCATAACTTACGACCCTTGCCCTGAGGGCTTTGGGGGTGTGTCCTCCTCAAAAACATAATTTCTATTTAGAAATCAACTACGCTGAACAAAATGGCTATTTCAAAATTTTGATTGGATGTGTTTTGGGAAATGGTGGGCTTAGAAGGGGTGTTAGGTGCCTTCCAGTCACTTTCGTCTATTAAAAAGGACACTAGACATTCCAATTTCCATTCGAATGAGCCCTTTTCGAAGTTTTTACGAGAACTCCTTCGATACGAAGTGCCCTGGTATGGAAAATAAATAGTACATTGTGCCAATATCGGTCTTTACTTAGGCAGCGTGATTGCGCTGCCTATGATATCAAACGGGCAGAGGTTCGCGCGGCAAATGGATTAGTGTAAACTCAGTCTCAAAAATCTGAGTATATATATGAAAAATCAAACGCATTAATCCGGCCAATTGACGTACTTAGCCAGGAAATTGGATATTGAGCAAGTTTCTTTGAAGCCCACAAATTCCAGGATATGTACTTTTATCTTAATAAAAAGTGGTATTTCAAAACTTTGCATCTTGTATTATTTTGCGTTATGTATTTTTTATTTCATATTAAATTCTTTTTGTTTAATTGAGCAGTTACCACATTACCCGTTTACCTGACGAAGCCACTTGAAATACGCAAATGTGAAAGAAAATGCGCATTAACAGACTAAAAAGATCCTTTAGTTGATTCCTCTCTAGACAAATCGAAATTCTGGACAGTGTATAATGGATGGGACACCTTTTTGGCTCATAAAATTAATACTGCTGCTATTACTGCTAGGAAACCCCTGCAGCAGCAAGTTAACACAGCCACGCACATCCTCCTTCATTCCAATTTATTCAAAGCTTCCCCCCTTACACCCTCCAAAGAAGTTTTGATTTCGGAGGAATTCTTCCTTACGACATCCTCCCACCCCGTTCGGGGGTGATCTGCATTTCGTTTGGTGCTAGAAGGATGGCCAACAAGGACGATCTATGGCGTTCTGTCATCCTTCATCTGTCAAACAGTTCCTAGCTATCCTAACCTCTCCCTCATTTTAGCCCTAGAAAGCGGGATCTAACTACAGTTTTGTATATGTTACTGTTTGAAATATGATGAGTCAGACGGGTACCCAAATCAATCCGTTGACAATTTCTCTGGGAAACTCCTAACAAATTTTCACATGTCTTTGGGAGTGCCCACGCTTGAGAACCATGTTTGACAACTGTTACCAATTAATACAGATTAACTGATGAAAGTAGTCCTATTAAAGTTGTAAACCTTTTAAGCACGACTAAGCTTTTTTAGACTTATGGAAATCGTCATTTTTGAAACAGTTTGTAAAAAAAGTAGTATACATACAATTAGATCTATGATTTCGACCTTAGAGGGAGAGCTATGTCAAATAATGGTTCTTGCGGGGGGGGGGGGGGAATGAAAAGGGCCTATCCTATTTGAAACTAAGTATGTATCAGAAGGTGCTATTAAATAAGGGAATGTACATACATAGCTGAAATGGGCTCAAATCACTTACAGGAATTGTCATTTCGTAATGATTCCCTTCTTTTATTAAATCCCACTTATTGGCGCGCCAGGCCGTGTAAATTTGAAAAAAAAAACCTATAATTTGTGAAAAATACCAGGTTCAAAGATAACATGAGGCTGACAAACTAAAGGAAGCAGAATGTTTTTTTTTCTATAACAAAGGTCTGTGTCATAAAACTGGAATACCCTTACATTTGTAAATATAAATAAATTAAAACAAGCACTCAAATAAATCTTTACGCACCACTTGATGGTCAACTTCAAGAACTAAGGGACTACCAGGTTCAAAGATAACATGAGACTGACAAAGTAAAGGAAGCAGAAGGTTTTTTTCTACAACAAAGGTCTGTATCATAAAACTGGAATACCCTTACATTTGTAGATGTAAATAAATTAAAACAATCACTCAAATAAATCCTTACGCACCACTTGATGGTCAACTTCAGGAACTAAGGAACTACCAGGTCCAAAGATAACATGAGGCTGAGAAAGTAAAGGAAGCAGAAGATTTTTTTTCTACAGCAAAGGTCTGTATCATAAAACTGGAATACCCTTACATTTGTAGATATAAATAAATTAAAACAAGCACTCAAATAAATCTTTACGCACCACTTGATGGCCAACTTCAGGAACTAAGGAACTACCAGGTCCAAAGATAACATGAGTCTGACAAAGTAAAGGAAGCAGAAGATTTTTTTTCTATAACAAAGGTCTGTATCATAAAACTGGAATACCCCTACATTTGTAAATATAAATAAATTAAAACAAGCACTCAAAAAAATCTTTACGCACCACTTGATGGTCAACTTCAGTAACTATAGAATTAAATTAAAAATACTGCTTGTGTCAGGAATAAAAATTGTTGAAAAAGTTTCTCTGGCTAATTGTGTTACGTTGAGCAGTTTTACTACTGCTGTGACTACTACCACAACTATGCCTAAGGGTATGAAGGTGAAATTTTCAGAGAATATTTCTGAAAATTTCTGTTGTACGGATGACAACCTGTCATCCGTATGCAGGTTGTCAAAAGGGCATATCAGCAATATCTTGGGAACAGTTTTGTATGTGAATTAAAACTTATAACGGTTTTTGTGGGGGATGTTTAACTAACCAAAAGACAATATTTGCATCATAATACTACTGCTTCTACTCCTACAACTACTACTACTACTACTGCCATTGAAATTCTACTAGTAATTAAGTGACGGTTTCTCCGTTTCCTATCTCGCACATAGTATATGCGAGTTTTTAATTTTCTATGTCTTCAAAAGATATTTTCAAAATTATAAAAGTTTTAAAAACTATAGCGACCATATGTACTTTCTTGCCTCTATTACTTTCTTTTTCACTTTTGCTGTTGCTATTGCTTTTCTGTTGCGCTGTTTTTTACTACCTTGTGTCTTGATTGATTATTTCCTAGATTGTTTCCCAATGCAGACTTCATTGATAATCCCAGGCTCTTTTTGAGCAAGAGAAAGTAATAATGTAACTCAATCACATCATTTATTGATTTTTCAAAGCTAGAAAATGAACTTCAAAACATTTGGGACCTGAAATAAAACCGACATTACGGCTCAGTCACTCCCATTTTAACTATCATTGCAAATACAGGACAATAAAAAGAGTAAACATTAAGCACTTTAAATGGCTAATAAAAGGGATTTGCTTTATCATTGATGCAGTCCTTTTTAACATTCTCTAACTCTTTAAATTGCCTTTAATCGTAAATTGAAATTCTCTGTCGCAGCTCAACAGCTAGTTCAGTGGTTCCTCGCTTTTCTCATTATCCATTCTAGGAAGTTAAAAGTTTGGTCCTCCAGGAGTAGTTGAGAACATGGACTTATTATTGGAAGTAGAGATGACCCTATAACTCCAGGGGGGCTCCTTATATGGGCATAGAATACTGACGGGGCACCAAATATGGGCATAGCCTCCTTAGGGAGAATGATTGCGTAATCGGTCAATGACCTCTTTCTCCAGGTGTGTTTTTGGCACGCTCTCAGCGAATGTTGTTGTTATTGTTTTGAACAGAGTAATTAGAGAGAACACGTGGTTAATGGGGTCAATGTTGTTGTCGTTCGAAGCAAAGTTAATGACACTTCCTTCCTGTTCGAGGCAGATGTTATGATCCAGAAATAGTATTTGTTGTTGTTATTCGAGTCAGATGTTATGAGGTTCCCGGAAACAGTTAATGACATTTCCTTCCTGTTCGAGGCAGATGTTATGATCCGAAAATAGTATTTGTTATTGTTATTCGAGCCAGATGTTATGAGTTCCGAGAAACAGTTAATTAATGTCTGACAGATGACGTCAAGTTAATTAATGTCTTTGCATTTCCAAAGAGAATTGTCTAGGAGAAACAGTTAGATCACACATGATGTCATGATTGATTGATTGACACGAAAGGGGAATTAATTTGTTGTTCTAAAGAGAATTGATTCACGAAAGGGAAATTAATTTGTTGTTTCTAACAAGAGAATCGTTTCCGAGCAGACGTTTGATCTTAGCGTGCGAAAAGGTTTCCAAATAATTTGAAATAAGCCAGCGCAGGGATGCCAAACAAATGGAACATGCTGAAATTCCGTTTAGGGATAATTTTGGCGAAACCGTTTTAGCTATTTTATGGAATTATTTCGGCGAAACAGCTAGAGACATTATAAAATATGATTTTAGAAGAGATTTTGGAAGAGAATTTGAGTGTGGTCGTTATAATACACAAGTTTCATTTGACAGTGTTGTGAGGTCCTCTAACCCAACCCCAAAGGTTCCGATCCTCCTACCCACAACCCCGAAGGAAGCCAGCGGTCCTCAAAGGTTCTCTGGGCTTCCAAAGGACCCCCCCCCCGGACCCCCAAAGACCCTCACCCAGTCCCCAAAGGTCCCCAGGCACCCAAAGGGCCCCAGACCCTAAAAAGGCCATACCCGAGCCCCAAAGGTCCTCCCCGGTCCCCAAAGGTCCACCAGACCCCCAAAAGCCCTCCCCGGTCCCCAAAGGTCCACCAGAACCCCAAAAGCCCTCCCCCGGTCCCCAAAGGCACTCCCCGGTCCCCAAAGGCCCTCCCCGGGCTCCCAGGGCTCCCAAAGGGCCCCGATTACTCTACCCCAACCCAAAGGGCCCCGATTGCTCTACCCCAACCCCAAAGGCTTCTCATACCCCACCCCAACCCCGAAGGAAGCCCCCGGTCCTCAAAGGCCCCCCAAGCTCTCAAAGGGCCACCGGAGCCCCCAAAGGCCCACCCAGACCCCCAAAGGCCATCCCCGGGTCCCCGCGCGCGTACGTAGGCTAACCTAGGCTACGCTAACGTAGGCTACGCGCGCGTACGTAGGCTAACCTAGCCTAACCTAACTTAACCTAACCTAATTTAATCTAACCTAACCTAACTTACCTAACCTGACTTAACCTAACCTAATCTCGCAGCGCTTCCCGCGGTTCTTCCCGGGCCCACCGGTGCTTCCCGGGTCCCGCGGTGCAAAAAGCTATCTAACCCCCCATGTCGACTTTGTACCAGTTAGATTAGGTTAGATTATCTTGAGTGCTCATGATAAGCTAACCTAATCTAACCTAACTTAAACGTGGAGAAACCTAACCTCTAACTTAAACGTGGAGAAACCTAACCTCTAACCTAACCTAACCTATGGTTTTGGTATTTCTATGCAATATTGTGGAATTTTGTGGTTATGCTAGTTTAGACTAAACTTCAACTCTAACTAAATCTCTAAGCTAAGATTCTAGGCTAAACCTCTAAGCTATAACTCTTAACTAAAACTAAACTAAACAATAACTCTAACTAAAACTCCAAGCTACGACTCTAAGCTAAAACTATAAACTCTTAACTATAACTAAACTAAACGAAAATTCAACCCTAACTAAAACTCTAATCTAAGACTTTAAGGTAAAACTTAAAACTCTTAACTAAAACTAAACTAAACTAGAACTCTAACTAAAACTCTAAGCTAAGACTTTAAGGTAAAACTCTAAACTCTTAACTAAAACTAAACTAAGCTAGAACTCTAACTAAAACTCTAATCTAAGACTCCAAGCTAAAACTCTAAACCCTTAACTATAACTAAAATAAACTTCAACTCTAAGTAAAACTCTAAGCTAAAACTCTAAGGTAGAACTCTAAACTCTTAACTAAACTAAACTAGAACTTCAACAAAAACTCTGAGCTAAGACTCTAAGATATAACTCTAAACTCTTAACTAAAACTAAACTAAACTAGAACTCTAAGTAAAACTCTAAGCTAAGACTCTAAGCTAAAAACTCTAAATTCTTAACTGTGACTAAACTAAACTTCAACTTCAACAAAAACTCTAAGCTATGACTCTATGATAAAACTCTAAACTCTTAACTAAACTAAACTAGAACTCCAACAAAAACTCTAAACTACGACTCTAAGCTAAAAACTCTAAATTCTTAATTATAACTAAACTAAACTTCAAATCTAACAAAAACTCTAAGCTAAGACTCTAAGGTAAAACTCTAAACTCTTAACTAAAACTAAACTAAACTAGAACTCTAACAAAAACTCTAAGCTACGACTCAGCTAAAACTCTAAACACTTAACTAAAACTTAACCAAACTAGAACTTTAAGTAAAAATCTAAGCTATGACACTAAGCTAAAACTCTAAATTCTTAACTTTAACTAAACTAAACTTTAACTCTAACTATAACTCTAAGCTAAGACTCTAAGCTAAAACTCTAAACTCTTAACTATTACTAAACTAAACTTCAACTCTAACAAAAACTCTAAGCTAAGATTCTAAGCAAAAAACTCTAAACTCTTAACTATTACTAAACTAAACTTCAACTCTAACAAAAACTCTAAGCTAAGACTCTAAACTATTAACTAAAACTAAACTAAACTAGAACTTCAACAAAAACTCTAAGCTAAGACTCTAAGCTAAAAACTCTAAACTCTTAACTAAAACTAAAATAAACTAGAACTCTAACAAAAAACTCTAAGCTAAGACTCTAAGCTAAAATTCTAAACTCTTAACTAAAACTAAACTAAACTAGAACTCTAACTAAAACTCTAAGCTAAGACTCTAGGGTAAAACACTAAACTCTTAACTAAAAGTAAACTAAACTAGAACCCTAACTGAAACTCAAAGGTAAAACATCAAATTCTTAACTAAATTGAACTAAACTAGAACTCTAACAAAAAAACTCTAAGCTAAGACTCTAAGGTAAAACTCTAAACTCTTAACTAAAACTAAACTAAACTAGAACTCTAACTAAAACTCTAAGCTATGACTCTAAGGTAAAACACTAAACTCTTAACTAAAAGTAAACTAAACTAGAACTCTAACTGAAACTCAAAGGTAAAACATCAAATTCTTAACTAAAATTAAACTAAACTAGAACTCTAACAAAAACTTTAAGCTAAGACTCTAAGGTAAAACTCTAAACTCTTAACTAAAACTAAACTAGAACTCTAACAAAAACTCTAAGTCTTAGCTAAAACTCTAAACTAAAACTAAACTAAACTAGAACTTCAACAAAAACTCTAAACTAAGACTCTAAGCTAAAACTCTAAACTCTTAACTAAAACTAAACTAAACTAGGACTCTAACAAAAACTCTAAGCTAAGACTCAGCTAAAACTCGAAACTCTTAACTAAAACTTAACCAAACTATCACTTTAAGTAAAAATCTAAGCTATGACACTAAGCTAAAACTCTAAATTCATAACTTTAACTAAACCAAACTAGAACTCTAATTGAAACTCTAAGTCTAAACTAAAACTCTAAACTAAAACTAAACTAAACTAGAACTCTAACAAAAACTCTAAGTTAAGACTCAGCTAAAACTCGAAACTCTTAACTAAAACTAGACTAAACTAGAACTCTAACTAAAACTCTAAGCTATGACTCTAAGGTAAAACATCAAACTCTTAACTAAAACTAAACTAAACTAGAACTCTATCAAAAACTCTAGGCTAAGACTCTAAGCTAAAAACTCTAAACTCTTAACTAAAACTAAAATAAACTAGAACTCTAACAAAAAACTCTAAGCTAAGACTCTAAGCTAAAATTCTAAACTCTTAACTAAAACTAAACTAAACTAGAACTCTAACTAAAACTCTAAGCTATGACTCTAAGGTAAAACATCGAAGTCTTAGCTAAAACTAAACTAAACTAGAACTCTATCACAAACTCTAAGCTAAGACTCTAAGCTAAAACTCTAAGCTCTTAACTAAAACTAAACTAAAACTATAACTCTAAGCTAAGTCTCTAAGCTAAAACTCTAAACTATTAACTAAAACTAAACTAAACTAGAACTTCAACATAAACTCTACGCTAAGACTCTAAGCTAAAAACTCTAAACTCATAACTAAAACTAAAATAAACTAGAACTCTAACCAAAACTCTATGCTAAGACTCTAAGCTAAAACACCAAACTCTTAACTAAACTAAACTAGAACTCTAACTGAAACTCAAAGGTAAAACATCAAATTCTTAACTAAAATTAAACTAAACTAGAACTCTAACAAAAACTCTAAGCTAAGACTCTAAGGTAAAACTCTAAACTCTTAACTAAAACTAAACTAGAACTCTAACTAAAACTCTAAGCTATGACTCTAAGGTAAAACACTAAACTCTTAACTAAAAGTAAACTAAACTAGAACTCTAACTGAAACTCAAAGGTAAAAACATCAAATTCTTAACTAAAATTAAACTAAACTAGAACTCTAACTAAAACTCTAAGCTATGACTCTAAGGTAAAACACTAAACTCTTAACTAAAAGTAAACTAAACTAGAACTCTAACTGAAACCAAAGGTAAAAACATCAATTCTAACTAAAATTAAACTAACTAGAACTCTAACAAAAACTCTAAGTCTTAGCTAAAACTCTAAACTAAAACTAAACTAAACTAGAACTTCAACAAAAACTCTAAACTAAGACTCTAAGCTATAACTCTAAACTCTTAACTAAAACTAAACTAAACAAGAACTCTAACAAAAACTCTAAGCTAAGACTCAGCTAAAACTGGAAACTCTTAACTAAAACTTAACCAAACTATCACTTTAAGTAAAAATCTAAGCTATGACACTAAGCTAAAACTCTAAATTCGTAACTTTAACTAAACCAAACTAGAACTCTAATTGAAACTCTAAGTCTAAACTAAAACTCTAAACTAAAACTAAACTAAACTAGAACTCTAACAAAAACTCTAAGTTAAGACTCAGCAAAAACTCGAAACTCTTAACTAAAACTAAACTAAACTAGAACTCTAACTAAAACTCTAAGCTATGACTCTAAGGTGAAACATCAAACTCTTAACTAAAACTAAACTAAACTAGAACTCTATCAAAAACTCTAGGCTAAGACTCTAAGCTAAAAACTCTAAACTCTTAACTAAAACTAAAATAAACTAGAACTATAACAAAAACTCTAAGCTACGACTCTAAGCTAAAATTCTAAACTCTTAACTAAAATTAAACTAAACTAGAACTCTAACAAAAACTCTAAGCTATGACTCTAAGGTAAAACATTGAAGTCTTAGCTAAAAGTAAACTAAACTAGAACTCTATCACAAACTCTAAGCTAAGACTCTAAGCTAAAAAACTCTAAACTCTTAAATAAAATTAAACTAAACTAGAACTCTAACAAAAACTCTAAGCTATTAACTAAAACTAAACTAAACTAGAACTTCAACAAAAACTTTAAGCTAAGACTCTAAGCTAAAACTCTAAACTATTTACTAAAACTAAACTAAACTAGAACTTCAACAAAAACTCTAAGCTAAGACTCTAAGCTAAAAACTCTAAACTCTTAACTAAAACTAAACTAAACTAGAACTCTAACTGAAACTCAAAGGTAAGACATCAAACTCTTAACTAAAATTAAACTAAACTAGAACTCTAACAAAAACTCTAAGCTAAGACTCTAAGCTAAAACTCTAAACTATTAACTAAAACTAAACTAAACTAGAACTTCAACAAAAACTCTAAGCTATGACTCTAAGCTAAAAACTCTAAACTCTTAACTATAACTAAACTAAACTAGAACTCTAACTGAAACTCAAAGGTATTACATCAAACTCTTAACTAAAATTAAACTAAAACTCTAACTGAAACTCAAAGGTAAAAAAATCAAACTCTTAACTTTAATTAGACTAAACTAGAACTCTAACAAAAAAACTCTAAGCTAGGACTAAGCTAAAACTCTAAACTCTAAAATAAAATTAAACTAAACTAGAACTCTAACAAAAACTCTAAGCTAAGACTCTAAGCTAAAACTCTAAACTATTTACTAAAACTTAACTAAACTAGAACTTCAACAAAAACTCTAAGCTAAGACTCTAAGCTAAAACTCTAAACTCTTAACTAAAACTAAACTAAACTAGAACTCTAACTGAAACTCAAAGGTAAGACATCAAACTCTTAACTAAGCTAGAACTTCAACAAAAAACTCTAAGCTAAGACTCTAAGCTAAAACTCTAAACTATTAACTAAAACTAAACTAAACTAGAACTTCAACAAAAACTCTAAGCTATGACTCTAAGCTAAAAACTCTAAACTCTTAACTAAAACTAAACTAAACTAGAACTCTAACTGAAACTCAAAGGTAAGACATCAAACTCTTAACTAAGCTAGAACTTCAACAAAAAACTCTAAGCTAAGACTCTAAGCTAAAACTCTAAACTATTAACTAAAACTAAACTAAACTAGAACTTCAACAAAAACTCTAAGCTATGACTCTAAGCTAAAAACTCTAAACTCTTAACTAAAACTAAACTAAACTAGAACTCTAACTGAAACTCAAAGGTAAAACATCAAACTCTTAACTAAAATTAAACTAAACTAGAACTCTAACAAAAAAAAACTCTAAGCTAAGACTCTAAGCTAAAAACTCTAAGCTCTTAACTAATACTAAAATAAACTTCAACTCTAACTTAAACTCTAAGCTAGGACTCTAAGCTAAAACACCAAACTACTAAACTAACTAAAAATCCAACTGAAATTCAAAGGTAAAACATCAAACTCTTAACTAAAATTAAACTAAACTAGAACTTCAACAAAAACTCTAAGTTAAGACTCTAAGCTAAAACATTCTATACTTTTAACTAAAACTAAAGCACGGGCTGGGTGGTCCTTTGGGAGCCCGGGGAGAGCCGTTGGGGGTCTGGGGCCCTTGAGCGCCGATTGGTCCTTTGGGAGTCCGGTGGACCTTTGGGTGCCGGGGGAAGGCCTTTGGGGGTCCGGGGGGCCAGTTGGGAGCCTGGGGGACCTTTGGGGACCGAGGGAGGGCCTTTGGAAGCCTGGGGAGGGCCTTCGGGTGGCCCGGGGATTGCCTTTGGGGGTCTGGGTGGGCCTTTGGGGGCTCCGGAGGCCCTTTGAGACCTTGGGGGCCTTTGGGGGGCCGGGGGAGGGCCTTTGGGGCACAGGGAGGGCCTTTGGGGCACAGGGAGGGCCTTTGGGGCACAGGGAGGGCAGTTGAGGGCTTGGGAGACATTTGGGGACCGGTGGAGGGCCTTTGGGATCAAGTTGGTCCTTCGGGAGCTCGATGGGCCTTTGGGGGACCCGGGGATGGCCTTTGGGGGTCTGGGTGGGCCTTTGGGGGCTCCGGTGGCCCTTTGAGAGCTTGGGGGGCCTTTGAGGACCGGGGGCTTCCTTCGGGGTTGGGGTGGGGTATGAGAAGCCTTTGGGGTTGGGGTAGAGCAATCGGGGCCCTTTGGGTTGGGGTAGAGTAATCGGGGCCCTTTGGGAGCCCTGGGAGCCCGGGGAGGGCCTTTGGGGACCGGGGGAGGGCCTTTGGGGACCGGGGGAGGGCTTTTGGGGTTCTGGTGGACCTTTGGGGACCGGGGAGGGCTTTTGGGGGTCTGGTGGACCTTTGGGGACCGGGGAGGACCTTTGGGGCTCGGGTATGGCCTTTTTAGGGTCTGGGGCCCTTTGGGTGCCTGGGGACCTTTGGGGACTGGGTGAGGGTCTTTGGGGGTCCGGGGGGGGGTCCTTTGGAAGCCCAGAGAACCTTTGAGGACCGCTGGCTTCCTTCGGGGTTGGGGTAGGAGGATCGGAACCTTTGGGGTTGGGTTAGAGGACCTCACAACACTGTTCAAATGAAACTTGTGTATTATAACGACCACACTCAAATTCTCTTCCAAAATCTCTTCTAAAATCATATTTTATAATGTCTCTAGCTGTTTCGCCGAAATAATTCCATAAAATAGCTAAAACGGTTTCGCCAAAATTATCCCTAAACGGAATTTCAGCATGTTCCATTTGTTTGGCATCCCTGCGCTGGCTTATTTCAAATTATTTGGAAACCTTTTCGCACGCTAAGATCAAAACGTCTGCTCGGAAACGATTCTCTTGTTAGAAACAACAAATTAATTTCCCTTTCGTGAATCAATTCTCTTTAGAACAACAAATTAATTCCCCTTTCGTGTCAATCAATCAATCATGACATCATGTGTGATCTAACTGTTTCTCCTAGACAATTCTCTTTGGAAATGCAAAGACATTAATTAACTTGACGTCATCTGTCAGACATTAATTAACTGTTTCTCGGAACCTCATAACATCTGGCTCGAATAACAATAACAAATACTATTTTCAGATCATAACATCTGCCTCGAACAGGAAGGAAAAGTCATTAACTGTTTCCGGGAACCTCATAACATCTGACTCGAATAACAACAACAAATACTATTTCTGGATCATAACATCTGCCTCGAACAGGAAGGAAGTGTCATTAACTTTGCTTCGAACGACAACAACATTGACCCCATTAACCACGTGTTCTCTCTAATTACTCTGTTCAAAACAATAACAACAACATTCGCTGAGAGCGTGCCAAAAACACACCTGGAGAAAGAGGTCATTGACCGATTACGCAATCATTCTCCCTAAGGAGGCTATGCCCATATTTGGTGCCCCGTCAGTATTCTATGCCCATATAAGGAGCCCCCCTGGAGTTATAGGGTCATCTTATTATTGGAAGAGATATGTGTGTCAAAATTTCCATGCTAATGAGCATTAAACAGAGATTAACTTCAATTGAGGATATATATATAGAGAGCGTTAAATGAAGTGTACTCTCTAATAATAATTGAAGGTTAGTTAAAGAACTATAGCGCGTCGATTATAAGCAAGACTTTTTAAGGAAATGTGTAAAAAATACATATCCCAAAAGAATAAATTTGTTTTGCTGATTCCAAATATTCTAAGTTTATTAGGCTTAAAGTAACTTGAATAAATAAATTTTGTTTAAGGAAATCGTTTAATTTTGTAAAAAGTGTGAAAATAGGAAAAGAAAACGAGGGGATGTCTTTACGAAACCCGTACCATTAAATTAAAAATTCGTAAAACCCGAAGCAGGGTCTTCCGCCCCCTTCTCTAGAAATATAAAAATTTATGTTTCCTTCGGATGTGATCTGTTTATTTTTTTTCTCCTGATAATATCCAACCTGTAGCTGTAGAAAATTGGAATAGGGCTCGTCTAAACAAGAATTTTGACCTTAATTAGTAGCAGAAAGGGCCACTTTTGAACAAGGTCTTCGGATATTTATAGCATGAAAGAACAGTTTTGAATAATGGAAGCATTATTAAGGTCAATATTTGAAAGTCTTATTGGAACAAGTTTCTTCGTATTGAGATATAGTCAATCGTGATGTTATTCGTAACCATGTTTATGATATAATATTGTATAGTTGTTAACCAGATTTTAAGGGGGCAAGCCTCAAAAAGTATAGTTACGGTGATTAAAGAAATACTTAGTTGTGTCTTAGTACTTAATAACTACCCTTAAGACTCGCTTATTTCTACCACTTTCCTCTTTGTAGTGACAAACATTTGGATACAAAATTATTTCACGTCTCATCCGTAACCTGAATAATTCCTTGGTTAGTCACAATACCGATTTCAACATGGAGCCTATTTCTTCTGTTCGTCCCTTGTAATTTATTAAATAAAAAAAAAGTTTTTTTTTACTGAAAGTAAGCAACGACGTTAAAACTTAAAACGAACAGAAAATTATTCCGTATATGAAACGGGCTGTCCCCTCCTCAACGCTTCGCTCTTTCCGCAAAATTTTTTTATTGTTTAAAAAAATAGAGCTGCAGAAAAGTCCAACTTTAGCGTAAAGAGCAAGGCGTTGAGGAGGGGACAATCCCCTTATATACGGAATAATTTCTGTTCGTTTTAAGTTTTAACGTCGCTCCTTACTTTCAGTTAGAAAACTTGTTTTTTTTTCATTTAAATTTTGAACATATTTGAATAAATGCAGGTTTTGATTTTAGTTCACCGTACATGAATAATCAACACCAAATTTGTATATTTATTTTACTTTTGTTTGGTTAAATGGCTTTCTCGAAAATGGTTTAATTTTATTTACGGACGTTTATATTAGTAATAAATATACATAAATTACGAATTAACCTACGTAACGAATTTCTATATTCATATATTTTTAATACGTATATTAGGGGGTTCGCCCCCTAGTAAATACCTCTCTCTTTACGCTAAAGTTCGAATTTCGTTCTAATTCTTTAAAAATTACCCCTTAATCACAAGCAGAGGAGCCTCTCTAATTTCGAGTAGAACAAGATCACAGCCAATCAGAGGGCTAGAATCCAAGTAGAACAAGACCACACCCTATTTCTAAGCCAATCACAGAGCTAGAAATACTACTAGTACAAGATCATAGGCTAAGTGACATCAGAGCAGATTTCTGGGAAATTGATTAGCTTGAATTTTACGTGATTTGTGTCCTCTTATCTGCTAATGATAAACAGTTATATCATTTTCATAGGGGTGAAACAAAGCTAGATATTATTCATATTTTTAATTGAATTGTATGAAAGGGATAAAAGAGTTAAAAGCGCGTACCAGTTAAGGTAAGTCTCAGAGAATGGTAAGTCTTAGGGAACTTGATATAAACGTTAGAATGTTATGCGGGACCCTAAAGAGATAGAAATTCTATTTTAATAAGGATTTATTTCCTTTAGGCTTAGTGATAAACTCCGGAATTATTATTTCGAAGCCCTTATAATGTAAGTAGAACATATTAGATATTTTTCAGAGATACAAGGAGATTAAAAGAGTTTGAATATATTACTGAGTCGGATTCCTGGGAATTTTAATGTATCAGCACACAGTTGCCAGAACAAAAGAACTGTCAGTGATTAATCGTTATTTGGGGGACTATTTGGGACGAAACAATTTGAGACATTTGTTAATACAACTGATTTTATTAATAATATTTGATTTTTTAATAAAGTTGGGCCTTAGCTTTCAGAAAGAGCGAAACGGTTTGAGTCATTTTAGAGGATGATTTGAGTGAAACAGGGTGAGAAATGTGAGTTGACTTGGCTTTATTTCATGGATATGTTCTGTATAATACACTTGGCTGTGTTCTGTATAATACTGTATACTACTCTTCAACATATTAATAATATTTGATTTTTTTTAATAAAGTTGGGTTTTAGTCGTCAGAAATATGAACATCCACGTTTAAAATACATCTGGTTTTATTAATAATACTTGATTATTTTTTAATAAAGATGGGTTTTAGTTTTCAGAAATAAGTACACCCACCTTTAAAACACATTTGATTTTATTAATAATGTTTGATTTTTCTAATAACGTTGGGTTTTAGTTTTCAGAAATAAGAATATACACGTTTAAAATACATATGAATAATATTTTATTTTTTAATAAGTTGGGTTTTAGTTTTCAGAAACAAGAACGCCCACGTTTAAAATACATGTGATTTTATTAATAATATTTGATTTTCTAATAGAGTTGGGTTTTAGTTTTCAGAAAGAGCGAAACAGTTTGAGACATTTTAGAGGAAGATTTGCTTTATTTCATGGATGTGTTCTGTATAATACACTTGGCTGTGTTCTGTATGATACTAAATACTACTATTCAACATATTAATAACATTTGATGTTTTTAAATAAAGTTGGGTTTTAGTCTTCAGAAATATGAACATCCACGTTTAAAATACATCTGGTTTTATTAATAATACTTGATTATTTTTTAATAAAGATGGGTTTTAGTTTTCAGAAATAAGTACACTCACGTTTAAAATACATTTGGTTTTATTAATAATATTTGATTTTTCTAATAAAGTTGGGTTTTAGTTTTCAGAAACAAGAACGTCCACGTTTAAAAACATGTGATTCTATTAATAATATTTGATTTTTTTAAATAAAGTTAGGTTTACTCTATAATACTCTTCAACATATTAATAATATTTGATTTTTTTAAATAAAGTTGGGTTTTAGTCTTCAGAATTATGAACATCATCGTTTAAAATAAATCTGGTTTTATCAATAATACATGACTTTTTAATAAAGATGGGCTTTAGTTTTGAGAAACAACAACACCGACGTTTAAAATACATGTGATTTTATTAGTAATATTTGATTTTTTAATAAAGTAAGGTATTAGTTTCAAGAAATATGAACATCACCGTTTAAAATACATCTGATTTTCTTAATAATATTTGATATTTTAATAAAGTTGGATTTTAGTTTTCAGAAACAAGAACGTCCACGTTTAAAATAGATGTGATTCTACTAACAATATTTGATTTTTTTTAATAAAGCTGGGTTTAGTTTCAAAAAATTCACATTTAAGCTACATTTCTTAACGTATGTTGATGTGTGTTGTCTGAAACCTATGATTTTGGGTGCTTGGTTTACTATTTTGCACTTTTCTGACCTAGGTTTCTTAGCCTGTCGTAGGTGTGAGTTGTCTGATATTTATGATTTGGGATGTATGGTTTACTATTTTAGACATTTTTTAGCTAGGTTTGTTAACCTTTCATTAGTGTGTGTTGCATGAAACTTATGATTTAGGATATCTAGTTTGCTATTTTTGACTTTTCTGAGCTAGATTTCCTAACCTTTCGTAGATGTATGTTGTATGAAATCTATGATTTGGGATGCTTGGTTTACTATTTCGCACTTTTCTGAGCTAGGTTTCATAGCCTTTCTTAGGTGTATGTTGTACGAAACCCATGATTAACTTTAATATTTTTGGGAGGTAGGGGATGATCCAAAGCCTCATTGGGTACATTTTTGCATTTTTTAATAAGGTTTTGTTTTAGTTTTCAGAAATATGAACATCCTAGTTTAAAATACATCTGATTTTATTAATAACATTTGATTTGTTTTTTAAAGTTGGGTTTTAGTTTCAAGAAATACGAGCATCCATTTTTAAAGTACAAATGATTTTATTAATAATATTTGATATTTTAATAAAGTTGGATTTTAGTTTTCAGAAATAAGAGCACCCACGTTTAAAATACATGTGATTCTATTAATACTATTTGATTTCTTTTAATAAAGTTAGGCGTTAGTTTAAAAAAATCACATTTAAGCTAGATTTCTTAATGTATCTAGATGTGTGTTGTCTGATACCTGTGATTTGGGGTGCTTGGTTTACTATTTCGCACTTTTCTGACCTAGGTTTCTTAGCCTGTCGTACGTGTGTGTAGTCTGAAATATATGATTTGGGATGCATGGTTTACTATTTTAGACATTTCTTAGCTAGGTTTCTTAACCTTTCGTAGGTGCTTGTCGCATGAAACTTTATTATTTGGGATGTCTAGTTAGCTATTTTGGACTTTTCTGAGCTAGATTTCCTAACGTTTCGTAGGTGTATGTTGTCTGAAACCTATGATTTGGGATGTTTGGTTTACTATTTCGCACTTTTCTGAGCTAGGTTTCATAGCCTTTCATAGGTGTATGTTGTATGAAACCCATGATTAAATTTAATATTTTTTTGGGGGGTGGGGGATGATCCAAGGCCTCTGTGGGTACATTTTTGTATATTTTTTGTTAACAAAGTTGGGTTTTAGTTTTCAGAAAAATCCCTGTTTCAAATACATCTAATTTTATTAATAGCATTTGATTTTTTTTTAATAAAGTTGGGTTTTAGTTTCCAAAAACATGAACATCCACGTTTAAAATACATATGATTTTATTAATAAAATTTGATATTTTAATAGAGTTGGGTTTTAGTTTTTGGAAATAAGAACACCCAGGTTTAAAATACAAGTGATTCTATTAATAATATTTGATTTTTTTTAAAAATAAAATTGGGTTTTGGTTTCAAAAAATTCACATTTAAGCTAGATTTCTTAACTTATGTAGATGTGTGTTGTCTGAAACCTATGAACTGGGGTGCTTGGTTTACTATTTCGCACTTTTCTGACCTAGGTTTCTTAGCCGTTCATAGGTATGTGTTCTCTAAAATCTACGATTTGGGATGTTTGGTTTACTATTTTATACATTTCTTAGCTCTGTTTCTTAACCTTTCTTAACCATGGTGTGTGTTGCATGAAACTTGTGTTTTGGGATGTATAGTTTGCTGTTTTGGACTGTTCTGAGCTAGATTTCCCAACCTTTCGTAGGTGTAGGTTGTCTGAAATCTATGATTTTGGATGGTTGGTTCACTATTTTGCACTTTTCTGAGCTAGGTTTCATAGCCTTTCATAGGTTTATGTTGTATGAAATCCATGACTAACTTTAAGATTTTTTTTTGAGAGGGGGGATGATCCATGGCCTCATTGTGTACATTTTTGCATATTTTTTAAAATAAAAGTGGGTTTTTAGTTTTCAGAAATATGAACATCCCAATTTAAAATACATATGATTTTATTAATAACATTTGATTTTTTAAATAATGTTAGGTTTTAGTTTCAAGAAATACGAACATGCACGTTTAAAAAACATATGATTTTATTAATAATATTTGATATTTTAATAAAGTTGGGTTTTAGTTTTCGGAAATAAGAACACCCACGTTTAAAATACATGTGATTATATTAATAATATTTGATTTTTTTTAAAATAAATTTAGGTCTTAGTTTCAAGAAATATGAACAATACCGTTTAAAATACATCAGATTTTATTAATAATATTTTATTTTTTAGTAAATTTGGGTTTTAGTTTTCAGAAACAAGAACGTCTACGTTTAAAATACATTTGATTTTATTAATAATATTGGAGTTTTTTAATAAAGTTGGGTTTTAGTTTTCAGAAAGGGCGATACAGCTTGAGACATTTTAGATGGTGATTTGGACGATACATAGTGAGACATGTAAGTTGAATTAGCTTTACTTCATGGCTGTGTTCTGTATAATACACTTGTCAGTGTTTAATTATATATGATTTTATTAATAATATTTGATTTTTTAATAAAGTTGGGTTTTAGTTTTCAGAAACAAGAACGTCCACGTTTAAAATACTTAATATTTTATTAATAATATTTGATTTTTTTTAAATAAAGTTGCGTTTTAATTTTCAGAAAGGGCGAAACAGTTTGAGACATTTTAAAGGATGATTTGGGCGAAACAGAGTGAGACATATGAGTTGACTTAGATTTACTTCAGGGCTGTGTTCTGTATAATACGCTTGGCTGTGTTTAATAATATTTGATTTTTTAATAAACTTGGGTCTTAGTTTTCAGAAACAAGAACACCCACGTTTAAAATATATGTGATTTATTAAAAACACTTGATTTTCTAATAAAGTTGGGCTTTAGTTTTCAGAAATAAGAACACCCACGTTTAAAATATACGTGATTTTATTAGTAATACTTGATTTTTTAATAAAGTTGGGTTTAGTTTCACAAATATGATCATCCAAGTTTAAAATATATGTAATTTTATTAATAAAGTTTGGTTTAAATTTTCAGAAATATGAGCATCCAAGTTTAAATACATGTGATTTTGTTAATAATATTTGATTATTTTTTTAAATAAGGTTCTGGTTTTTAGTTTTAGGAAATAAGAACAACCACGTTTAAAATACACGTGATTTTATTAATAATACATGATTATGCCCTTCTATTTCAAAAGGCTGATTTTTTTTTGAATTTTTTTATGAATCTTAAAATGACATGAAATAAACTTGCAGCTGTACCAATCCTACTCTATGCTTACTCGTAGACACGACGCGGCTTTCCCAGTGGTAATCTATGGCAGGTTATCGACCCTACCGAGTTTATTGCAAGTTTTTTGGGACACTAATCATTGTACAGTGGAACGATAAACACATAAATTGTATCTTTAAAAAAATGAAGATGGAGCATTTTAAGAAAGTATGTTCACATGATAGTGCGCGCACGTAACCCAGTCTAAATTAAACTTAAAAGGTTAATAATCTCCATGAAATTTATACTTTCAGACTCAGCAGTCTGAGAACACACTTTCAGGTTCAACATGTCGGAGAACCCTAAGTTATATGTTCCTATAAAGAGTTTGTTACTTACTTACAATTTTTTCATAATTTCTTGAATGAAATGTCTGTATTCTGTATCCAGGAGGTGAATTCAAGAAAGAGTTTGTTGCTTAATTACAATTTTTCATAATTTCTTGAATGAATATTCTGTGTTGTGTATCTAAGAGTTGAATTCAAGAAAGAGTTTGTCACTTACTTACAATTTTTCATAAGTTCTTGAATGAAATTTCTGTATTGTGTATTCAAGAGGTGAATTCAAGAAAAAGTTTGTTGCTGACAATTTTTTCATAATTTCTTAAATGAAATTTCTCTATTATGTATCCAAGAGGTGAATTCAAGAAAAAGTTTGTTATGACTTTATTAAAATCAAATACTATTAATAAAATCAGATTATTTTAAACGTGGATGTTCCTTTTTCTGAAAACTGAAAACTCTCTCTGTCTGTTCGTCTGGACTGGGTGTTTGCTTGTTGGTGGAGATTTTCGACCTAAAAATGCAGCTCATCTCTCTCTCAGGCTTCGGTAAAAGTTCTTTTAACCTATCTCATTTTCTAATATATCCGCTATGATCCTGTTAGTAGTAGTAGTAGTGTTTATATTTCTGAAAATTCCTTTTATTACATTTCCAACTTTTTAATAGATATTCTAAACGTTTGACGTTCTAGCATACCCTAAAAATAATGGGAATATGTCAAAGTAATGCGTAAAATATTTCTGTTGAAATAATGACATGTAGAATATTAACATAAAAAATGCATTGCATACATTATTATACATTATTAGTGTCATTGAATAACTTTGGACATTTTGGATCTGTTCCATAAAATACTTCATCATGTTATCTCTTGATGGTGTAGCTATTGTCTTCTCTTAGTTCGTAATCAGTAGAGTAATCATTATTCCATTTTGTGTCATAAACTATTTTTACTGGGGTGTCACCTAAATCTTCAATATACATTTTGTCTTTTCTATTATCAGGTTCATTGACTATAAGATGAATAGTAGTAATAACGTTTGTTGGCACTTTGTTTTTTATCGATTCATCTTTATATTCCTTAGTGATATTTTCTGCCAATGCCCTTTTAATTTTCCCAGCAGTTTCACTGTCTAATGGCACATTATTTTTACACAGGTAACAGTTCCATCATGTAGAAAAGATATGGTTTATGATATTAGTTGAAGAGTATGCCCGTCTTCTTTTGATCTTTCGTTGAATGCTAATACCCGATAGCTGACGATGGGATGTAACTTTGGGTAACTTGTTATCACAAGCACTAGCAACAAGATGCCCCTCTTCATCAACTATTATTTTTATGTTGGCATTCTCTTTGAGTGCAATCATCTCTGGAGATCTCAATCTTGCATAACCACCATCATAAGAGTTGAATGTTTTTGGTACTCCAAAGAAATTTAATTCCTTACTGTCATGACAATGCACAAATACATTTCCAGTAGTGCTACCCCTTGTACTTGTTTCATAGTTCAAATACTTCTCCTTGTCAGCACTCAATGCTACAATAACACTATCATGTGAAAACACTTTCTTAAAATGCTCCATCTTCACTTTTTAAAGATACGACTTATGTGTTTATACTTTCACTGTACAATGATTAATGACCAAAAAACATGCGATAAGCTAGACAGTGTCGATAACCTGCCATAGAGTACCACTGGGAAAGCCACATCGTGTCTACGAGCAAGCATAGAGTATGATTGGTACAGCCACAAGCATATTTCATGTCATTTTAAGATTTATAAAAGATTCCAAGTCGAAAAAAATCGGTATTGAGAAAAAGAAGGGCATAATCATGTATTACTAATAAAATCACCTGTATTTTAAACATGGTTGTTCTTATTTCCGAAAACTAAAAATCAAACCTCATTAAAAAAAATAATCAAATATTATTAATAAAATCACATGTATTTTAAACGTGGAAACTGAAACCCAACTTTATTAAAAAATCAAGTATTATTAATAAAATCACATATAGTTTAAATGTGGGTGTTCTCATTTCTGAAAATTAAAACACAAGATTATTAATAAAATAACATATATTTTAAACGTGGATGATCATATTTCAGAAAACTAAAACCCAACTTCATTAAAAAATAAAGCATTAATAATAAAATTACATACATTTTAAACGCGGGTGTTCTTATTTCTGAAAACTAAAACCCAAATTTATTCAAAATCAAGTATTATTAATAAATCACATATATTTTAAACTTGGGTGTTCTTATTTCCGAAAACTAAAACCCAACTTTATTAAAAAATCAAATACTATTAATAAAATCATATATTATTAAACAGAGCCAAGTGTATTATACAGAGCACAACCATGAAGTTAAGCTAAGTCATCTCACATGTGTTCTTTCACCCTAATCATGCTCTAAAATGTCTCAAACTATTTCGCCCTTTCTGAAAACTAAAACCCAACTTTATTAAAAATCAAATATTATTAATAAAATCAGATATATTTTAAACGGTGATGTTTAAAATTCCTTGAAATAAAGATCTAACTTTATTTAAAAAAATATTATTAATAAAATCAAATGTATTTTAAACCTGGACGTTCTTATTGCCGAAAACCAACTTTATTAAAATAGAAAATATTTTTAATAAAATAATATGTATTTTAAACATGAATGTTCGTATTTCTTGAAACTAAAACCCAACTTTATTAACAAAATCAAATATTATTAATAGAATCACGTGTATTTTGATCGTGAATGTTCTTATTTCCGAAAACTGAAACCCAACTTTATTAAAATATCAAATATTATTTATAAAATCATATGTATTTTAAGCGTGGATGTTCGTATTTCTTGAAACTAAAACCCAAATTTATTTTTTTAAAATCAAATATTATTAATAAAATCAGATGTATTTTAAACTGGAATGTTCATATTTCTGAAAACTAAAACCCAACTTTATTAAACATACGCAAAAATTTACCCAATAAGGCCATGGATCATCCCCCTCCTCCTAAAAAAAATATTGAAGTTAATCATGGGTTTCATACAACATACACCTATGGAAGGCTATGAAACCTAGCTCAGAAAAGTGCGAAATAGTAAACCAAGCATCCCAAATCGTAGGTTTTAGACAACATACACCTACGAAAGGTTAGGATATCTAGCTAAGAAAAGTCCAAAATAAAAATGTGATTCTACTAACAATATTTGATTTTTTTTTAAATAGAGTTGGGTTTAGTTTAAAAAAATTCACATTTAAAATACATTTCTTAACGTATGTTGATGTGTGTTGTCTGAAACCTATGATTTGGGGTGCTTGGTTTACTATTTTGCACTTTTCTGACCTAGGTTTCTTAGCCTGTCGTAGGTGTGAGTTGTCTGATATTTATGATTTGGGATGTATGGTTTACTATTTTAGACATTTTTTAGCTAGGTTTGTTAACCTTTCATTAGTGTGTGTTGCATGAAACTTATGATTTAGGATATCTAGTTTGCTATTTTGGACTTTTCTGAGCTAGATTTCCTAACCTTTCGTAGATGTATGTTGTATGAAATCTATGATTTGGGATGCTTGGTTTACTATTTCGCACTTTTCTGAGCTAGGTTTCATAGCCTTTCTTAGGTGTATGTTGTACGAAACCCATGATTAACTTTAATATTTTTGGGAGGTAGGGGATGATCCAAAGCCTCATTGGGTACATTTTTGCATTTTTTAATAAGGTTTTGTTTTAGTTTTCAGAAATATGAGCATCCTAGTTTAAAATACATCTGATTTTATTAATAACATTTGATTTGTTTTTTAAAGTTGGGTTTTAGTTTCAAGAAATACGAGCATCCATTTTTAAAGTACAAATGATTTTATTAATAATATTTGATATTTTAATAAAGTTGGATTTTAGTTTTCAGAAGTAAGAGCACCCACGTTTAAAATACATGTGATTCTATTAATACTATTTGATTTCTTTTAATAAAGTTAGGCGTTAGTTTAAAAAAAATCACATTTAAGCTAGATTTCTTAATGTATCTAGATGTGTGTTGTCTGATACCTGTGATTTGGGGTGCTTGGTTTACTATTTCGCACTTTTCTGACCTAGGTTTCTTAGCCTGTCGTACGTGTGTGTAGTCTGAAATATATGATTTGGGATGCATGGTTTACTATTTTAGACATTTCTTAGCTAGGTTTCTTAACCTTTCGTAGGTGCTTGTCGCATGAAACTTTATTATTTGGGATGTCTAGTTAGCTATTTTGGACTTTTCTGAGCTAGATTTCCTAACGTTTCGTAGGTGTATGTTGTCTGAAACCTATGATTTGGGATGTTTGGTTTACTATTTCGCACTTTTCTGAGCTAGGTTTCATAGCCTTTCATAGGTGTATGTTGTATGAAACCCATGATTAAATTTAATATTTTTTTGGGGGGTGGGGGATGATCCAAGGCCTCTGTGGGTACATTTTTGTATATTTTTTGTTAACAAAGTTGGGTTTTAGTTTTCAGAAAAATCCCTGTTTCAAATACATCTAATTTTATTAATAGCATTTGATTTTTTTTTAATAAAGTTGGGTTTTAGTTTCCAAAAACATGAACATCCACGTTTAAAATACATATGATTTTATTAATAAAATTTGATATTTTAATAGAGTTGGGTTTTAGTTTTTGGAAATAAGAACACCCAGGTTTAAAATACAAGTGATTCTATTAATAATATTTGATTTTTTTTAAAAATAAAATTGGGTTTTGGTTTCAAAAAATTCACATTTAAGCTAGATTTCTTAACTTATGTAGATGTGTGTTGTCTGAAACCTATGAACTGGGGTGCTTGGTTTACTATTTCGCACTTTTCTGACCTAGGTTTCTTAGCCGTTCATAGGTATGTGTTCTCTAAAATCTACGATTTGGGATGTTTGGTTTACTATTTTATACATTTCTTAGCTCTGTTTCTTAACCTTTCTTAACCATGGTGTGTGTTGCATGAAACTTGTGTTTTGGGATGTATAGTTTGCTGTTTTGGACTGTTCTGAGCTAGATTTCCCAACCTTTCGTAGGTGTAGGTTGTCTGAAATCTATGATTTTGGATGGTTGGTTCACTATTTTGCACTTTTCTGAGCTAGGTTTCATAGCCTTTCATAGGTTTATGTTGTATGAAATCCATGACTAACTTTAAGATTTTTTTTTGAGAGGGGGGATGATCCATGGCCTCATTGTGTACATTTTTGCATATTTTTTAAAATAAAAGTGGGTTTTTAGTTTTCAGAAATATGAACATCCCAATTTAAAATACATATGATTTTATTAATAACATTTGATTTTTTAAATAATGTTAGGTTTTAGTTTCAAGAAATACGAACATGCACGTTTAAAAAACATATGATTTTATTAATAATATTTGATATTTTAATAAAGTTGGGTTTTAGTTTTCGGAAATAAGAACACCCACGTTTAAAATACATGTGATTATATTAATAATATTTGATTTTTTTTAAAATAAATTTAGGTCTTAGTTTCAAGAAATATGAACAATACCGTTTAAAATACATCAGATTTTATTAATAATATTTTATTTTTAGTAAATTTGGGTTTTAGTTTTCAGAAACAAGAACGTCTACGTTTAAAATACATTTGATTTTATTAATAATATTGGAGTTTTTTAATAAAGTTGGGTTTTAGTTTTCAGAAAGGGCGATACAGCTTGAGACATTTTAGATGGTGATTTGGACGATACATAGTGAGACATGTAAGTTGAATTAGCTTTACTTCATGGCTGTGTTCTGTATAATACACTTGTCAGTGTTTAATTATATATGATTTTATTAATAATATTTGATTTTTTAATAAAGTTGGGTTTTAGTTTTCAGAAACAAGAACGTCCACGTTTAAAATACTTAATATTTTGTTAATAGTATTTGATTTTTTTTAAATAAAGTTGCGTTTTAATTTTCAGAAAGGGCGAAACAGTTTGAGACATTTTAAAGGATGATTTGGGCGAAACAGAGTGAGACATATGAGTTGACTTAGATTTACTTCAGGGCTGTGTTCTGTATAATACGCTTGGCTGTGTTTAATAATATTTGATTTTTTAATAAACTTGGGTCTTAGTTTTCAGAAACAAGAACACCCACGTTTAAAATATATGTGATTTATTAAAAATACTTGATTTTCTAATAAAGTTGGGCTTTAGTTTTCAGAAATAAGAACACCCACGTTTAAAATATACGTGATTTTATTAGTAATACTTGATTTTTTAATAAAGTTGGGTTTAGTTTCACAAATATGATCATCCAAGTTTAAAATATATGTAATTTTATTAATAAAGTTTGGTTTAAATTTTCAGAAATATGAGCATCCAAGTTTAAATACATGTGATTTTGTTAATAATATTTGATTATTTTTTTAAATAAGGTTCTGGTTTTTAGTTTTAGGAAATAAGAACAACCACGTTTAAAATACACGTGATTTTATTAATAATACATGATTATGCCCTTCTATTTCAAAAGGCTGATTTTTTTTTGAATTTTTTTATGAATCTTAAAATGACATGAAATAAACTTGCAGCTGTACCAATCCTACTCTATGCTTACTCGTAGACACGACGCGGCTTTCCCAGTGGTAATCTATGGCAGGTTATCGACCCTACCGAGTTTATTGCAAGTTTTTTGGGACACTAATCATTGTACAGTGGAACGATAAACACATAAATTGTATCTTTAAAAAAATGAAGATGGAGCATTTTAAGAAAGTATGTTCACATGATAGTGCGCGCACGTAACCCAGTCTAAATTAAACTTAAAAGGTTAATAATCTCCATGAAATTTATACTTTCAGACTCAGCAGTCTGAGAACACACTTTCAGGTTCAACATGTCGGAGAACCCTAAGTTATATGTTCCTATAAAGAGTTTGTTACTTACTTACAATTTTTTCATAATTTCTTGAATGAAATGTCTGTATTCTGTATCCAGGAGGTGAATTCAAGAAAGAGTTTGTTGCTTAATTACAATTTTTCATAATTTCTTGAATGAATATTCTGTGTTGTGTATCTAAGAGTTGAATTCAAGAAAGAGTTTGTCACTTACTTACAATTTTTCATAAGTTCTTGAATGAAATTTCTGTATTGTGTATTCAAGAGGTGAATTCAAGAAAAAGTTTGTTGCTTACAATTTTTTCATAATTTTTTAAATGAAATTTCTCTATTGTGTATCCAAGAGGTGAATTCAAGAAAAAGTTTGTTATGACTTTATTAAAATCAAATACTATTAATAAAATCAGATTATTTTAAACGTGGATGTTCCTTTTTCTGAAAACTGAAAACTCTCTCTGTCTGTTCGTCTGGACTGGGTGTTTGCTTGTTGGTGGAGATTTTCGACCTAAAAATGCAGCTCATCTCTCTCTCAGGCTTCGGTAAAAGTTCTTTTAACCTATCTCATTTTCTAATATATCCGCTATGATCCTGTTAGTAGTAGTAGTAGTGTTTATATTTCTGAAAATTCCTTTTATTACATTTCCAACTTTTTAATAGATATTCTAAACGTTTGACGTTCTAGCATACCCTAAAAATAATGGGAATATGTCAAAGTAATGCGTAAAATATTTCTGTTGAAATAATGACATGTAGAATATTAACATAAAAAATGCATTGCATACATTATTATACATTATTAGTGTCATTGAATAACTTTGGACATTTTGGATCTGTTCCATAAAATACTTCATCATGTTATCTCTTGATGGTGTAGCTATTGTCTTCTCTTAGTTCGTAATCAGTAGAGTAATCATTATTCCATTTTGTGTCATAAACTATTTTTACTGGGGTGTCACCTAAATCTTCAATATACATTTTGTCTTTTCTATTATCAGGTTCATTGACTATAAGATGAATAGTAGTAATAACGTTTGTTGGCACTTTGTTTTTTATCGATTCATCTTTATATTCCTTAGTGATATTTTCTGCCAATGCCCTTTTAATTTTCCCAGCAGTTTCACTGTCTAATGGCACATTATTTTTACACAGGTAACAGTTCCATCATGTAGAAAAGATATGGTTTATGATATTAGTTGAAGAGTATGCCCGTCTTCTTTTGATCTTTCGTTGAATGCTAATACCCGATAGCTGACGATGGGATGTAACTTTGGGTAACTTGTTATCACAAGCACTAGCAACAAGATGCCCCTCTTCATCAACTATTATTTTTATGTTGGCATTCTCTTTGAGTGCAATCATCTCTGGAGATCTCAATCTTGCATAACCACCATCATAAGAGTTGAATGTTTTTGGTACTCCAAAGAAATTTAATTCCTTACTGTCATGACAATGCACAAATACATTTCCAGTAGTGCTACCCCTTGTACTTGTTTCATAGTTCAAATACTTCTCCTTGTCAGCACTCAATGCTACAATAACACTATCATGTGAAAACACTTTCTTAAAATGCTCCATCTTCACTTTTTAAAGATACGACTTATGTGTTTATACTTTCACTGTACAATGATTAATGACCAAAACACATGCGATAAGCTAGATAGTGTCGATAACCTGCCATAGAGTACCACTGGGAAAGCCACATCGTGTCTACGAGCAAGCATAGAGTATGATTGGTACAGCCACAAGCATATTTCATGTCATTTTAAGATTTATAAAAGATTCCAAGTCGAAAAAAATCGGTATTGAGAAAAAGAAGGGCATAATCATGTATTACTAATAAAATCACCTGTATTTTAAACATGGTTGTTCTTATTTCCGAAAACTAAAAATCAAACCTCATTAAAAAAAATAATCAAATATTATTAATAAAATCACATGTATTTTAAACGTGGAAACTGAAACCCAACTTTATTAAAAAATCAAGTATTATTAATAAAATCACATATAGTTTAAATGTGGGTGTTCTCATTTCTGAAAATTAAAACACAAGATTATTAATAAAATAACATATATTTTAAACGTGGATGATCATATTTCAGAAAACTAAAACCCAACTTCATTAAAAAATAAAGCATTAATAATAAAATTACATACATTTTAAACGCGGGTGTTCTTATTTCTGAAAACTAAAACCCAAATTTATTCAAAATCAAGTATTATTAATAAATCACATATATTTTAAACTTGGGTGTTCTTATTTCCGAAAACTAAAACCCAACTTTATTAAAAAATCAAATACTATTAATAAAATCATATATTATTAAACAGAGCCAAGTGTATTATACAGAGCACAACCATGAAGTTAAGCTAAGTCATCTCACATGTGTTCTTTCACCCTAATCATGCTCTAAAATGTCTCAAACTATTTCGCCCTTTCTGAAAACTAAAACCCAACTTTATTAAAAAATCAAATATTATTAATAAAATCAGATATATTTTAAACTGTGATGTTTAAAATTCCTTGAAATAAAGATCTAACTTTATTTAAAAAAATATTATTAATAAAATCAAATGTATTTTAAACCTGGACGTTCTTATTGCCGAAAACCAACTTTATTAAAATAGAAAATATTTTTAATAAAATAATATGTATTTTAAACATGAATGTTCGTATTTCTTGAAACTAAAACCCAACTTTATTAACAAAATCAAATATTATTAATAGAATCACCTGTATTTTGATCGTGAATGTTCTTATTTCCGAAAACTGAAACCCAACTTTATTAAAATATCAAATATTATTTATAAAATCATATGTATTTTAAGCGTGGATGTTCGTATTTCTTGAAACTAAAACCCAAATTTATTTTTTAAAATCAAATATTATTAATAAAATCAGATGTATTTTAAACTGGAATGTTCATATTTCTGAAAACTAAAACCCAACTTTATTAAACATACGCAAAAATTTACCCAATAAGGCCATGGATCATCCCCCTCCTCCTAAAAAAAATATTGAAGTTAATCATGGGTTTCATACAACATACACCTATCGAAGGCTATGAAACCTAGCTCAGAAAAGTGCGAAATAGTAAACCAAGCATCCCAAATCGTAGGTTTTAGACAACATACACCTACGAAAGGTTAGGATATCTAGCTAAGAAAAGTCCAAAATAAAAATGTGATTCTACTAACAATATTTGATTTTTTTTTAAATAGAGTTGGGTTTAGTTTAAAAAAATTCACATTTAAAATACATTTCTTAACGTATGTTGATGTGTGTTGTCTGAAACCTATGATTTGGGGTGCTTGGTTTACTATTTCGCACTTTTCTGACCTAGGTTTCTTAGCCTGTCGTAGGTGTGAGTTGTCTGATATTTATGATTTGGGATGTATGGTTTACTATTTTAGACATTTTTAGCTAGGTTTGTTAGCCTTTCATTAGTGTGTGTTGCATGAAACTTATGATTTAGGATATCTAGTTTGCTATTTTTGACTTTTCTGAGCTAGATTTCCTAACCTTTCGTAGATGTATGTTGTATGAAATCTATGATTTGGGATGCTTGGTTTACTATTTCGCACTTTTCTGAGCTAGGTTTCATAGCCTTTCTTAGGTGTATGTTGTACGAAACCCATGATTAACTTTAATATTTTTGGGAGGTAGGGGATGATCCAAAGCCTCATTGGGTACATTTTTGCATTTTTTAATAAGGTTTTGTTTTAGTTTTCAGAAATATGAACATCCTAGTTTAAAATACATCTGATTTTATTAATAACATTTGATTTGTTTTTTAAAGTTGGGTTTTAGTTTCAAGAAATACGAGCATCCATTTTTAAAGTACAAATGATTTTATTAATAATATTTGATATTTTAATAAAGTTGGATTTTAGTTTTCAGAAGTAAGAGCACCCACGTTTAAAATACATGTGATTCTATAATACTATTTGATTTCTTTTAATAAAGTTAGGCGTTAGTTAAAAAAAATCACATTTAAGCTAGATTTCTTAATGTATCTAGATGTGTGTTGTCTGATACCTGTGATTTGGGGTGCTTGGTTTACTATTTCGCACTTTTCTGACCTAGGTTTCTTAGCCTGTCGTACGTGTGTGTAGTCTGAAATATATGATTTGGGATGCATGGTTTACTATTTTAGACATTTCTTAGCTAGGTTTCTTAACCTTTCGTAGGTGCTTGTCGCATGAAACTTTATTATTTGGGATGTCTAGTTAGCTATTTTGGACTTTCTGAGCTAGATTTCCTAACGTTTCGTAGGTGTATGTTGTCTGAAACCTATGATTTGGGATGTTTGGTTTACTATTTCGCACTTTTCTGAGCTAGGTTTCATAGCCTTTCATAGGTGTATGTTGTATGAAACCCATGATTAAATTTAATATTTTTTTGGGGGGTGGGGGATGATCCAAGGCCTCTGTGGGTACATTTTTGTATATTTTTTGTTAACAAAGTTGGGTTTTAGTTTTCAGAAAAATCCCTGTTTCAAATACATCTAATTTTATTAATAGCATTTGATTTTTTTTTAATAAAGTTGGGTTTTAGTTTCCAAAAACATGAACATCCACGTTTAAAATACATATGATTTTATTAATAAAATTTGATATTTTAATAGAGTTGGGTTTTAGTTTTTGGAAATAAGAACACCCAGGTTTAAAATACAAGTGATTCTATTAATAATATTTGATTTTTTTTAAAAATAAAATTGGGTTTTGGTTTCAAAAAAATTCACATTTAAGCTAGATTTCTTAACTTATGTAGATGTGTGTTGTCTGAAACCTATGAACTGGGTGCTTGGTTTACTATTTCGCACTTTTCTGACCTAGGTTTCTTAGCCGTTCATAGGTATGTGTTCTCTAAAATCTACGATTTGGGATGTTTGGTTTACTATTTTATACATTTCTTAGCTCTGTTTCCTAACCTTTCTTAACCATGGTGTGTGTTGCATGAAACTTGTGTTTTGGATGTATAGTTTGCTGTTTTGGACTGTTCTGAGCTAGATTTCCCAACCTTTCGTAGGTGTAGGTTGTCTGAAATCTATGATTTGGATGGTTGGTTCACTATTTGCACTTTTCTGAGCTAGGTTTCATAGCCTTTCATAGGTTTATGTTGTATGAAACCCATGACTAACTTTAAGATTTTTTTTTGAGAGGGGGGATGATCCATGGCCTCATTGTGTACATTTTTGCATATTTTTTAAAATAAAAGTGGGTTTTTAGTTTTCAGAAATATGAACATCCCAATTTAAAATACATATGATTTTATTAATAACATTTGATTTTTTAAATAATGTTAGGTTTTAGTTTCAAGAAATACGAACATGCACGTTTAAAAAACATATGATTTTATTAATAATATTTGATATTTTAATAAAGTTGGGTTTTAGTTTTCGGAAATAAGAACACCCACGTTTAAAATACATGTGATTATATTAATAATATTTGATTTTTTTTAAAATAAATTTAGGTCTTAGTTTCAAGAAATATGAACAATACCGTTTAAAATACATCAGATTTTATTAATAATATTTTATTTTTTAGTAAATTTGGGTTTTAGTTTTCAGAAACAAGAACGTCTACGTTTAAAATACATTTGATTTTATTAATAATATTGGAGTTTTTTAATAAAGTTGGGTTTTAGTTTTCAGAAAGGGCGATACAGCTTGAGACATTTTAGATGGTGATTTGGACGATACATAGTGAGACATGTAAGTTGAATTAGCTTTACTTCATGGCTGTGTTCTGTATAATACACTTGTCAGTGTTTAATTATATATGATTTTATTAATAATATTTGATTTTTTAATAAAGTTGGGTTTTAGTTTCAGAAACAAGAACGTCCACGTTTAAAATACTTAATATTTTGTTAATAGTATTTGATTTTTTTTAAATAAAGTTGCGTTTTAATTTTAAGAAAGGGCGAAACAGTTTGAGACATTTTAAAGGATGATTTGGGCGAAACAGAGTGAGACATATGAGTTGACTTAGATTTACTTCAGGGCTGTGTTCTGTATAATACGCTTGGCTGTGTTTAATAATATTTGATTTTTTAATAAACTTGGGTCTTAGTTTTCAGAAACAAGAACACCCACGTTTAAAATATATGTGATTTATTAAAAATACTTGATTTTCTAATAAAGTTGGGCTTTAGTTTTCAGAAATAAGAACACCCACGTTTAAAATATACGTGATTTTATTAGTAATACTTGATTTTTTAATAAAGTTGGGTTTAGTTTCACAAATATGATCATCCAAGTTTAAAATATATGTAATTTTATTAATAAAGTTTGGTTTAAATTTTCAGAAATATGAGCATCCAAGTTTAAATACATGTGATTTTGTTAATAATATTTGATTATTTTTTTAAATAAGGTTCTGGTTTTTAGTTTTAGGAAATAAGAACAACCACGTTTAAAATACACGTGATTTTATTAATAATACATGATTATGCCCTTCTATTTCAAAAGGCTGATTTTTTTTTGAATTTTTTTATGAATCTTAAAATGACATGAAATAAACTTGCAGCTGTACCAATCCTACTCTATGCTTACTCGTAGACACGACGCGGCTTTCCCAGTGGTAATCTATGGCAGGTTATCAACCCTACCGAGTTTATTGCAAGTTTTTTGGGACACTAATCATTGTACAGTGGAACGATAAACACATAAATTGTATCTTTAAAAAAATGAAGATGGAGCATTTTAAGAAAGTATGTTCACATGATAGTGCGCGCACGTAACCCAGTCTAAATTAAACTTAAAAGGTTAATAATCTCCATGAAATTTATACTTTCAGACTCAGCAGTCTGAGAACACACTTTCAGGTTCAACATGTCGGAGAACCCTAAGTTCATATGTTCCTATAAAGAGTTTGTTACTTACTTACAATTTTTTCATAATTTCTTGAATGAAATGTCTGTATTCTGTATCCAGGAGGTGAATTCAAGAAAGAGTTTGTTGCTTAATTACAATTTTTCATAATTTCTTGAATGAATGTTCTGTGTTGTGTATCTAAGAGTTGAATTCAAGAAAGAGTTTGTCACTTACTTACAATTTTTCATAAGTTCTTGAATGAAATTTCTGTATTGTGTATTCAAGAGGTGAATTCAAGAAAAAGTTTGTTGCTGACAATTTTTTCATAATTTCTTAAATGAAATTTCTCTATTATGTATCCAAGAGGTGAATTCAAGAAAAAGTTTGTTATGACTTTATTAAAATCAAATACTATTAATAAAATCAGATTATTTTAAACGTGGATGTTCCTTTTTCTGAAAACTGAAAACTCTCTCTGTCTGTTCGTCTGGACTGGGTGTTTGCTTGTTGGTGGAGATTTTCGACCTAAAAATGCAGCTCATCTCTCTCTCAGGCTTCGGTAAAAGTTCTTTTAACCTATCTCATTTTCTAATATATCCGCTATGATCCTGTTAGTAGTAGTAGTAGTGTTTATATTTCTGAAAATTCCTTTTATTACATTTCCAACTTTTTAATAGATATTCTAAACGTTTGACGTTCTAGCATACCCTAAAAATAATGGGAATATGTCAAAGTAATGCGTAAAATATTTCTGTTGAAATAATGACATGTAGAATATTAACATAAAAAATGCATTGCATACATTATTATACATTATTAGTGTCATTGAATAACTTTGGACATTTTGGATCTGTTCCATAAAATACTTCATCATGTTATCTCTTGATGGTGTAGCTATTGTCTTCTCTTAGTTCGTAATCAGTAGAGTAATCATTATTCCATTTTGTGTCATAAACTATTTTTACTGGGGTGTCACCTAAATCTTCAATATACATTTTGTCTTTTCTATTATCAGGTTCATTGACTATAAGATGAATAGTAGTAATAACGTTTGTTGGCACTTTGTTTTTTATCGATTCATCTTTATATTCCTTAGTGATATTTTCTGCCAATGCCCTTTTAATTTTCCCAGCAGTTTCACTGTCTAATGGCACATTATTTTACACAGGTAACAGTTCCATCATGTAGAAAAGATATGGTTTATGATATTAGTTGAAGAGTATGCCCGTCTTCTTTTGATCTTTCGTTGAATGCTAATACCCGATAGCTGACGATGGGATGTAACTTTGGGTAACTTGTTACCACAAGCACTAGCAACAAGATGCCCCTCTTCATCAACTATTATTTTTATGTTGGCATTCTCTTTGAGTGCAATCATCTCTGGAGATCTCAATCTTGCATAACCACCATCATAAGAGTTGAATGTTTTTGCTACTCCAAGAAATTTAATTCCTTACTGTCATGACAATGCACAAATACATTTCCAGTAGTGCTACCCCTTGTACTTGTTTCATAGTTCAAATACTTCTCCTTGTCAGCACTCAATGCTACAATAACACTATCATGTGAAAACACTTTCTTAAAATGCTCCATCTTCACTTTTTAAAGATACGACTTATGTGTTTATACTTTCACTGTACAATGATTAATGACCAAAAACACATGCGATAAGCTAGATAGTGTCGATAACCTGCCATAGAGTACCACTGGGAAAGCCACATCGTGTCTACGAGCAAGCATAGAGTATGATTGGTACAGCCACAAGCATATTTCATGTTATTTTAAGATTTATAAAAAATTCCAAGTCGAAAAAAAATCGGTATTGAGAAAAAGAAGGGCATAATCATGTATTACTAATAAAATCACCTGTATTTTAAACATGGTTGTTCTTATTTCCGAAAACTAAAAATCAAACCTCATTAAAAAAAATAATCAAATATTATTAATAAAATCACATGTATTTTAAACGTGGAAACTGAAACCCAACTTTATTAAAAAATCAAGTATTATTAATAAAATCACATATAGTTTAAATGTGGGTGTTCTCATTTCTGAAAATTAAAACACAAGATTATTAATAAAATAACATATATTTTAAACGTGGATGATCATATTTCAGAAAACTAAAACCCAACTTCATTAAAAATAAAGCATTAATAATAAAATTACATACATTTTAAACGCGGGTGTTCTTATTTCTGAAAACTAAAACCCAAATTTATTCAAAATCAAGTATTATTAATAAATCACATATATTTTAAACTTGGGTGTTCTTATTTCCGAAAACTAAAACCCAACTTTATTAAAAAATCAAATACTATTAATAAAATCATATATTATTAAACAGAGCCAAGTGTATTATACAGAGCACAACCATGAAGTTAAGCTAAGTCATCTCGCATGTGTTCTTTCACCCTAATCATGCTCTAAAATGTCTCAAACTATTTCGCCCTTTCTGAAAACTAAAACCCAACTTTATTAAAAAATCAAATATTATTAATAAAATCAGATATATTTTAAACTGTGATGTTTAAAATTCCTTGAAATAAAGATCTAACTTTATTTAAAAAAATATTATTAATAAAATCAAATGTATTTTAAACCTGGACGTTCTTATTGCCGAAAACCAACTTTATTAAAATAGAAAATATTTTTAATAAAATAATATGTATTTTAAACATGAATGTTCGTATTTCTTGAAACTAAAACCCAACTTTATTAACAAAATCAAATATTATTAATAGAATCACCTGTATTTTGATCGTGAATGTTCTTATTTCCGAAAACTGAAACCCAACTTTATTAAAATATCAAATATTATTTATAAAATCATATGTATTTTAAGCGTGGATGTTCGTATTTCTTGAAACTAAAACCCAAATTTATTTTTTTAAAATCAAATATTATTAATAAAATCAGATGTATTTTAAACTGGAATGTTCATATTTCTGAAAACTAAAACCCAACTTATTAAACATACGCAAAAATTTACCCAATAAGGCCATGGATCATCCCCCTCCTCCTAAAAAAAATATTGAAGTTAATCATGGGTTTCATACAACATACACCTATCGAAGGCTATGAAACCTAGCTCAGAAAAGTGCGAAATAGTAAACCAAGCATCCCAAATCGTAGGTTTTAGACAACATACACCTACGAAAGGTTAGGATATCTAGCTAAGAAAAGTCCAAAATGAAAATGTGATTCTACTAACAATATTTGATTTTTTTTTTAAATAGAGTTGGGTTTAGTTTCAAAAAATTCACATTTAAAATACATTTCTTAACGTATGTTGATGTGTGTTGTCTGAAACCTATGATTTGGGGTGCTTGGTTTACTATTTCGCACTTTTCTGACCTAGGTTTCTTAGCCTGTCGTAGTTGTGAGTTGTCTGATATTTATGATTTGGGATGTATGGTTTACTATTTTAGACATTTCTTAGCTAGGTTTGTTAACCTTTCATTGGTGTGTGTTGCATGAAACTTATGATTTAGGATATCTAGTTTGCTATTTTGGACTTTTCTGAGCTAGATTTCCTAACCTTTCGCAGATGTGTGTTGTATGAAATCTATGATTTGGGATGCTTGGTTTACTAGCCTTTCTTAGGTGTATGTTGTGTGAAACCCATGATTAACTTTAATATTTTTGGGAGGTAGGGGATGATCCAAAGCCTCATTGGGTACATTTTTGCATTTTTTAATAAAGTTTTGTTTAAGTTTTCAGAAATATGAACATCCTAGTTTAAAATACATCTGATTTTATTAATAACATTTGATTTGTTTTTTAAACTTGGGTTTTAGCTTCAAGAAAGACGAGCATCCAATTTTAAAGTACAAATGATTTTATTAATAATATTTGATATTTTAATAAAGTTGGATTTTAGTTTTCAGAAATAAGAACACCCACGTTTAAAATAAATGTGATTCTATTAATGCTATTTGATTTCTTTTAATAAAATTGGCGTTAGTTTCAAAAAATTCACATTTAAGCTAGATTTCTTAACGTATCTAGATGTGTGTTGTCTGATACCTGTGATTTCGGGTGCTTGGTTTACTATTTCGCACTTTTCTGACCTAGGTTTCTTAGCCTGTCGTACGTGTGTGTAGTCTGAAATATATGATTTGGGATGCATGGTTTACTATTCTAGACATTTCTTAGCTAGGTTTCTTAACCTTTTGTAGGTGCTTGTCGCATGAAACTTTATTATTTGGGATGTCTAGTTACCTATTTTGGACTTTTCTGAGCTAGATTTCTTAACGTTTCGTAGGTGTATGTTGTCTGAAACCTATGATTTGGGATGGTTGGTTTACTATTTCGCACTTTTCTGAGCTAGGTTTCATAGCCTTTCGTAGGTGTATGTTGTATGAAACCCATGATTAAATTTAATATTTTTTGGGGGGGCGGGGGATGATCCAAGGCCTCTGGGGGTACATTTTTGTATATTTTTTGTTAACAAAGTTGGGTTTTAGTTTTCAGAAATATGAAAATCCCTGTTTAAAATACATCTAATTTTATTAATAACATTTGATTTTTTTTAAATAAAGTTGGGTTTTAGTTTCCAAAAACATGAACATCCACGTTTAAAATCATATGATTTTATTAATAATATTTGATATTTTAATAGAATTGGGTTTTAGTTTTCGGAAATAAGAACACCCACGTTTAAAATACAAGTGATTCTATTAATAATATTAGATTTTTTTTTTAATAAAATTGGGTTTTGGTTTCAAAAAAATCACATTTAAGCTAGATTTCTTAACTTAAGTAGATGTGTGTTGTCTGAAACCTATGAACTGGGGTGCTTGGTTTACTATTTCGCACTTTTCTGACCTAGGTTTCTTAGCCGTTCATAGGTGTGTGTTGTCTAAAATCTATGATTTGGGATGTTTGGTTTACTATTTTATACATTTCTTAGCTATGTCTCTTAGCCTTTCTTAACCATAGCAAACTATACATCCCGAAACATAATTTTTGATGCAACAAACACCTACGAAAGGTTAAGAAACCTAGCTAAGAAATGTCTAAAATAGTAAACCAAACATCCCAAATCATAGATTTCAGACAACACACACCTACGAAAGGCTAAGAAACCTAGGTCAGAAAAGTGCGAAATAGTAAACCAACCACCCCAAATCATAGGTTTTAGACAACACACATCTAGATACGTTAAGAAATCTAGCTTAAATGTTAATTTTTTTAAACTAAAACCCAACTTTAGCAAAAACATAAAATATTATTAATAGAATCACATGTATTTTAAACGTGGGTGTTCTTATTTCCAAAAACTAAAATCCAACTTTATTAAAATATGAAATATTATCAAAAATCATATGTAGTTTAAACGTGGATGTTCGTATTACTTGAAACTGAAACCCAACTTTATTAAAAAAAAAATCAAATGTCATTAATAAAATCGGATGCATTTTAAACTGGGATGTTCATATTTCTGAAAACTAAAACCCAACTTTATTAAAAAATATGCAAAATATACCCAATGAGGCCTTGCATCATCCCCCACCTCCCAAAAATATTAAAATTAATCATGGGTTTCATACAAGACACACTTAAGAAAGGCTGTGAAACCTATCTCAGAAAAGTGCGAAATAGTAAACCAAGCATCCCAAATCATAGGTCACAGACAACATACAGCTACGAAAGGTTAGGAAATATAGCTGAGAAAAGTCCAAAATAGCAAACTAGACATCCTAAATCATAAGTTTAATGCAACACACACCTACGAAAGGTTAAGAAACCTAGCTAAGAAATGTATAAAATAGTAAACCATACATCCCAAATCATAGGTTTCAGACAACACACATCTACATACGTTACGAAATCTAGCTTAAATGTGATTCTTTTGAAACTAAAACCCAACTTTATTAAAAAAATCAAATATTATTAATAGAATCACATGTGTTTTAAACGTGGACGTTCTTGTTTCTGAAACCTAAAACCCAGCTTTAGTAAAAAATCAAATATTATAAATAAAATCAGATATATGTTAAACGGTGATGATCATATTTCTTGAAAGTAAAACCTAACTTTATTAAAAAATCAAATATTATTAATAAAACCACATGTATCTTAAACGTGGGTGTTCTTATTTCTGAAAACTAAAACCCATCTTCATTAAAAAATCAAGTATTATTAACAAAACCAGATGTATTTTAAACGTGGATGTTCATATTTCTGAAGACTAAAATCATATTTTGTTAAAAAAATAAAATATTCTTAATATATTGAAGAGTATTATACAGTATTATACAGAACACAGCCAAGTGTATTATACAGAACACTGCCAGGAAGTAAAGCTAAATCAAATCATATGTCTCACTCTGTTTTGCCCAAATCATGCTCTAAAATGTCTCAAACTGTTTCGCTCTTTCTGAAAATTAAAATCCAAATTTATATTAAAAAAATCAAATATTATTAATAAAAACACATGTGTTTAGACGTGGACATTCTTGTTTCTGAAACCTAAAACCCAGCTTTAGTAAAAAATCAAATACTATTAATAAGATCATATGTATTTTAAACGTGGGTATTATAAATATTATTAATAAAATCACATGTATCTTAAACGTGGATGTTCTTAGTTCTGAAAACTAAAACCCATCTTCATTAAAAAATCAAGTATTATTAATAAAACCAGATGTATTTTAAACGTGGATGTTCATATTTCTTAAGACTAAAACCCTATTTTATTAAAAAAAATCAAATATTATTAATATATTGAAGAGTATTATACAGTATTATACAGAGCACAGCCAAGTGTATTATACAGAACACAGCCATGAAGTAAAGCTAAGTCAAATCACATGTCTCACTCTGTTTTGCCCATATCATGCTCTAAAATGTCTCAAACTGTTTTGCTTTTTCTGAAAACTAAAACCCAAATTTATATTAAAAAATCAAATATTATTAACAAAATCACATGTATTTAGACGTGGACGTTCTTGTTTCTGAAAACTAAAAACCACACCTTATTAAAAAATCAAATATTATCAATAAAATCATATGTATTTTAAACGTTGATGTTCTTGTTTCTGAAAACTAAAACCCAACTTTATTAGAAAAATCAAATATTATTAATACAATCACATGTATTTTGAACTTGGGTGTTCTTATTTCTGAAAACTGAAACCTATCTTTATTAAAAAAAAATCAAATATTATCAATATAACCAGATGTATTTTAAAAGTGGATGTTCATATTTCTGAAGACTAAAACTCAACTTTATTAAAAAAAATCAAATATTATTAATATATTGAAGAGTATTATACAGTATTATACAGAACACAGCCAAGTGTATTATACAGAACACAGCCATGAAGTAAAGCTAAGTCAACTCACATTTTTCACCCTGTTTCGCCGAAATCATCCTCAAAAATGTCTCAAACTGTTTCGCTCTTTTTGAAAACTAAAACCCAACTTTATTAGAAAGTCAAATATTATTAATAAAATGACATGTATTTTAAACTTGGACGTTCTTGTTTCTGAAAACTAAAACCCAGCTTTATTAAAACATCAAATATTATTAATAAAATCAGATGGATTTTAAACAAATGTCTCAAACTGTTTTGTCCCCGATAATCCCCTAAAATTTCGATTAATACTGACGGTTCCTTTGTTCTGGCAACTGTCCAGGGGGGGTTACCCAGTTTGAAACCCCCCGAAATTTTTGACCGACTCGAAAATAAGTCGAAAATTAGTAAAACCTAGGTAAAAATCAGTAAAATTAGTCGAAAACTGAGTCAAAAATTAGTAACCCCCCCCCCCAAAAAAAAAGTCAAAAATTAGTAAAACCCCCCCTGAACAAAAAATCCTGGATACGGCCCTGGTGTGCTGATATATTAAAATTCCAGGAATCTGACTCAATAATATATTATCTCTTCAATAAACTCTGACTCAATAAACTATCTCTTTAGAGTCCCGCATAATATTCTAGCATTTTTGTCAAGTTGCCTAAGACGTACCATCGTCTCAGACTTACCTTGACTGGTACGCACTTTTAACTCTTTTATCCCTTTCATACAATCCAATTAAAAATATGAATGATATCTAGCTTTGTTTCACCCTCTGAAAATGATATAACTTTTTATCATTAGCAGATAAGAGGACAGAAATTACGTAGAATTCAAGCTAATCCATTTCCCAGAAATCTGCTCAGATGTCACTTAGCCTATGATCTTGTACTAGTAGTATTTCTAGCTCTGTGATTGGTCTAGAAATAGGGTGTGGTCTTGTTCTACTCAGATTCTAGCCTCTGATTTGCTGTGATCTTGTTCTACTCGAAATTAGAGAGGCTCCTCTACTATCACAAAGGCCGTTAATTAGAATAAATACCTCTTATGAAAGTTCTAAAAATCTTTGGCTTAAAGAGCGAGGTATTGACTAGGGGGCAAACCCAATCATATACGTAATATTTTCTGTTCGTTTTAAGTTTTGATGTTGCTCCTTACTTTCAGTTGAAAAACTGTTTTTATTTAATTTCTGATCTTTTTTTTAAATATTGCTGGGAAATCCGGTGCCCCCTTCATAGCAATGTCCCTTCCCACATGAAAACCTCCTCCATGTAAAGATCCTCCCAGATAACCCCTCACCCATCCCCCCACTACCATAAAAAATCCCCCTGAAAACGGCTGTATACTTCCCAATAACCAATACTATATGTTACATCGGGTAAAGTTAATAACTTTCAGCCCCCCCCCCGGGAAATTTGTGGGATTAAGCCATCCTTTAAGACATAGTTATCATATTTTCGACCATGTTGAACAAAATGGCTATCTCAAAATTTTGATCAGGTGACTTTGGGAAAAAAACGAGCGTAGGAGGGGGCCTAGGTGCCTTCCATTTTTTTGGTCACTGAAAATGGGTACTAGAACTTTTAATTTCCGTTCCAATGAGTCCTCCAACGATATTCTAGGACAACTGGGTCAATACGATCACCCTTGGGGAAAAAACAAACAAATAAACACGCATCCGTGATCTTTCTTCTGGCAAAAAACACAAAATTCCACGTTTTTGCAGATAGGAGATTGAAACCTGTACATTAGGGTTCTCGGATACGCTGAATCTGATAGTGTGATTTTCATTAACTTTCGATCCTTACTTACAGTTCGTTACCACGAACTGTTTGAAAACACTAGTCTTGTTTATATGTGTATTTTTGGGTAAGTAAAGAGTGGATGAGTGATACGTTTTTCAAAGAAAAATCTTGTAGAATTAAAACTATTGGACAACATGAAATTGTGGATAAAACTGAAAATTCTGAGACTAAAGAGCAAGGGAATTACTTTCGGTATTCACGGTTTTCTCGATAAAATTTTCTGCGTTAGAAAACGATTAAAGAAACATAATGCTTTGGACTAGCTATTGAGCCAAAAGATTAGAACAATAATAAAAAAACTAATGCAATCCTTATATTCTGGTTGACACTGAAGGAGGAGGGGCTTTGGGCTTAGGCGTCACTATATTATACAACGGCGAACGGTGAAACCTCTTACAACTGGGAGCGCAGCTCAAACGGGGAGGAAAAGATTAGTGACATTGTAAAATATAGTGGGACTATGTATAACCTGTTATATATTTTTCTTTGGGGGGAGTGGGGTAAAAGCAATGCGGGGGAGTAGGGTAAAAGTAATGTTTGAAAATAATTTATGTGGCATCAGGGGATAAATACAAAATCAAAATTTGACAGAAGAGTGGAAATGATAGTTTTCGCATTCCATTTAGCGAGGCGATAACGAACATAAAGCCGTGATCGCAACAGTGTTGGTTTATTTGTTACTACTTTATTTGAGGGTGTAATCACAGTTAAAAAAAAAGTTTGGAAGAATAGGAAGATAAGTCTGCAAACCAAGATTAGAATATTGGAAGGTACAGTGATGACAGTGGTCAAATATGGCTGTGAAGCATGGGCGCTCCGAAAGCGGATCAAGATTTACTAGATGTTTTTCCAGAGAAATAGCTTACGGATTGTTCTGGGTTCCCTGCTGACTGACCCGTATTTCAAACAGTAGGCTGTACGAAAAATGTGGTTCAATCTCGCTTTCTAGGGCTATTAAGAAAGAAAGGTTGAGATGGCTAGGGCATGTTCTGCGGATGAAGGATGACAGATTGCCGAAGATTGTCCTTTTCGGCCACCCGTCTAGGTTTAAACGGAAAACAGGTCGTCCTCGTCTGGGGTGGGAGGATGTCATAAAGAAAGATTTAAAGGAATGGGAACTTCCTGGGATGGTGTAAAGAGGGAGGCTTTGAATGGATTGGGACGGAGGAGGTTACGTAGCTGTGTTGGCTGCAGCTTGATGCTGTGGTGAGTTGTTTGTAGGAGTAGTAGTAGATATTCGATTTAGCAACGATGAATATAGAAAATAAAAACAACTACGATAATTCTTAACAAAAGATTTTTTTTAAATTGACTTATTTTTCCGAATAACCGCAAATAAACTGCATTGACCTATTTACTATGGAAATCTGATCCCCAAATATGTTCAATTCAATCTACAATTCTTCTTGCTTTTTGCCACATCGTCCATGTTTTTTTTAGAACTATTTAAGGTGGTTATATCTATTTATAAAACTTTTGTCGATTATACAACAGCTATGTTTTAGTATGTGAATATCTGTTATATTGTCTCTCTTTTATTACTTTCTATTTAGAATAGTAGTAAAGAAAATGATTTAGACCTAATACTTTCTTTTGCATCATGACGCAACTGTTATGATTTCTAAATCCAGTGTTTGGAAATCAATATAAAATTTGGATGAGTAGATCGTAACATAATTATTATTTCATGTCTGTCATTGAGACAGAACCATGTGTTTTATGAATTCAACTCCAGGACTAGAGAAAAAATCAATAGGCTATTACATCATGATCTGTCACAAGATTTAAGAGGGGCGGAAACACCACCCTCGTTTCTGGTAGCGATGAATTATTATTTACTATAACGCTGTTGTTGTTGGTATTCAAAGAACTGATCTTAGCATGTGATTTTCTTAGGAATTTATTGCGTCTTATGAAATATAGAATACAGCAGTATAGCAGAGTAACATGGCAGGGAGCCTCGAAAATTGAAGATAAAATGATAGAAATTATAGATGATAAGACTCAATGAAATATTGTTATGGTAGCACTGGTGTAACGACCTTGATGTAACGGCTTGGCATAATCATAATTAATCTATGAATCGTAATCAATATATGACTATGGCTGGCATCTCAGGAACGGGAAAGCGTTGCTGTAAGAAAAAAAAAATTAATGGAAAGTAATTAAAGGGAAGCCGATGCAACATAGCTCAAGAAAAAAATGTTGAACAACCGCTCAAAATAATGATAATAATCGCAGAAACCATTAACAAGAAAAAGTAATGAAATATTTGTTAAGACAACTTTGGTAACGACCAGCGGTCAAAATCTGCATATTAATGCAATATTAAATACTGCATTTTCAAATGTGCAAAGCAAAATAAAAAAGCTGTTGGCTTATAGTCGTAAATGTTTTCACAACGTTGCACTAGGCGCTTTAGTCTCTTATTGTTCCAACAGTTGAAGAGTAATACAGGTTCTTCCTCGCAAAATAATTTAAAGTGACGACGGTACAAGTTTCTAAGAATGAGGTAAAATTTCTTGTAGTTTTTTTCGTAATTACACCCGAATTGGCATTTCCCCTATGTTCACACTGATCATAGTGATAATTGTGACATAGGTTTCCTCTGGTATGGGATTCACAATCCTCGATACGGATATTACATTCTTTAGCTTGAATTGATCTATGTAGCCTACACTGATTGCGTAACCTACGTTTGTCATCATAATTATCCGTCTGCAATATTGCGGTTCTTTCAGGACAGGAGGCCCAAGATATAAGAAATGATTAGATTTTTTTTTTTACTTTTTGTTCCCAAAACGCCGTCTACAAAATCATTAGTGCCTGAAAAAAAATTGTTTATGTTAAATATTTTATGTTAAATTGTTTTATTTTAAGTAATCATCTATTGGCTCTTTACAGAGAGAAAATGAGAGAAGTAATCGTGGGAAAATCTACTAAGATATCCATCCAGAAGAAAAGCTTTCAAGATATTTTTTTTTATTTAAAATTATAATACAAGAATAGCTATTTTTTCATTGTCTTCAATGTAGGCATACTTCCAAAATTGTATTCTACCCCTCCTGTAGTGTAGATACATGTGTTATGTTCACCATACTGCAAAGCACAACTTCTCCATATTTAATCTGCTCAAAGATGTCACTTATCTACTAAATATTTTATCCAATTCAAATGTTAGTCAGCTCTCAGCAGTCCTTGTGATGTCTACTGCTACGTTGGGAACTCTTGTCTTCGTATTGTCATTCTCACTTCCACTAGCCTCCGATGGTTCGCAACCACTCATTTAGATAGTCAATAAACTGTTTTTAAAGTGTCTAAAAGTTGAAAAACTTTAATATAAATGCTTTTTCATCAGTCTCTGCTTCTAAAACTAATATTTATCTGCTATGAGAATCCACTATAATTATTCCGTGGCCGGCATTAGCCCCCCCCCCTCCTGGAAAATACTCTTCGTGAAAAACATCCCCCAGAAAATACCCCCGCGTAAAATACCTGTCAAGAAAATACCCCTCCCTTCTACAGGAAATGCTCTCCGCGGAAAACTCCCCTTGAAAAATACTCAACCGGAAACCCCCCCCTCCCCTGCCTAGGTGGTCTACAATCACTTTCGACTTAAAAAAGGACTAGAACTCTCAATTTCTGATCTAATGAGTACCCTCCGAAGGTTCTGCGACCATGAGATGGAAGTGTGGAAGAGGAAAGGTCAGTCCTCCTCCTATACAGAATTAATTCTGCTCATTTAGGAGTTTGTTGTTACTTTCATAATAACAACGTAGACCAAAAATATTCCCAGAAATCATAATGTAGTAAATATCAATTTCACACTTTTGATGCGTTTTTTAAACTTTCTTTTGTCCTCCCTGAACCCCCTTCCTCCCCCCCCCCCAACAAAAATCCTGGTTACGGCCTGGGGATTAAACATCAATTTCTACCTCCTCTTGTTTCTCCTATAGAACTAATTCTGTATTTATCTGATGGCTCAATGAGAGCTGGGATGTTTTTGCATTAAAATGCTCCCTTTGAGGTATCCCCCTCCCTTCCTAACTACAAAACAATCAGAAAACCCCATTGTAGAAGTTTGTGTCTTTTTTAAGTTTTGTAGGTTGTCCATTACTTACAGATAGTATTTGCTATTGGGAAACACACGGACATTTTTTATGGGGAAATTTTCTGTAAGGGGGATTGTCTAAGGGAATTTTCAGTGGGGAGGAAATTTGTGTGAATAATTTCCTTTCAGTGGGGATGTATTTTCCACAGGTTGTATTTTCCAGGGGATATTTTCTGCTGTGGGGGGTATTTTTAAGGAGGTGGAATGCCCAGAACTGTGGAGTTTGTTTGAGTTGAAATCATGCAAGGATTTTAAGTATATGTGATTAGAGTCACAAGTGAACACGCGGTGTCTCCAACACTACCGCTTACAGCTAAAGTTTCAGCAGGAAATCGCCAGATTTTTGTGATCAGCTTGAAACTTATTGGAGAAGTACATTGGGCCACTGAAAATCAAAATGAGGATTTCCAGGGGTTTATATCCCTTCTCCAACCTTCATGTAAAATTTCTTGAATTTGCTTGAAACTAATGGGGCTAGTTTCTTCAAATCATAGGAATAGTGAACAAGTTTTCAGAGGCATATGCCGCATCGGAGTCCCAATTTGAAAAACTGGTAGTCACAGTGCTAGAGACAAATGACGTATCCCTAGACATTTTAGATTGGTGATCATTTCTGTAAAACCAATAGCTGTTTTCTAAGCTCCAAAAGTCACAAATATAGTGCCTGGACTGTAAGGTTTACCGGTATAAAATTCGTTTATGGATGTTTTCTTAGCTTTGGAAACCAGACTACCACATTTCAAGTGAACCTCGGCTCTTTCTGATGTTTTGGTCATCTTTCCGGCAAGCTACCGCAAAAGTGACACTTCTCGTGTGGTCAAATACTTGTGGATCTGTGATTCCAGCCCAAAATTTTTCGAATCAAGGCATAGTCTACCACTTATTTGCTTTAAACTCCTAATAATATCTCTATGATTCTAATCTTTGATTGAAGGCATAAAAGAGCCGTAGTCCCACTGCTTCTATGACAATATCATTTTAGCAGATAAGTAATTCTGTTGCGCTTCTTTTGAACCGAAATCATTCCAGGGCTTTAAATTTTCATGATTAAGATTTATAGTAGGACTTACTCCCCCCCACCAGCGATACCCTTCTTCCAAGACCTCCCGCCACACAAAGCTACCCTTGTGTCTATAAGGGCGGGCTTTAGTAGCAGCAATAGTAGTATTAGTAATAATAATAGTAGCAGTATTAGTTGTTGCAGGAGTAGAAGCAGTAGTATTATGATGCAAATATTGTCTTTTGGTTAGTTCAACATCCCTTACAACAATTCTTGTAAGTTTCAACTTAATACACAAAACTGTGTGTAAAAAGATATTGCTGATATGTCCTATTGACAACCTCCATATGGATGACCTTACAAGAAGTTGCAACAGAAGTAGCAGTTGGAGTAAAAGTATAAGTAGCCTTAGAGCTAGTAAATGTAGTAGTGATAACAGTATTAGTAGTAGCGTAAAGGTATTGACTTTTGGTCAATTGATCTTCCCGTTTAAACATCCCTTGAGAGTTCCAACTTAATACACAAATGAATTCTTAAGATACACTCTTTTGACTACCTAAATACACATAGTAGTAGTAAGCGCCCAATTCGTTGAAAACTTACATTCAAACTTACGCCTGAAGGCATAGATATGTGTGTAAGTTTCGAACGAATTGGGGTTACCAGGGTCATTTGCAAAGAGGTACCGTTTCTATAGAAGCTATAGTAATTAGAAATATCATATAGAATTTGCTTGAAGGTATATACTTTGCGTACGTGTCTGTACCAAACAGGTTGGTTATAATCTGTTCTGCTTCAAGTTTTTTCTGACACAATTAACTGAATTTCTATTTCATGACATACAAGTTTTTTTTTTTAGGTTAGATCCGTGTTGGAAAAACCGGTGTATCTTTTTTAGAAGCTAATTATTTTTTGTATATATTCAAGTTTCAAATTAGATTCCTCAACAGTTTTGAATAGTTTATTGAACATAACACAACTGACATTTTTTGTAAGCATTTACATAGAAAATGGATAATTCAAAGCAATTTCTGGTGAGTAAAAATTTTCTCATTATTATAATAAAAAAAAGAAATTGTCTTATCATTAAGTTAAGGAAGAAATTCTTTCCTTACACTAGAACTAAGGGTACTTATATACTTAGAAGCCTATTGTTTTTAGGAGCTGAAACCTCTAAATAATTCTCCTATAGGTTGAAGCTTACGGCGGCTTTTTTTTTTTTTTTTTTTTTTTAGGTGTGTTTTTGAAAATACTTCCAGGCCAGTCTGCATTTACGGTGTGATTTTTATCATGATCAGTTAACCTTTTTAGGGATGTTTTTGAAAAAAAAAGTGCTTAGCTCTATTGAAAAAAAAAAATGTTTTACAGTACTTTAAATGCCTAACATAAACTGAATTATTTTCCAAACCCAAAATGCATTTTTTTTCAAGGAAGTGGACACATGCAATACCCCCCCTTCTGAAAAGAGGGCACGATATAGCGAAGGTATATTAATGCAAGCTACAAGACCTTCAGTTATCAAATTCGCTACTAGAACTACACAAGACCAGCCAATGCCTGCGAATCTTTTAATGACAGGGACCACTGACCCCCGTGTTAGCTCCATATCAGCTGGAAGGAACTTGAAAAGGGAGTGGACTGCCTTATATAATGCCTCAGCTCAACCTACTGAAGATTGTGACCTTAACCCCCCTCAAGTTTTGCCAAGGAGTTCAGATATAGAAGTCCAGTCAGAATTTGTAAGTATATACATAATTTTTTTGTTTCTATCCCTATTTTCAAAAATAAGGTAAATTTTCTCAGGGGCATAGCTTTTGATGAGTAAAACTTAAAATTTGTTTCTAAAAAACTATTTCATTTTCTTTCATTAACCAAACTAGCTGGTATATGTATAAAGGAATGATTATCATGCATTTCTATAACGAAAAAAAAACCTTACCTCGTAACTTCTAACCAAGATGCATTCTAATGCAATAATTCCAATATTCCTTTTAGACAAAAAAAAACTAACTATTTGAAAAACGAAAGCGAAAACCAAACTAGCTGTATATGTATAAAGAATGTATCGATTTCTATAACGAAAAAAAAAACTTACCTCGTAACTTCTAACCAAGATGCATTCTAATGCAATAATTCCAATATTCCTTTTAGACAAAAAAAAACTAACTATTGAAAAAAACGAAAGCGAAAACAATTGCTACTATACAGTTGACGCGCACTTTTAGACTGGGTATTTTTGCCCTAATGCATTTGCATACATCCGCTACCTTATCAGATCTACCATCGCTTTTTAATCCGATTTGAATTCTAAGTGGGGTCGCATGCAAAGCGGACTTTAAATAGCAAGATGTATATCTTCAATAAGCAATTTACACAGGGAAAAGGTTTTTTGATAATTTCCAAATATGTCTTCGCAGCAATGTTAAGAAACATTATTTGGGTGAAGCCGTTTTTGGTCATTTCATTGAAACACTTAGGTGTTTTCGAGAAAGAATTTGAGGTTGTTCTATTTGAACAGTGTTGTGAAGTCCGATACCCCCCCCTAACTCGAAAGGGTATCGATCCTCCTACATCGAAGGAAGCTCCCGGTTCCCAAGGGTCCTCCCCGGGAGAGGGGGAGGGGAGGGAGGGTTCTAAAAAAGGACCATCCAACATTTTAATTGCACTTTAATTGTTGATATGGATGGAGAAAAAGTTCTTCTCTCTCTTACAAGCATTTATTTAGCCCAGGTCAACTTCAAACAAATCCGTTGGCAAAAGACACAGGAAAATACGGATTATTGAGAAGGTAGCACCATCAACCACCGACATATGGGGTTTATACTTTTAAAAAATACAAACTTCAATATTCGAAACTAGCTTCAGCAGGAGCTTAGGATAGTAGTGGTGACAATTTAGATATAGGGAGCAATTGCCCCCTATTATTGAAAAAATACCTTTTTGTGGCATTTATACTTTTAAAAAAATACAAAGTTCAATATTCGAAGCTATCTTCAGCAGGAGCTTAGGATAGTAGTGGTGACAATTGAGATATAAGGAGCAATTGCCCCTATTTTGAAAAAATACCTTTTTGTGACATTTATACTTTTAAAAAATACAAAGTTCAATATTCGAAGCTATCTTCAGCAGGAGCTTAGGATAGTAGTGGTGACAATTGAGATATAAGGAGCAATTGACCCCTATTTTTGAAAAAAAATACCTTTTTGTGACATTTATACTTTTAAAAAATACAAAGTTCAATATTCGAAGCTATCTTCAGCAGGAGCTTAGGATAGTAGTGGTGACAATTGAGATATAAGGAGCAATTGCCCCCTATTTTGAAAAAATACCTTTTTGTGGCATTTATACTTTTAAAAGATACAAAGTTCAATATTTGAAGCTAGCTTCAGCAGGAGCTTAGGATAGTAGTGGTGACAATTGAGATATAAGGAGCAATTGCCCCCTATTTTGAAAAAAAATACCTTTTTGTGGCATTTATACTTTTAAAAAATACAAAGTTCAATATTCGAAGCCTATCTTCAGCAGGAGCTTAGGATAGTAGTGGTGACAATTGAGATATAAGGAGCAATTGCCCCCTATTTTTGAAAAAAAATACCTTTTTGTGACATTTATACTTTTAAAAAATACAAAGTTCAATATTCGAAGCTATCTTCAGCAGGAGCTTAGGATAGTAGTGGTGACAATTGAGATATAAGGAGCAATTGCCCCCTATTTTTGAAAAAAAATACCTTTTTGTGACATTTATACTTTTAAAAATACAAAGTTCAATATTCGAAGCTATCTTCAGCAGGAGCTTAGGATAGTAGTGGTGACAATTGAGATATAAGGAGCAATTGCCCCCTATTTTTGAAAAATACCTTTTTGTGGCATTTATACTTTTTAAAGATACAAAGTTCAATATTTGAAGCTAGCTTCAGCAGGAGCTTAGGATAGTAGTGGGGACAATTGAGATATAAGGAGCAATTGCCCCCTATTTTGAAAAAAAATACCTTTTTGTGGCATTTATACTTTAAAAAATACAAAGTTCAATATTCGAAGCTATCTTCAGCAGGAGCTTAGGATAGTAGTGGTGACAATTGAGATATAAGGAGCAATTGCCCCCATATTTTTGAAAAAATACCTTTTCGTGGCATTTATACTTTTAAAAAATTCAATATTCGAAGCTAGCTCCAGCAGGAGCTTAGGATAGTAGTGGTGACAATTGAGATATAAGGAGCAATTGCCCCCTATTTTTGAAAAAATACCTTTTTGTGGCATTTATACTTTTAAAAAATTCAATATTCGAATTTATTTAGCCCAGGTCAAACAAATCCGTTGGCAAAAGAAACAGGAAAATACGGATTATTGAGAAAGTAACAGCACCACCAACCCCCGACATATGGGATTCGTGTCAATTAACTGAAGCCGAGGAGCAATTGTTCGTACAGCATACTGCGTCAGTTGAACAATGGTCAAATTTCATTGACACTTATAATGAAGAGGCTCAAACAATCGAATTGGACTCATATTTTGCATTTTTGTTTTAAAAAAAAAAATTTTTGGAATAAAACCATTAATTTTTTCTAAGAATAAGACTACATTTTCCCGACTAAAAAAAAAAAAATATATTTTTTAACATGTTCAGTTGACATTATGAAAGACATAAGGCAATGTAACTTTTTTTTCTTCTTCTTTTAATTGTTCAGGTGGTGGTGGTAGTGATAGTGGGACAATGGCTATGAGAAATTGACAAAGTTTATTAACTATAAAAAAATTTACATAAAAAATAAAACTTTTTTTTTCTACAGATTAAAAATATAGCACCACCACCAGCGACACCATTGAGTGATGAAGCAACTATATTTACAGGACCAATTCTGTCACCACCAGCAGAGTTCAGGGATGAAGCTACATTGGTCCTAGAGAATATGGAGTGGGAAAGTGGCTTCCTTAACGATGTTTTTGGGGAAATGGCCAGCCTGGATGACTTAAGCTGTGATATTGACATGCTTGAGGATCCGGGGTGGACAGATAGTTTCATGCGTGAATATTTAGATGATGATGTTACAAGTAAATCTGAACCGGGTCCTCATAACGAAATTCCATCAGAGGACAATACAGGCTGGCTCGACCAATTGTCCCCAAACACATTGGAATATGTATTAGGGGACCTCATGCCACATCCCCCCAATATGATTGAACAGACTGGGAGTGGTGTTATTGACAATTCTCTGTCACCCGCCACCACTCCACTTAATGCTATAGATAGAAGTAGTAGTAATACAACAGCAACAGTACCCCCTCTTCCGGATTTTTTTCTCTCCAACTCTGCCTTGCATCACACATTGGTCTACAGCGCCAAATTCGGTGACCCTTTCAACTCTCTAGTGTCGGGGGATATAATAACAGATCCCCTGGCCATTACACATTCATATACTGATAAGATTCGAGCCATTCTTGAACAACAAATGGGGGTGTGGGGAGTGGGGGTCAGTTTAAAAGCATCAATAGCACTAAAAATATTTTTTTTAAATGAAAGTGCGGGTGAGATGTATTCGAAATACTTGCACACAGAGATGTTGGCAATACACCCGCATTTATCAAATTATGGGGAGGTTTTTCTAAATTGGGCCAATAGTATTCAAAGTAAGTGGGAAAATTATAACGAGGGGGGTAGTGGATCTGTGGTTTTATTTATTGAAAGTTTAAATGTTAACATTTGTAGGTTTAAAAAGGATTTTATTGTAAGAGGTGGTGGGCTGGGGAGAGGGCTATAGTTTTAAAATATCATTCAGATTTAGAGGGGTGTAGGGGATACAACGAATCTGTTTCGATACGAGGCTGCAGTGTTTCAAGTATGCGTTTTTAATTGCGGCATACAGACCACTTCAAAAAGATGCCATCTAAGAAAAAGTTGGACAAAATGGCAGTTAATGGTAGGGAGGGTTCAAAGTTCCCCAAAGTAGATTTTAATTGTTTAAATGGTCAATATCCCGTGACACTAAAAGGAATAGATATTTTTGAGCGGGCTAATGCACATTTAAAGATTGGTGTCACGGTGTTACAGTATGAAACAGAATTTGAAGAGGGTCAGCGTTCCGATAAGAAGGGTGTATTATTTCCAGTGCGGGCTCCTTCAATTGAATCAGTAGAATATTGGGTGTGGCTTCTATACACCCCACCCACAGACTCCGATTCAATTGGTCATTTCAATCCGATTACGGATATTAGTAGGGTTCTAAGTGAGGGTAAAACGGGGCGTGGGGGTGCATGCTATTACTGTCCAACATGCCTCTCAAGATTTCGCTCTGATTTAAATTTAAAGCATCACATGAAACACTGTAAACGTCATGGATACCAGGCTGTGGAGACGGTAAGCGGAGATAGAGCGATCTTACGTTTTAAAAATTTTCAAAACACGCTCCTGCAGAGCAATAAGATCGCTTTGGACTGCGAGGCTAAGCTGACAGACGTGTGCGATCCGTCAAATTCAAATCATGTTAAAATACATGAAGCCATAGGGGTCTCTTACGCTCACGCGCAACGAGATTCCAATAATACCATGCAAGTGCTGGAGGTAGTTGAGATGTTGAGTGACGGTGAAGACTGCATGCGCTCGGCATTGGTCAGTCTAGTCAAAACAGCGAACGGTGCAATTTCGCGCCTTCGTTATACAAACTATCCTATGGTCCTATCACCAGATGACATAGTGGCCATTAAAAATCGTAAAATGTGTTGGGTTTGCAAGGGAGAATTTGATGATGGTGTTGGGAATGGGGGGAGGAGGAAGGTGATCGACCATGATCATTTGTGGCAGGAAATTACATCGGGAGGGAGTAACTTTAGAGGGGTAGCACACCAGTCATGCAATTTAAACGTTAGACAACAATATTTCGTACCTGTTTTTATACACAATTCCAATTACGACTTAAAGTTTGTTCTTCCGGCGTTGGCCCGCATTGCCAAGGGAGGAGTTGTAGATGACGCATGGATAGATGGTTCTTTTTCATATAATATCATACCCAAATCATCGGAGAAGCTACTGCTGCTAGAATTCATGTGGAAAACAGTTGACAAGGGTAACACGTGCCTGAATAAAATCCGTTTTTTAGACTCTTTCAGCTTCTTCCCCAAATCTTTAAGTCAATTGATTCAGGTGCAGAAAAGTGACAATTTTGATAGCTTCCCCCTCCTCAAACAGCGCTTCCCCGATGATGAAATGTATGATTTATTAACGTGTAAGGGTATATATCCATATGATTATTACAACTCTGGCTCGAGGCTAGATGAGGTGTCACTACCGCCCATTGAAGCTTTTTACAATTCTCTTACTGAGAGTGAGTGCACCACTAGCGACTACGAATTTGCTAAGAGGGTTTGGGCAAAGGGCGGATGTAAAAATGGGTGGGATTATTGTAAACTTTACTTGGCCAGTGACGTACTCACTCTTCTGGATATTGTGTGCAAAAATACGGATAAAATCTATGGGGAATTTGGGTTGGATTTAGGTTATTATTTTTCCACTCCCCATTTGGTGATGGACTTGATACTTAAAATCAGCAAAGAAGAAATAGGTCTGATCGCCGATGTGGATCAGCATCTGTTTGTAGAGAGATCAATGAGGGGTGGGTATGTTTTTCACGGGGATCGTATCATGAAAACTGATCCGAGTGGACAGCACACCGATGAAAAGTCGGACGCAGTTTTTTTGGATATGAATTCTCTTTACCCATCGGCAATGTCTCACTACTGTTTGCCGTGTGGCAATTATAAATGGCTTGACAATCCCTGTGCTTCGAATTTCCCCGACATTGCCAGTGTTGAGGAGAATGGGGCACAGGGATGGTTTTTTGAAATTGACGGTGAAATACCCATGGAAATCCATGACTCGGTAAAAGACTTTGTTTTTCCGTGCATAAATAGACCGGTGGGTAGGGACTCTCTGAGCCCCTACAATTTATCTTTAGTAGAGGACGGGAGTATGCACTGGGTACCTTCAAAACAAAAACTAATTGCCGATCTCAACCCGAAACAGAATATCGTTGTTCATCACGTGCTATTGAAATGGATGGTGTCCAATGGTTTCAAGGTCACAAAGATTCATAGAGCCCTCCAATTTGATCAAAAGCCTTACATGAAAACGTTTATTGACACCTTTGTCAGTAAGCGTTCACAAGCGAAAACGAAAGTTGAAAAAGAAGTCTATAAACTCATTTTGAACTCAGCTTTCGGTAAAATGTGCGAGAGCGTACGACACAGAAGTCGATGTGACATTGTAACCAACCCCAAAGATTGTGCTCGAATCATTGCGGATCCAAACTTCACATCGTTCACAATCATAGACTCCAATATGGTTCTCCTACATCGCAAGAAAAGAAACATTGTATTAAATAAAAATATTGCGGGCGGAAGTGCAATAACTGAAATATCCAAGAAACTCATGTTGTCATTTTATTATAATGTATGCAAGGTACAGTGGCCGATTGAGGGACAAGTTCAAGTGTACTACGGGGACACTGATTCACTCCTGTTAAAAGTCAAAACTGAAAATCTATTGAATGATTTGGAAAATGGCGAGTACATTAGCTCACGAATGGACTACACTAATTGGGACGAATCCCTCTACCCAGAGCTAGTGAAACGCCAGGCCCCAAATCAATTGTTAATGTTAAAATCTGAAACGGGTAGCGATCTGATATCCAGTGGTGTGTTTCCTGGACCGAAGGTATACTGTGTGGAAACGCACGGCAAGGATATCAAACAAGTTTGCAAGGGGGTACCTACACACTTTGTAAAAAATAATTTCGACATGAGTGTGTATAGAAACTGTGTGGAACGTAGTTTAGTGCCAAGGGCGAAAGTCATGGCGATTCGCTCTTTACAATTTAAAAACTACACAGTTAGAGTTGAGAAAAACGCCATGTCTGCCATATCGGACAAAGTCTATGTACTTGAGGATGGTGTGAAGGTACTACCACACGGTCATTATTTAATTTCAGACCGAGTTGAATGTACAGAGTACAGAAAACAACTCGGTCTAAAAAAATTAACTTAAATTCACTAAAAAAAAAAGTATAAATTGGGTGGGAGGGTTTTTTTTTTTGGGGGGTAATTAGGTTTTTTTTTAATTCTTTTTTTTTCTATCACAATCAATTTTCAATGTGTGTGTGTGTGTTTGCAAGGCAGATCAATTTCCAGTATTTAATGCCGGCCCCGGCCCGGGCCCGCCGCAGCGGGCCCCCGGCGCCCGGCGCTTCCCGGCCCCGGCCGCCGCAGCGGCCGCCCCCGGGGGGGAGGGGGGACCCCAAAATTTAAAATGTTGTAAGTAAAAGTGTATGATATATTTCACAAGTGTGTGTGTGCACATTAGTCCAATAAATGTTGTATTTTTTTATAAATAAATAAACAGAAAAAAAAGTGTATTTATTTAAGTGTTTTTTTTTTCTAGTGGTTATGTAAATGTTGTTTTTTTTTATTATAAATAAATTAAAAAAAAAGTGTATTTTTTTTATTCATGTTTAATGTGCCTTTTTCAATGTAGTATTTTTTTTTTTTAAAGTATTGTCACCTTTTTTATGTATATAATAAAAGAAAATATTATTCTTTATTCTTCTTCTTCTCGTTATTATTATTCTTGAACGGAGTAGTAGTAGTAGTAGTAGTAGTATAGTAGTAATAGGGAAATTATTTAGACATTAGACGGCCATAGTCTACAGTTAGTTGTCCAGGTGAACTGTTGAAGGGAACATGTATCAATTTAAAACACCATTCAGATCGTTTCTGTGTGGACCGTCAATGTCGGGCAAAACAACACTCTTAACTAAAATAATTAAAAATTGCGATAAAATGTTTGTGGAAAAGCCGAAAAAAATCTACTATTGCTATAGTATTTGGCAGGAGTCATATGATAAAATAAAAGCGATTGCCACCACCACAGGGGTTGGTGCAGATACAATTCATACAGGGACTTGATGTTTTCAGCATTATTGAACAAAACTCTTGGTTGATCATTGACGATCTGGCTGAATCTATTGAACAATGGTCCCAGGAAATGCTACAACTGTTCACTGTTCGCTCTCATCATGAACAGATTTCCGTTACTCTGGTTCTACACAATCTCTTTCATCAGAGCAAATGTATGCGAACACTTGCATTGAACTGCACCTACTATATCATCTACAGAGTTGTTCGTGATTCTAGCTCGCTAATAACTCTCAATAAACAAATCTACCCGGGAGCCCCCAAATTTCTGCTCTCAGCATACAATCAGGCAACTAATAAACCTACGGCTACATCCTATTGGATCTTAATCAAAATACACCCGAGGATCTGCGTGTAGTCACAGATATTTTTGACAATGAAATTACAGTATATCTCCCCGTGAACACTAAAAAGACCTATTAGTTGCTATCATGACACTGAAGAAACTACATGAAAATAGACATTTGTTTTCAGTTCTAAGCACTTCAAAACCTCCGCTTAGGAAAGCAATACTCAAACACGGTATTGACAACGATTTCATTAATCTAATATCCGAACTTTGTTTAAATTTGATCGAGGGTAATGTTCAAGTGCCAGAAGTAGTTAAGCAACAGGCAAAGCAACATCGTTCCGTTGTACGTACATTGGCCTCTAAAAAGAAAGGAAAGAATTTCAAAAGGAAACGACTTCTTCAGGCGGGCGGTAGCTTTTTCACACTTTTACTGCCAATAATTGCAGGACTTGTAAACAGTTTTCTCTAAAGACAGAGAATGGCAAAACCCTATAAATTGACTCCAATAGAACTCGCTCTCTCGCCCGTCGAACACTTTGAGAACAATCTGAGTAAATTCCTTGACAATGAAAATATTGAGGATGATAAAAAACTGCTTTTACTTCAAGATGCACTTCGCCGAGTGGACAAACACAAGTCCTATCGGTCGAAGCCCACTGCTGCTGCTGCTGATCCCAAAAAAGAATCATCTCCTCAGGATTCTGCTGCTGGAACACAATTGAAGAAGGAGGAATTGGATTCGATTGTAATGAAAATTGGAAATCTAATGCCCCACTCATATCGTGAACAAAGTAAACGACTCCTAGCCTATCTCTTGGAAAGTGATCACATTCAAGTTGAGAGCAATGGGACAGGGATTATAATTCAGGGCAAGAGCTATAATCTACTTGATTTAATCTATGATATGGTTACAAATCGTAAAGGACTATTATCATTTGACACTCATCTATACAACTTTCTAAATACATTAAACTTCCCCAAAAGTCTTATTGGCAATAGACAAATTCTAAAAAAAATAAATGAACATGCATCATCGTCATCATCATCAACAACATTGACACCATTAAAAAATGAACTTGAAGAAGAAGATTTTAAATCAATTTTGGAAAATACTAGCACACCGCTGATAGCTAGACAAAAGCGAAGACGTATCAAGTCATCATCACCACCATCACCACCACCACCACCAACAGCCAGTATACAAAAGGGTAGCGGACATTACACAACGTGTTTACGTTCAAAATGGTTGAAGTTCTGAAAGGTGTTTATGAAAATATTGGTGAGGTGGGGAGTTTAAGTTCCCCCACAACTCTTTCCAAAGTCACTGGTGTTCGCACTAAAAATGTACAAGACTATCTACAAAATGAATCAAGTTACACTCTGCATAGAAATCATAGACTTCGTGCCAATCAATATCGAAAAACTAAAGCCTTTTACCCATTGCATATAATGCAAGCAGATCTCCTGACTCTAGATGAGCTTCAACGACGTCACAATACACCGTACAAGTACATTCTACTTGCAATCAGTGTTTATAGTCGCTATGCATATGCAATTCCATTGCGATCAAAGAGAGGTGTTGAAGTTGCTCAGGCCATTGAAAGTATTCTCCAACAGGATTCATATAAAAAAATTCAAACGGATCGCGGTAGTGAATTTGTTAATCCCCATGTTGCAAAAGTACTAGAGAAATATAGTACACTGCTCTATCATAGTCACAGTCCTATAAAGGCTGCATTGGCCGAACGATTGATAAGAACTATTCGACTTTTAATTTCAAGATATTGTACATTGAAAAATACATCGGCTTTTATTCGTGATCTTGATAAAATCATGTTGATTTATAATCAACGACCTCATCGATCATTGTCCAACTCTACGCCAACGGAAGTTCATCATTCTGATCATGATACAATTGACACCTTTCTTAAACAGTATTCCAATGAATCGTCGGCTGTCAAGAAGACGAAAAATAAATTCAATGTTGGTGATACTGTTCGAATTAATAGAACAACTAATGTTTTTGAAAAGGGGAATTACTTGTGGTCCACAGAACTTTTTAAGGTGGCAAAAATCCTAGACACTAAACCCATAACTTATCGCCTGCGTGATACCAAAGATGAGGAGATTCTCGGCGGCTTTTATGACTATGAATTACAAAAAGTTAAAAATGCTAGTGAAATCTATCAAATTGAAAAGGTATTAAAGAGACGTAGTCGCAGGGGTAAGAAACAGTTACTTGTTCGGTGGCTAGGATACAACTCTGATTTTGATTCTTGGATCGGTGTTGAAGATATTGACAATGCCCAATGATTTCTATGTAACATTCATGTCCAACGTTTCCGATCCTCTCTACAATGACTTGAATACGACAAGTGATTTTTGGACAAAACTCTCCCCCGCCATCAAATTTGACGGTGCATATGAAGTGGCTCTTGTCGACTGTATTCTCAAAAATACCTATGACATCCTGAGAAAGGATCGTAAATATGAAATAAAAATACGACCGTTTGAATTCGGTGATGAAGGTGCAATGGCAACTTTTGACTCTAATCAGTACCCTATTGCTAACATCCCCTACAGGGAATACAATAACATGCATGAACTGTGTCGAGTTATCAACAAAAAAATTGCAAGTCGAAAAAAAGGTGGTTTCACTTTCAATTACTCGACGGAACAAAGGAGAATTTATATTACCAATCCATTTGAGAATGAAAGAATTTTCCTCAATGAGAATTTACGTGAGGTTCTTGGTTTTAAAAACCGTATTATTAAGACAGAAAATTTCAGTGGTAGTGACCATGTTATCTATGCAGACTATGCACCCAGCTTCTCCACGGACACTTGTATATTTCTCTACGCTTCATTTGTGGAAACATCTCGGGTTGGTAATTCAAATGTTCCCCTCCTACGAGTTCTTGAACGAAAAACCAATCAAGAACATGTTCACCACTACAATATAAAGCATCTTCAGTATATTCCCGTAAACACTTCCTATTTGGAACTCTGTCAGTTAACACTAAGAACTGAATTAGGTGATCCAATAGCAATTTCAAAAGGCTTAGCAGTGATTACATGTCATTTTCGACCCATTGTCAACGACAACGACGGTACAATAACCTAAAAAATGAACAATAGAAGAATTCCATTTGTCTGTCCCGATATTGACTGTTATGTTGGTGCTTTGAGTCCACGTCAAATAGGCAATGGATTGGACTACTACAAGGGGCGTACTACAATGTCTGGCTATGGTCTTGGTAGCTGGTTTGCTAGGCTATTTCGTTCTGCACTACCCCTTGCCAGAAAATATCTTGTACCTGCTGCATCAAATTTTGCTGCCTCCACACTACAGGACTGGGGGTCGGGCAAGAATTTCAAGGAGAGTGTTAAGGAAAATATTAGATCTTCAGCAAGAGCCGTTGGTGAACAATTAAAATCTAGACAAAATGGGGAGGGATTGAAAAGGATGCGTTCGCGTCATTCACTCATCAGTCTCCACCCAGGCAGGAAGCAAAGGACATCAACAAGGACTTTGAGGAATAAAACAACGAAGTCCAATAAGCAACAGAAGAAGAAGAAAAAGAAAAAGATTGTTAGATCAAAGAAGGATTTCTTCTCTTAAGATGACTTATCTCCCCCACAAGGAATCATATCCATCAATCAGTTCCTCATTGAATCTATTCAATGCTGAAAATGTTGATGTCAGTGTCAAGTATGGCTACTATGAACAATTTCACCCTCAACAACCCCTCTCGGAAAATATACACTTTCAAATATTTTCCAATGAAGACTATTTCATTGATTTGTCGTCAACATTTATTGATTTAAATGTTGTGGTGAAGAAAAAGTCAGATAATACAACTCCAAATGCCGGCGATGGTCTCTCCTATGAAAACTGTATTCTACACAACCTATTCAAACAAATTAATGTATTTATTAATGGAACATTGGTGAGCACTAGCAATAATTTATCCAACTATGCAAGCTACATACAATTTATGATGATGACGCCAAAGGCGTACAAGGAGATGAGAGGACAATCATTGGGCTATGAATATCGAACAGGTGTTGATACTGACGGTGAGTTGACTACAGCAGTGACCCAGGAGTATCATCTAGTTGGAAAATTAAATCATGAGATATTCAATATATCCCAATGGCTACCCCCCAATGTCAAGATTGACATAAAGTTACAGATGGCCCCATCGAATTTCATTTTGAGAAAAACACTTCCTGCAGCACCCGATGCAAATGTCATTATCACATCGGCAATTCTCCACGTCCGAAAACAACAGGTTATGAGCTCTGTTGCATTGGCAGTGGAAAAGCTAAGAGCCAATGGCAACAACATTAAACTTCTTGTCCCCCATACAATCACCAATCAACGTCACATTGCCACCGGCTCTCGTAGCTATAGCGATTCATCATTTATCAATGGAGAAATCCCATCAAAATTGGCTTTGGCCTTTGTGAAGAGTGGGAGTGCCGTTGGATCCTGGACTGAATCCCCCCATGATTTTAATTTTTTCGGCAAACGAAACTCAGAGAGGAGAGAAAGTAACAAAATGAAAAATAAAATCAAAAAGAGTGAAAAAACGAGGATTTTGTCAGCCAGCGAACCATGAAGATGACAAAATATAAGCAAATATTTCGACAAGGACCTCCGCCAAGTCGTCCTCAGTGCTAAACAAAAAAAGAAGAAAAAAAAAAAAACACGAAAATCTAACCTTTCGAAGCTTACTGTACAAAGACAGAACAGACACTGAATAAAAAACCAGGCAGGAATCAATGAAAATGAATTTACCAAGATGATTGTGCAAAGATCTTTCGTCTTGCAATAACTTTAGCTGGTCTACAATTTCGGTTTTCATTAGATATGCAAATAGGTTCTTTTAAGTTTTTTTCGGGTGAAAATATTGATTGAGTCCTTCAAGATTAAACTGTCGTAAATTGGGCTTAATGAAATATCTCCAGTATCTCTATTATTGCTAAATTTTGGTTCATATATTTTTTATCTCAATTACCTCCTTAAAAGTTTGTGGTACGCCATTAACAGTTGATATTAAGGTTGCCTCGTCAAACAGAACTAGATGGGTCGGGTTTACGAAAATATGCGAAGCCAATGCCGAATCAAAGTTGTCATTGTTATTTTTAATCTCAGGGACTTATCTATTGAAATTTTGTGCTCATGCAAACGCTCACCTAGTTGTTGATGGGTCCTACCAATGTAAAACTTTCCACAAGAACACGGGATTCTGTAGACACCACTACCCAGTACAGGGTCTGTTTTATCCTTTCCTGAGTTAAAAAAATGTTCAACCTTTTGTTCGGTTTTGAAAGAAACAGAGAGATTATGTTTATTTAAAATTTTTCCAAGTCTATCGCCAAGTTTCGGGATGTATGGTAAAACGATGAAAGTTTTTTTCTCAATTGCCGGTGTAACTGAATCAAGGGGGACAAGCTCCCTATTTTGTTCTTTTATCTTTTTTAATCGTCTATCTATTATATTTTTCAATGAGTTTGATTGGGTAACCATTGCCAAAAAAGAATATCCTTGACATAATTTAGTTCAGAATTTATATGATTACGGGAACAAATTTTTAAAAACTCTGTCGACTAAAGAGATTACTACCCCTCTTTTCATAGAAGGAGGGTGATGGGAAGAGAAATGTAGATATCGATCATTATGAGTCGGCTTTCTATATATAGAAAATTCAAGACTAGGATTAGTTTTTATAATCAAAACATCTAAGAAAGGCAGCTTACCTGAATCTTCGAGTTCCATTGTGAACTGGAGATTCGAATCAAAAGAGTTCAAATGTGCCAAAAAATCTCTTAGAGAGTCTTGTCCATGTTCCCAAACAGAAAGGATATCATCAACAAAACGAAACCAGATAGAGTGTTTTAAGTGGAAACTATTCAAAGCAGACTGTTCTATGAAATCCATGTAAAAATTTGCCAATTAAGGAGACAAGACAGTGCCCATGGATAAGCCCATTATTTGAAGAAAAAATTTGTTTCGGAATTTAAAATACGAGGAGTACTTGTTGCAAAGACGGACAAGGGTCATTATTGTATCAATTTCAAAGTTTTGTAATCCGACCAAGCTGAATTTTCCTCTAATTTTCTTTGTAAAGCCTGCTCACATTTATGAACATCGCATGAAGTGTACATAGAAACTGCATCAAAACTAGATAAAACGGTATTTTCTGTTGTACTTTGATTTTTTAACTTCTCAACAAGATCTATGGAGTTTTTAATATAGGATTCTGTGTGCTTAAAAGAGGCTTAAAAATGGTGGCTAAGAAACTTCCTATACCCGTAGCTGGAGAACTATAACATGCTACAATAGAACAAAATAGATAATATATCTATTATAAAGATAATATATCTTTATAATAGATAGACGATTAAAAAAGATAAAAGAACAAAATAGGGAGCTTGTCCCCCTTGATTCAGTTTACACCAGCAATTGAGAAAAAAACTTTCATCGTTTTACCATAGGTCCCGAAACTTGGCGATAGACTTGGAAAAATTTAAATAACATAATCTCTCTGTTTCTTTCAAAACCGAACAAAAGGTTGAACTTTTTTTAACTCAGGAAAGGATAAAAACAGACCCTGTTACTGGGTAGTGGTGTCTACAGAATCCCGTGTTCTTGTGGAAAGTTTTACATTGGTAGGACCCATCAACAACTAGGTGAGCGTTTGCATGAGCACAAAATTTCAATAGATAAGTCCCTGAGATTAAAAAATAACAATGACAACTTTGATTCGGCATTGGCTTCGCATATTTTCGTAAACCCGACCCATCTAGTTCTGTTTGACGAGGCAACCTTAATATCAACTGTTAATGGCGTACCATAAACTTTTAAGGAGGTAATTGAGATAAAAAAATATATGAACCAAAATTTAGCAATAAATAGAGATACTGGAGATATTTCATTAAGCCCAATTTACGACAGTTTAATCTTGAAGGACTCAATCAATATTTTCACCCGAAAAAACTTAAAAGAACCTATTTGCATATCTAATGAAAACCGAAATTGTAGACCAGCTAAAGTTATTGCAAGACGAAAGATCTTTGCACAATCATCTTGGTAATTCATTTTCATTGATTCCTGCCTGGTTTTTTATTCAGTGTCTGTTCTGTCTTTGTACAGTAAGCTTCGAAAGGTTAGATTTTCGTGTTTTTTTTTCTTCTTTTTTTTTTAGCACTGAGGACGACTTGGCGGAGGTCCTTGTCGAAATATTTGCTTATATTTTGTCATCTTCATGGTTCGCTGGCTGACAAAATCCTCGTTTTTTCACTCTTTTTGATGTTATTTTTCATTTTGTTACTTTCTCTCCTCTCTGAGTTTCGTTTGTCATGTATAGCCAGTGTGGTCTAAGAATGTATTTAATTTTTTCGGTCTATCTAGCCTCGTGTGCAAAGTGAATGGTATTCCACTGTACACTCTATCATTTGACAAAAAATCCTATAGAACTCTGTACGAGTTGACAATGCAATCCCTAGATCATGACTCTCAACTATTTGAAAATGGAATAACCGATTCAATGTTTTCAAAAAATCATGGGGTTATTGTTTTGGATTTGTCAGGCACACAGGATATGAGCATAGTACGAACAGGGAATGTACGTTTAGAGTGTACATTTGCCAATGCTCTGACTGAGAGTATCACGCTAATATCACTGAGTCAATTTGAAACCTATTGGGAAATCACGCCCGACGGCAGTGTTCTACTAGACCTAGCACCATGAACACAAACCAAATAATCAACGTATTTAGTATGGATCCATACATGTCCCGGTACAAGTCCTATTGCATACCTCGGACTTCATTGAAAAAATTCCAAGTGTTAACAATACCCTGATCATTGTTAATAGCAGTCCGTCGACTTTGAAGACCGGTCATTGGCTAAGCATCTTTCAAACAGCGAAGAATATTGAATTTTTTGACCCTCTTGGCCTATCGTATAAATTCTACGCACCATACATCAGCAACTTTATTGAAAGCAGTGGGAAAACCATTATTCAAAATCAACGAAGAGTACAGGATTTAACGACTAAGACATGTGGCTTTCATGCACTACTCTTTTTCATGTTCAGATGTCGTGGCTACACCTACAAGCAGTTTCTCGACATCTACGTTGACTTACCTCAATTGAACGACTTTCTAGTGGAGAATATACTTACAAGTGTATTTAATATTGATTTTAGTGCCCTAAGAATAAAATGTTCTAAAGATGTATGTGAAATTGTTTATTAATAAAAAAAAATTATATACATGATAAAAACGACTTTTCTACTCTTTAGATTTCATCCACTACTAGGTATTTGTCGACAACAACTAGTGCAGGTAGATTATCTGAATTCACAGTGTACTGATCCTGATGTAGTGCAATGTCAGGGTCACATTTTCTACAGTAGAGTGTGACTTCACTCTTGTCATATCTCTTTGTATAGTCAATGATACTATTCTCATTCATTCTATAGAATTCACATGTTTCAATTTGCCTATTTGAAGCAATTTCACAAACAGTGTCCTCAAGTGTCGAATCACATTCCGTCACAGCCAAATAAAAATCAGTGGGCTTATAATCATAACACCCAGTGTCTTCACAACGATGACGTAGAAACCATATTCTTTTGTTGTTCCAACAGTTGAATCGTTGACCCGGTTCCTCCTCCCAGAACAATCTAAAACCACGACGATACCAATCTCGTAGCAATAAACTAAAATCACGGTTAGGATTCTTTCCAATCATACCGGGATATGTACTCTCCCACTGCTTGCATTTATCATAATGACAATTGGAGCATAGGTGACCTCTAGGATGAGAGTCACACACCTCTTCAAGACAGGAATTACATCCTTTAATTTGTATAGCATATCCTCTATGCAATTTACACGGGTTGCATAATCTACACTTTTCATCATACTCCTCAATCATTGTGCAATTCTCACATGATGACCAGCTGCCCTGTGTGTACATACATAACGGACATGTATGGAACATTTTGTCATGTGTTAACGCTCTCACTACCACAATGAAACTGAGCTAGCAACAAAAAAAAATGTCTGAGAGAGAGAGAGAGAGGAGTAAATCATCCTTGAGCACCATCTTTCTTATGAAAAAAAAAGTCCTAAATTTCTAAACTAATGTTTAAAAGCATATCCACAATATCATTTTGTCGTGTCGTGATCAATATATCAATAAATTGTGTAAATGCATTTGGACCACGATGTAGAAGCTTCATACAATAGTCTAATGATGGAGAATCAGTTTTCATTATATCGAGAAGCATTCCTCGAGAAAATATCTTCCTTTGAATAGACAACTCTAGAAAATCATCATCTAGAATCAAACGTTTTTCCATAAGAACTAGATTCCTCATGATTCGCTCTTTCTCGAATCTATCCATTTTTAGAGTCCTAACTCTCTCACAACCAACTTCAGACTAATCAGAATTTCTCTTTTCTACTCTAGAAAATATACGCCTGTCTACTATAGAAAAAAAAAATACCATTGATTTAGAAACATTTTTATTGAACATAATTACAATAATAATATTCACTGATGCATTTTGTTCTCATCAATATATTTCGATAGGACATCTAATGCTGACCGAAGTTTATTTATATGGAGAATATTCACTTTTCCAGCAAAACATAGTTGCTCCTCCTGCTTAAATTTGCTTAATGATATCACGTATCTTGCATACATAATGTCCCATTCAAGACATAGTCTACACCCAGCGGTTATTTCCACAGCTACATTAGGTACTCGTATATCGTTGCTGCTGCTGCTGTCGGTTCCATCATTAATCTCCAATAGTGTAAATGCACCACTCATTTTTTCTCCACTAATATCCTCTCAAATAAACTATTCTCTCTCTCTGAATTCAATTCTCTTACTAATATGAAATACAATGAAAATTACTCCTTATATCCGAATCCAACTACTAATCAAGTAGTTAGTGTGACCGTCGCTCTCTCTCTCTGGTTGTCCTCCAAAAATGGGTGTCATAATAGAAAACATGTCTATCAACCCATGTAGAGTTCATTGTAATAGGCAAATGACCCTGGTAACCCCAATTCGTTCGAAACTTACACACATATCTATGCCTTCAGGCGTAAGTTTGAATGTAAGTTTTTAACGAATTGGGCGCTTACTACTCATAGTGTTTTTGTTAGTTCAAAGTTGCCATCAATATTCTCTCAAACTTTACTCAACTTTTAATAGACGTAGCCTCAATAGTACTAGTATCACAATAGTTGCGGTGGCTGTAGGAAAAGTAGTTGCAGCGTTAGTGTTGTATTAGTAGTAGCAATAACAGCAGTAGCAGCTGTATTAATAGCGGTAGTGGCATATAAATGTTGCCTTTTGGTCAGTTGAACATCCCTTTCATGATGCCTCGGAAGTTACACCTTGACACAGTAAGCCGTTCCAAAAATGCTGTTGAAGTGCCTTTTTGACCCCCTTTTTTTGCCTTTTGATCTTAATTTTCTAAGCCTTATAGTTTATTGTAATTGAAGCAGTAGTTAGAGTAATTTAGTAGCAGTAGCAACGTTAGTAAAAGTAGCAGTGGTAGTAGTGTTGGTAGTGACATGCATAAATCATCTTTTGGTCAATTGATCTTCCCCTTTAAGTATTCTCTGAAAGTTCCAACTTACTACCAAAATCTATTCTTGAGATACGCCTTTTTGACAATCTGCATGCACATAGTGTGTTTTGATTTAGTTAAAATTCCCCCTCAACATTCTGATTCCCCTCTAATTCCCGATAATCGGGATCATATTCCTCCTGAATTACCGTTTCATCTTGAAACAGTAAGCCGTTCCAAAAATATTGCTAACGTTTCCTTTTTGACTCCTTTTTGACACACTTTTCATCTTAATACTCTAAGCCTTAGAGGCTGTTGTAATTGAAATAATAGCTGGAGTAGTTTAGAAGCAGTCAATTGATCTTCCCCTAAAGCATTCCCTGAAAGTTCAAACTTAATACCCAAAACGATGATGATGATGATTTATTTAAAACCAACTTACGATGGAACAGTGGAGTAATAAAGTGGAGAAATCATTCTTGAGGTATGCTCTTTGGCGATCCGCATGCACATGGTGTTTTTTTATTTAGTTCAAATTCCCCCTCAATATTCTGAAAAATTTTCACCTTCATACGCGTAGTCATAATTGTGCTAATACCATAGTAGTAGTTATAGTAGTAGGAACAGTAGTAGCAGTAATGGTGTATTATTAATAGTAGTAGCAACAGCAGTAGCAGCAATATTAACAGTAGTAGTAGCAGGTACATTTTGCCTTGTGTTCAGCTGAACATCCCAATCATGATGCCTCCGAAGTTTCCTCTTGACAATCTAAGCCGTTCCAAAAACAATGCTGATACGCCCGCATCAGCAATCTGTATGCACGTAGTATGTTTTGACTTAGTTTAAATTTCCCTCAGCATTTCCTCACATAAATTTCAATATCTTCCGCCTTAGTAGTATTGGCTACAGAAGTATTAGTTTTAGTGATAGTAGTGGTAGTAGTAGTTAAGGCAGCAGTAGAAGCAGTGGTAGTTGTAGTAGCAGCGTGCGAATCTTGCCTTTTTGGTCAATTAAGTAAAAAAAACTTTTTCCAGAAAATAAGTTTTTCAAAGAAAAGTAAAGAACTCCATTAAACAAAAAATTAGCAAAAATGAAATCAAATGATCTACCAAGCGTGAAACTACCACAAATCAGCATCGATAAATAAATGAAACCCAAAACGAACAGAAATTACAATAAATAACCGAGTCAAACTCAAAACGAGCAGAAATTAACATACGTTGGGCTCAAAACCCCTATTCCTTCCCAAGGCCAGAACATAATTTGCACTTTACTAAAAAAATTTAAATGTTTTTACTTTTTTAACTTTAATAAATCAAATAACATTAACATTTTGATTACCAAATATCGGTATATGCATATTAAACTGACAATGCACAATCATTTGTAATTTTTTCAGTAAAGTGCAAATTACGTTCTGGCCTTAGGAAGGCATAGTGGTTTTGAGCCCAATTTATGTTAAATTCTGCTCATTTTGAGTTTGACTCGGTTATTTATTGTAGTTTCTGTTCGTTTTAGGTTTCATTTATTTATCAATGCTGATTTGCGGTAGTTTCACGCTTGATAGATTATTTGATTTTCTTTTTGCTCATTTTTTGTTTAATGGAGTTCTTTACTTTTCTTTGAAAAACATTTTGTGGAAAAAGTTTTTTTAATTAATTTCTTTTCGTTTTATATTGACTTAGTCTTTTCAGGGAAAAAGAAAATAGTACTTGAAATCTTTTCGTTTTTTTAAGACTTTATAGTTTGGCGTGCTATTTGTATGCTGGAGAAATATTTTCAGCAATTTTTAACAACATACACCCTTCTAAAAATCTGGACACAAATAGCAGTATTTAATTTCGTTTCATACCTCCTCTAGTTGACCTGAAATGGAAAACTTTATACCATTCACAAAAAAATCTGCTTACTTTCTTGGATAGCTTGGATACCCTTACGCTATTTTAAATTGGTTAAATTTTAAGAGCAGAAGTAGCCCCGAAAGTTTGAACATACTACGGTCAGTCGTTCTTGGGATACTGTTGAGATGCCTTATTGGGAATTAGCATTATCACAGTGCATTGTGATTTAATCTTAAGGCAACATTTAGTTTTTAAACACAAAGGTAAATGGGAGGATGGGCGTGGAAGGGGGATTAGTTGTCCTCCAATCACTTTCGACTATTAAAAAGGGCATCAGCCCTTTCTATTTTCAATTGAATGAGCCCTTTTCAAAGTTCCTACGAAAACTCCTTCGATACGAAGTGCCCTGGTCTACAAAAACAGCAAAAATCATACATTATACACACATCCATCTTTACTATAAAAATTTCAAGCCTTCCAATCACTTTCGATTATTAAAAAGGGCATTAGGCCTTTTGATTTCCACTCGAATGAACCCTTTTTGAGTTTCTACGACAGCGCTTTCTATAAACACCTTATATGCCCCCAGGGCATAAATTACAACCCTTACCCTAAGGACTGTGAGGGTGGTTGTCATCCTCTAAGACATAATTTCCAGGAAATTCAACTACGTTAAACAAAATGCCTATCTCAAAATTTTGGATGCGTTTGGGAAAAAGATGGGCGTGAGACGGGCGATAGTCGCTCTCCCATCACTTTCAACTAATAAAAAAGACACAACCCCTTTGAATTTCCAATGAAATGAGCCACTTCGAAGTTTCTACGACAACGCTTTCAGTAAAAAACCCTACATGCCCCATGGCATAACTTGCAACCCTTGCCCTGAGGGCTGGGGTTGTCATCCTCAATGACTTAATTTCCATAACTTTCTACTACTTAAAACAAAATGGCTATATGAAAATATTGATTGGATGCGTTTTGGGGGAATTGTGCGCATGAAAGGGTGGTTAGTTACCCTTCAATCACTTTCGACTATTAAAAAGGGCATTAGCCCTCTCTATTTCCAATTGAATGAGCCCCTTTTGAAGTTTTTACGACAACTCTATCTATAAAAACCTTATATACCCCCAGGGGATAAATTGTAACCTTTGCCCTGGGGGCTCTGGGGTGTTTGTCATCTTTAAATACATAATTTCCAGAACTTTCAGCTACGTTGAATAAAATGACTATTTCTAAACTTTGATTCAATGTGTTTGGGGAACTGGTGGGCGTGAGATTGGGGTCAATTATTCCCTACTCACTTTCAATTATTAAAAAGGGCAATTTCAATTTCCAGACAAATGAGCCCTGATTGAAATTTCTATAATAACTTTCTGCATAAACCTTATATGCCCCCAGGGCATAACTTACAACCCTTGCACTGAGGGTTCTGAGGGGGTCATCACCCTAAAAGACCTAATTTCCCAAAACTTTCGATTACATTGAACAAAATGGATATCTCAAAATTTTGATTGGATGTGTTTGGGGAAATGGTGGGCATGAAAGGAGGATGAGTTGCCCTTCAATCACTTTCGACTATTAAAAGGGTACTAGCCCTTTTAATTTCCAATTGAATGAGCAGTTTAATATGTTTCTACAACATTGCTTTCTATAAGAACCTTACATTCCCCCTAGGAATAACTTACAACCCTTTCCCTGAGGGTTTTTTTTGGGTGGGGAGGGGTTGTCATCCTTAAGGACCTAATTTCCAAAACTTTCAATTACGTTGAATAAAATGGCTATTTAAAAATTTTGATTGGATGTGTTTGGGGAAAAGGTAGGCGTGAGAGGAGGGTAAGTTGCTCTCAAATCACTTTCAACTATTAAAAAAGGCACTAGCCCTGTGAATTTCCAATGGAAAGAGCTCTTTTTCAAGTTTCTACGACAAAGATTTCAATAAGAACATATATGCCCCCAGGGCATAACTTATAACCCTTGCCCTGAAGACTGTGGGGGAGTGTCATGCTCAAAAGTATAATTTACGAAACTTTAAACTGCGTGAAACAAAATAGCTATCTCAAAATTTTCATTGGATGTGTTTTGGGAAAAGATGGGCGTCAGAGGGGGCTTAGTTGCCCTCAAATCACTTTCAACTATTAAAAAGGGCACTAGCTCTTTGAATTTCCATTCAAAAGAGCTCTTTTTCAAGTTTCTACGACAAAGATTTCAGTAAAAACTTATATGCCCCCAGGGTATAACTTATAACCCTTGCCCTGAAGACTGTGGGAGGAGTGTCCTGCTCAAAGGTATAATTTCCTGAACTTTAAACTGCGCTTAACAAAATGGCTATCTCAAAATTTTGATTGGATGTGTTTGGGGAAATGTTGGGCGTGGAAAGGGTGTTAGTTGCCTTCCAATCACTTTCGACTATTAAAAAGGGAACTAGCCATTTCAATTTCCAATCGATTGAGCAATTTTTGAAGTTTCTACGACAACGCGTTCTATAAAAGCCTTATATGCCCCCAGGGCATAACTTACAACCCTTTCCCTGAGCGTTGTGGGGGATTGTCCTCCTCAAAATCATAATTTATATCTGGAAATCAACTACGATGAACAAATGGCTATCTAAAAATTTTAATCGGATGTGTTTGGGGAAAAGATGGGTGTGAGAGGGTGGTTAGTTGCCCCCAGATCACTTTCGACTATTAAACAGGGCACTAGACCTTTGGATTTCTAATCGAATGAACCCATTTTCACGTTTCTACGACAAAGATTTCAATAACAACTGATATGCCCAGGCATAACTTTTAACCCTAACCCTGAAGACTGTGGGGGGAGTGTCCTGCTCAAAAGTATAATTTCCTGAACTTTAAACTGCGTGGAACAAAATGGCTATCTCAAAATTTTGATTGGATGTGTTTGGGGAAATGATGGGCGGGGAAGGGGTGTTAGTTGCCTGCCAATCACTTTTGACTATTAAAATGGTCACTAGCCATTTCAATTTCCAATCGAATGAGTCTTTTTTGAAGTTTCTACGACAATGCGTTCTATGAAAACCTTATATGCCCCAGGCCATAACTTACAGCCCTTGTCCTGAGGGCTGTGGGGGAGGAGGGGGGGTTTAATCCTCAAAGACTTAATTTTCAGAGCTTAAAACTACGTTGAACAAAATGGCTATCTCAAAATTTTGATTGGATGTGTTTAGGGAAAAGGTGGGCGTGAGAGGGGGGTTAGTTGCCTTCCAATCACTTTCGACTACTAAAAATTTTAATAGTCGAAAGTGATTGGAAGGCAACTAAACCCCCCTCTCACGCCCACCTTTCCCCCAAAGAGATCCAATCAACATTTTGAGACAGCCATTTTGAATTTCCAATCGAATGAGCCATTTTTGAAGTTTCTACGACAACGCCTTCATTAAAAATCTTATATGCCCCCAGGGCATAACTTACAACCCTTGCCCCTAGGGCTGTGGGAGAGTGTCCTCCTCAAAAACATAATTTATATCTGGAAATCAACTACGCTGAACAAAATGACTATCTCAAAATTTTGATTGGATGTGCATCGGGAAATGGTGGGCGTGGGGGAGGGGGCTAGTTGCCCTCCAATCTCTTTCGACTATTAAAAAGGACACTAGCCACTCCAATTTCCAATTGAATGAGCCCTTTTCGAACTTCCTACGACAACTCCTTGGATACGAAGTGCCCTGGTATGAAAAAAACAAAAAAAAACAAAAAAACAATACATTGTGCCAACATCGTTCTTTACTTAGGCGGCGGGATTGCGCCACCTATGATGCCAACTTCATCTCCCTTATCATTTCATGAAAGTTCCAATTAATATACTTAGTCATTCCCGAGTTACCCCCTTTTGACAACCCATATACACATACCGTGCTCTGATTCAGTTCAACACTCCCCCCAACATTCCCTGGAAGCCTCAGCTGAATGTCCTTCGTATTTTGGGGAAATAGAAGTTAAACATGCATACCTTTCTCAATAACATATAACAAATTTGAACAATGAACGAATTGCCTAACTTACAGCCCTTGCCCTGAGGGCTGTGAGGGGGGGGGGGAGGTTGACATCTCTAAATGCATAATTACTGAACCTTTCAACAATGCTGAAGAAAATAGATGTCTAAAATTTTTCTGGGAAGTTTTTTTTAGGAAATGATTGAAATCTGGTAGGGGGGGGGGGCTGGTTGCACTTACATCACTTTAGACTTTTAAAAAGGGCACTATAACTTCCAATTGCAAATCAAAAGAGCCCAATTTGAAGATCATACGCCCACCTATTATACAAAAACCTTATGTGCCCGAAAGGTATAACTTACAACCTTTGCCCCAGGGCTCTGGAGGCTTTTGTCAATCCTGGATGCATTGCTATATGCTCTTTAGGCTATTTTGAACAAAATGGCTGCTAACAATTTAAACAGATGCTTTTGGTGTAAAGAGGGGTAGTCGGTGAGGGGAAGGGGGGCTAGTTGTCCTTCATAACTTTTACCTCTTAAACTGGAGCAAGAACTTATGATTTTAAACCAAATGTGCCTCCTTTGGTTTATACAACCATCCCTTCTGAAAAATCTTAAATGCCCCTGGGACATAACTTACAATCGTCATCCCCCAGCTCTTGGGTTTTTTTTTCAACCTCATAAGCCTTGTTATATGATCTTTAAACTTTTTTTTGAACAAATGGCTATATCAAAATTTCTTTTTCTGAATTTTGGGATTATCCGACGTGTGTGGAAGGGGATAGCTGCCATATGATCACTCTGACACTTAAAATGGACACTTAAACCTCTGATAACCAATCTAATGAGTCACCCCAAATTTTATATGACCACCATTTGTATATAAACCATATATGTCCTCAGGGCGTAACTTACAACCCTTGCCCTGAGTGCTGTGGGGGTTTGTCATCCTGAAAGACATAATTTCCTGACCTTTAAACTACATTGAACCAAATGGCTGTCTCAAAGCTGTGATTGGATGTGTTTGGGGAAATGGTAAACGGGGGGGGGGGGGTGCGCACTATTTACTTTCGAATATTAAAAAGGGCACTAACTCTTTCAACATCCAATCGAATGGGCCGTTTTCAAAGTCCTTAGATAGACAGATTTTATTTCATACAAATATAAACGAACACATATAATTAAATAGAGTCAACAGAGAGCTAAGCTCAAAAGGAAGGCTAACAATCTATACAATGAATTCAAGTACACCAAAAATTAAGATAAACAAATAAACTTTCAAATGGAGATAAATCCATTTATTTAGACAGTGAAAAAACAGGTACAAAAGTCCAGATACTTCGGTCACATATACAGCGACCGACCTCAGTAGAAATACTAAAATGTCGTTCTAAACGTCTTAGAAGGGCAGTGTGGTCTAATAAAACAACACCTAATTTAAAGGTGTTATGTCGAAAAAAAAATTAAGATAAAGAAGATAAACCAAAACCAGCAAAACATATAGAAGGAGAAGGACAAAGGAGACTACCCAAGCACGACAAAATCTAAAAATAATACTAAGAAAAAATTATCAAGAAGAATCACCCCGTCATCAAAGATTAATAATATATTCTTCTAATTTAGTCTTTAAAAGTGATTGGCCATTAAGATCTTTAAATTTAGTATTTAATTTAAGGCTAGTTGCTATAGAAGGGATTTGATATCTTATTGAAAATTTATCTGTTTCACAAATAACCAAAGGGATGTGAAGGAAGATTAGTTTTGTGAGGAGAAATTAGCGACAGCACTAAAAGGATCCAAAAATAACAAGTTTCCAGGGGCTGATAGAGTGGTAAATGAGTTTCTTAAATATGGTGGCTCTGAGGTTAGAATAAGTTTCTGAAGATTATGAAAAAGGGGAAGTACCTAACGATTTTAGGAAAACCTTAATTAAGCCACTCTATAAGAAAGGTGACAAAAGTCAGTGTGGTAATTATCGAAGCATTAGTCTTGTCTGTGTAGGTAGTAAATTACTTAGTAATATGATAGTTTTTAGACTGAGAGATGCCGTAGACAAAGTTTTAAGAGAAGAACAGTGCGGTTTTAGAAAAGGTAGGGGACGTGTCGACCAAATTTTCACTCTTAGGCTAATAATTAAGAAGTGCCTGAGTTTTCAAACACCTTTGGTCCTCAGTTTTATAGACTATGAGCAAGCGTTTGATCCTGTTGATAGAAGAGCCTTAGCAAAGGTTTTATCCTTGTATGGTATACCAGACAAATATATAAAAGTGATTAGTACTATGTATGAGAATAACACTGCTGCAGTTAAGGTAGGAAATAAGGTTAGTAGCTGGTTTTGTATTAAATCTGGAGTTAAGCAGGGTTCTGTTCCACCCCCCTTTATATGGATTATTTTGATGGACTTTTTCTTAAGGAGCACAGGAGAGGCAATGGGAGACCACGGAATCAAATAATGAGGAAAAAAGTCTACTGGACTTAGATTATGCTGATGATTTAAGAATCCTAGATGAAAGTGTGAGCAAAATGAATGAAATTTTAGAGGTTTTGCGAGTTCAGGGTTCTAGAATAGGTTTGAAAATTAATGTTAAGAAGACTAAGTCACTAAGGCAAGGAATAAGTGAAGATGAAATGTGACGTTGGGTAATGAAAAGGTTGATCAGGTGGGCAGCTTCGCTTGCCTTGGTAGTATTATTAGTAAAGATGGTGGGAGCAGCGAAGATGTCAAAAGTAGAATAGCCACGGCTCAGGGTGTTATTTCACAGTTAAAAAAAAGTTTGGAAGAATAGGAAGATAAGTCTGCAAACCAAAATTAGAATATTAGAAACGACAGTGATGAAAGTGGTCAAATATGGCTCTTAAGCATGGACACTCTGAAAAGCGGATGAAGATTTGCTATATGTTTTCCAGAGATTTTGCTTAAGGATTGTTCTGGGTACCCTGGCTGACTGACCGTACTTCAAACAATAGGCTGTACGAAAAATGTGGTTCAATACCGGTCTCTAGGGCTATAACGAAAGATAAATTGAGGTGGCTAGGGCACGTTGTGTGGATGAAGGATGACAGATTGCTGAGGATTGTTCTTTCGGCCAACCGTCTAGGGCTAAGCGGAAAGTAGGTCTTCCTCGTTTGGGGAGGACGTCATAAAGAAAGATTTAAAGAAAATGGGAACTTTGTGGGCGGGTGTAAAAAGGGATGCTTTCAATAGATTGGGGTGGAGGAGGAGCGTGCGTAGCTGTGTTGGCCTCCGGTGGCTTGGTGTTGGGGTGAGTTGTTAGTAGTAGTGGTAGTAGTAGATTCTACACGCTCCAAAACAAACCGACGAAGAAGCGAGTGAGCGAATAACTGTGACAATAATTTATGATTTATAAAAATAACTCGCCAGAGACTGAATATCATAATGCACGAGCGATAATTGCAAATCCCTAAGTTGATTAAGGTTTAATATATGAAAAAATAAAAATAAATATTTTTGTTTCGTAAAGATTTTGAAGTCGTGCACGAAGATGAAAGAAAGTACCAAAGATTATTACGGCTTTACGACAACTCCTTCTATACGAAGTACCCTAGTCTAAAAAAACACATTGTTCCAACATCGTTCTTTACTGAGGCAGCGCTATTGCGCTGCCTATGATTAAAGTAGAGATGACCCTATTGATCGTGTCACCCACCCGTGCTGCCACCTACAACTTTTTTTTTACATAATTTATGTCTGTCTGTTGTCAGTGAGAATGAAAAAACAGGAATTTTGTCACATTTATGGATGTTTTCTTGGATGGTTATGTGTGTAGGTCAATTTATTTGATGTTTTTCATGGATGTCAACAGTAATTTATGGATGTTTTATGGTTTTTGTCAGTGAGAATTTGAAAAACAGGAACTTTCTCACTTTTATGGATTTTTTTATGGTTTTTGTCAGTGAGAATGAAAAAACAGGAACTTTCTCACATTTATGTATGTTTTATGGTTCTTGTCAGTGAGAATGGAAAAACAGGAACTTTCTCACTTTGATGGATTATTGAGTCTAATGGGGACAGTGTCAATGACACTTCCTTCATGTTGTTGCTCGAGGCAAATGTTATGAGTTTCCAGGAAACAGTTAGATCACGTGTTTCCTTCTCAGCCAATCAGAGGGCTTGCTTACATAACAATTTGACCTTGAGATTTCGTATATAACGGGCATGCAATGTGATTAAATTATCAGAAAGTATTTTGACATAGTTCAAACAACAATGGATAAATTTGATGAATTAGAAGCCTTGGCAACTTCAATTTACCATGTAAGAACATTTTTTATTTTCAAAATAAAATTATTTTCCGACGTCACCCTCCGGTATATTCAGGTAAACCCCCCCCCACTCTAGTACAAAAATCACTATACGATCTTTATACTCGATGGAAAACATAAAATATGTTCTATATACCCTCAAAACCTAACCCCCTCCCCGTTGTTTTACAACCAAATTCTCGCAAAAAGAAATAATTTTCGTTTCGTTAAATTTAGCTTTTCTCTATTGCGATTTAAAGTGTCTGCTGACTTCTCTCAATTTTTAATGAAAATGCCGTTCTGTTTTGACACAAGACTCCAGTGCGAGGCTATAATTAGCTGTCACCCCTTTCCTGTTTGTGTACATTAGCTGGTTTTAGGCAAAGGAACTGTTCTTCCGTCAAAATTAAAACACTTTGATGCAATTGCAATAATACGCGATGCTCTATTTTGGAGAAGTGAAACGGATTATTTTCAAATTAAGGTCTAACAATATATTTAGGACATTATGTAAAAGGGGGGAGGGGGCAATGCCTCGCTTCTAACAGCTTCGTTGTAAAATGAAAACAAACTGTGCAAGGCTAGAAAGAAAGGTCTTTAAGAGTTGCATGAAGCTTATATTATGTGTAAATTGAATAGCATTTTAACCTATGCTTGCAAAATTTAGGTCTATAGGCCGCTGAGTTAACGATCTTTTATCTAATTTAAAGCCTCCCTCTGATTCTTGAGCTTATAACATTTCGAAAGTTATGCTATGGGTTTTTACTTTTTGCTTTACTGAAATGAGATAAATGCTTTTCTAGACAAATTATGTCTGACAATAAATTCTGTAGAAGGGGATAATAATTTTCATTCTTTAAAATAAAGGGGGAAATTATTTTGATGCTAATTTTTTTCTCTTCTTTAAGGCAAATTGTGAAGAATGTATTGCGGCCCCTACATCGAAGAGAGCTAGGGGTAACGCAAATAGCGAAGAATGCACGCCTCCTCCTAGTAAGAAAGCGAGAGATGACGAGACAACCCGATCAGTGCCAGCCCCAATGCAGTCCGGTCAAAAACCGAAAAGACAATGGACCACAAGGGTGGAGAACCCCGCTATACAAGCCAGCGACATCGATACCGCATCTATGCAAGCCCTGTAAGAGAACAGTGTCAATAGGCCGCTGGCCGAAACCCCCAGCTCCACACTGCCACCTCGTCAAGTGCAGCCATCTGTGCACAGCCCATGACATCACTGGCTCGACTGCACAAGTCACAGCTCCTACTGTACAAGTCGCAGCCCAATCTGCGCGAGAAATTAATGACATCGACCCGTCCGCCCTCCAACATGCACTACCCGGACCATCTGGCACCCAAGTGCAGCCAGGATATGCAAATGTGAGCATTTTTTTCCTACATATCTATTACTTCCAATGTTTTTTCTTTTCACTATTTTTCAATCCCAATATAAACTTGTCACAGAGATATTAACCCCCCCCCTCCAACCATTATTTCTCTGCCCTCCCTCAGAGATATCTAAATGCAATTTTATTGCAAAGAAACCGCTCTTTTTTTCCAATCTTTACTATTTTCTCTGTTGCTATCTCTTCACATATAGTTTTAGATACCTTTGAAACTCTGTGAATTCTATTTTTCACATACTTTTAAGAGAGAGTTTATTCCATTTTATCCATCTGTCACATACCAGCGTTCTAATTTGCACTGAGCATTACATCGTGCCAAGATATTAGCGAGGGGAAAGCGAGTTAACGGTTCCCGGCCTTTTCCTCGTCCGAAGTTCAATCCTGGAAATCGAAACACTCGCGCGGCTTACAATAATTAAACTCATGAGTTCACTGAATCTGTATGGAATTAGAGAAAAATACATCAACTTTTGACGGGCATTATGTAATGGGGGCTGGGAGCCGGTCGGGAAGAGCTGGGGGAGGTGCGCCACGGATGTGCCGCGGGCCCGAGAAGCGTCGCAGGGATGCTCCGCAAGGATGCGCCGCGGGCCAGGAAAGCGCCGCGGGCCCCGAAAAGCGCCGCAAAAAAAATAATAAAAAAAAAGCATGGATGATTTGAACACTTTGAAAATAAACTATTTTTTGAACAAATTAGTGCCTTCTATGTAAAGCGTTGTTTTAGATTGTAAATATACTAAGTTGGAACTTTCAGTTGAATTAACCAAATGTTATTAAGCGTGTTTTAAACAATAATAATCCAAATTTTAACAGTAGGGATGATTCGAACACTTTGAAAATAAACTATTTTTGAACAATTTAGTGCCTTCTATGTAAAGCGTTGTTTTAGATTGTAAATATATTAAGTTGGAACTTTCAGTTGAATTAACCAAATGTTATTAAGCGTGTTTTAAGCAATAATAATCCAAATTTTAACAGTAGGGATGATTTGAACACTTTGAAAATAAGCTATTTTTCATTTATAGGTTGGTGCATTGGTCCCTTACTCACCATCAAGTGAAGAAGAGGAAGAACTCATTGCAGGGGCAATGGAGTTACAGGACAATGAAACATCAGCGATCAATGACTGGCATGGTATCATTAATTCTATTGAAGTACCATCTAATATTGATGATTTATTTAAATAATTATTTCAATGTAGAACCTAGCACAGTTGAGCAAGGTAATGTTCCTGAGGCGGACTTGAGTCCAAATACCCTACAAATTTTAGAGGATTTCACAAACGAATTAACTGGGAACCCTCCTCCCACTGATTACCTACTTCCACTTCAAACAACTGAAGTGGAGCATAGCCCAAATATTGTTGAACAACTTGGGGGAGGGGTCACAACTTTTCCGACTTTCAATTGTCCAATACAATTTTAAATAATATATTTGTTTTCACTGCGACGTTTGGGGATCCATTTAATTCACTTATGGGGGGAAATTTTGTGTTTGATCCTGTAGAAATTGTGCATGCCTATGTAGATAAAATTCGTGCACTACTGGAGAACCAAATTCAGTTGTGGGGAGGTAGGGATTCAATTAAGGTTTTTATTGTTTTAAAGGTTTTTTATTTAAATGAGGGGAAAAGTGAACTTTATTATCATTATATACATTCCGAGATGCGCGTAATTTATCCAAATTTAGAAAATTTTGAGGGAGTTTTTTCCGAGTGGGTAGGGCAAATTATAGCGCATCTCGAGAACTATAACGAAATGGGAGTGGGTCTGTAGTTTTATTTATTGAAAATTTAAGCGTTAATATTTGTAAATTTAAGAAAGATTTTATTTTAAGAGGGGGGGCTAGGTTGATAGGGATACTAGTTTTAAAATATAATCCAGATCTAGAAGGTTGTAAAGGTGTCCAGAAGATTTGTTTTGAAACAGATCAAAAATGTTTCATGTATGCTTTCCTCATATCAGCATTCGAGCCTCTAGAACATGACGCTACCAAGACGAATTTAGATCACTGGGCTGTACATGGGAAGGACGGGTCCAATTTCCCAATTGTAGATTTCTCTTGCTTAGAAGGAAAATACCCAGTAACGCTACGATCTATTGACATTTTTGAAAGGACTAATGCCATTTAAATATCGGCGTTACTGTGGTTCAGTATGAAACTGAATTTGAAGATGGGGCTCGTTCTAAAAAGAAGGGGGTGGTCTTCCCTGTAAGGGGCCCGTCAGTTGATTTGGTTAAACACTGGGTTTGGTTGTTATACACACCACCTAGTCAACCGAATGCAATTGGCCATTTTAACCCTATCACTGACATTAGTAGAGTTCTGGGGGGTGGTAAGAAACAGAGTGACCGTTTCTACTGTCCAACATGCCTCTCTAGATTTTGGACTGAATTAAAGTTGCAAAATCATATGAGACACTGTAGACGGCATGGATATCAGACAGTGGAAACGGTTTCAGGGGATAGGGCCATTCTACGCTTTAAAAATTTCCAAAACACCCTTCTCCAATGCAACAAAATATCTTTAGACTGTGAAGCTAAGCTGGTGGAGGTGAACGATCCCCAATATCCAAACCGAATCAAAGAACACCAGGCCATTGCAGTGTCCTATGCTCATGCGCAAAGAGACAGTTCTAACACCATGCGGTTGTTAGAAATAGTTGAGACATTGGATGAGAACGAGTGTATGGTCAAGGCACTGACTAAACTAATTGGCACGGCTAATGGCGCTATTTCTCGTTTGAGAAATACGCATTATCCAATGGTGCTGTCTGCAGAGGATCGTCTCGCGATTAAAAATCAAAAAATATGTTGGGTTTGTAAGGGGGAGTTTGCAGAGGAGGAGGATAAGGGGACTAAAGGGAAAAGAAGGGGGAGGGGGAAAGTCAGAGGCCATGATCACTTGTGGCAGGAAATATCATCTGGGGGTAGTAATTTTAGGGGGTTGCGCATCAATCGTGTAATTTAAATGTTAGCCAACAGTTTTTTATCCCTGTTTTTATTCACAACTCTAATTATGACTTAAAATTTATTTTACCGGCACTGGCACGTATGCACAGGGAGGGAGGGGAGTAGACAGTCCATGGGTAAATAATTCATTTACCTATAACATTATTCCCAAATCGGCCGAGAAGTTGTTGCTTCTCGAACTGAAATGGCAGGTAGTGGATAATGGACGTACGTGCTGGAATAAAATCAGGTTTTTAGATTCTTTTAGTTTTTTTCCCAAGGCATTGAGTCAATTGATTCAAGTGCAGAAAAGCGACAATTTTGATAGCTTTCCCTTGCTTAAACAGCACTTTCCAGACAGTGAAATGTATGACTTATTAACCAGCAAAGGTGTATATGCATATGATTATTACTGTTCTGGCGCTCGCTTAAGCGAGGTGAAACTACCTCCAATTGAAGCTTTTTACAATTCACTGACCAACAGTGAATGCACAGCCGAGGAGTATGAGTTTGCCAAGAAGGTGTGGTCCAAGGGGAATTGTAAAAATGGGTGGGATTATTGTAGACTGTACTTGGCCAGTGACGTTTCTAACTCTGTTGGATATAGTCTGTAAGAATACAGACCAAATCTATTCAGAGTTCGGGTTAGATATAGGCTACTATTTTTACACACCCCATTTAGTGATGGATTTAATTTTAAAAATTAGTAGGGAGGAAATAGGCCTAATCACAGATGTAGATCAACACCTTTTTGTAGAGCGTTCAATGAGGGGAGGGTATGTTTTTCATGGCGACCGCGTCTTGTCAACCGATCCGAGCGGACAAAGCACCGGTGTAAAGTCAAATGCAGTGTTCTTGGACATGAACTCATTGTACCCCTCGGCAATGTCTCACTACTCTTTGCCGTGTGGGAACTATCAATGGCTTGAGAATCCTTGTGAGTTCCCCGACATTAACACCGTCGAGGACAATGGGCCACAAGGATGGTTCTTTGAAATTGACGGTCACATTCCGCTGGCGCTTCACGACTCAGTCAAAGATTTTGTTTTTCCCTGTATCAATCGACCAGTGACCAGGGACTCGCTGAGCCCCTACAATCGATCATTGGTTGAGGATATGGGGATGCATTGGACCCCCTCTAAACAGAAACTGATTGCTGATTTGGACCCTAAGGAGAATATCGTTGTTCACCATGTGCTTTTGCACTGGATGGTGAACAATGGTTTCAAGATCACCAAAATACATAGGGTCCTGCAGTTCAATCAGCGACCATATTTAAAAACGTTTATCGATACTTTTGTCGATAAACGCTCTAGGGCAAACTCCAAGGTAGAGAAGGAATTGTACAAGCTCATTCTAAATTCAGCGTTTGGCAAAATGTGTGAAAGCGTACGTAACAGATCTCGCTGCGACGTCGTGACTGACCCTCTAGAGTGTGCACGAATTATTGCCGATCCCAATTTTACATCATTCACGAGCATAGAGGCTAGCATGGCTCTTCTACACAGGAAAAATCGAAATGTGGTACTGAACAAGAATATAGCAGGCGGCAGTTCAGTACTAGAAATTTCAAAAAAGCTCATGTTGTCGTTCTTTTACAATGTGTGCAAGGTGCAATGGCCACGGGAGGGGGAGGTTCAAGTTTACTATGGGGATACAGATTCTCTGCTGTTAAAGGTAAATGGGACTGAAGATTTATTGGGTGATTTAGAAAAGGGGGAACACATCAGCTCGCGGATGGATTTCACCAACTGGAATCCATCCCTCTACCCCGAGTTGGTGAAGCGTCAAGCCCCCAACCAACTATTAATGTTAAAATCAGAGACGGGGAGTGATTTGATATCCAGGGGGGTGTTCCCGGGTCCCAAAGTTTATTGCGTTGAAACACATAGTGGGGATGAAAAGAAGGCGTGTAAAGGGGTGCCTACACATTTTGTAAAGAGCAATTTCAACATGAGCGTGTACAGAGACTGTGTAGAAAGTAGCCTAGTTCCAAGAGCACAAGTGCTTGCAATTCGCTCTCTACAGTATAGAAATTATACTGTGAGAGTGGAAAAAAATGCAATGTCATGTATATCTGACAAAGTCTATGTGCTCGAGAATGGTGTGAGTGTCCTGCCTCATGGCCACTATCGTATTTCAGACCGAGTTGAATGCATAGACTATCGTAATCAACTTGGTCTGGATAAACTAATCTGACTAACCTAACTAACCAACTAACCACCACCACTGACCCAACTAACCCAACCACTAACCTGTAGCAGTGACGACAACTATTGTTTTTCCATCGCGGCTCCCGGGGGGGGGGGGTGGGGGACCCTTCCCGCGGCCGGCTCCCGGGGGGTGGGGGGCCCTACCTTTAAATTCAGTGTAATGTTCAACTGTGGTAGTTCATGTTCCAAGTGTTTTTTGTACAAAAAAGTGTTTAAGACAATAAGTGCTGTTGATGGACAAAAGTGTTGTACAGAAAGTGTCATTTTTATCATTGTTCATGTTGAACAAATAGAGTTTTCATGTTGTCGAAATAAATACTGCCATGAAATATTGTCAGGTTCTTGTTGAACATAAAGTGTTATTCTTATGTTGTTGTTCATGTTGAACAAATAGTTTTCATGTTGAATAAATGAATGAAATATTGTATTGTTGCTCTTGTTTTTTGAATAACGTACTAGGTAGATCTAAGGGAAAATTATTATTTATTCATTAGACAAGTATGGTTTACAGTTAGTTGTAGACCGACTATTCTCAATAGCAACAGTATATATCAATTTAAAACACCATTCAGATCGCTTCTGTGTGGATCGTCAATGTCAGATAAAACGTTTAGAATGTTTATTAAAAAGTCAGAGATGTCCGAAAAAGGAATTTTCAATGAATCGATGCTACTAGCAGACTCATAGTCAGAGATGTCAGAGATTTCCGAAAAAGGAATTTTCAATGAAATCGATGCTACTAGCAGACTCATACGCGCGCGTACGTAGGCTAACCTAACCTAATCTAACCTAATCTAACCTAACTTAATCTAGCCTAACCTAACCATACTCGCCGGAAAATCCCCGCATGTCGACTCTGTACCATGTTTAAGTCAGGTTAGGTTAGGTTAGCTTATCATGAGCGGTTCATGATAAGCTAACCTAACCTAACTTAAACGTAGTGAAACCTGGGACTGCGCTGCCATCTATAGCTATAGGTTGGTAGATGGCAATAGTAGTCTCTCGATTCTGTGAAATGTTGTAAGATCCTTTTGATGCTATGAAATAACTGTATAGTTGAATTTGTTCTATGCAAAAGTACTTTTTTTCCTATTAATTTTGACACTCAGTCAATAATTAATGGTTTTATGAGTCTGCACCCCCGCAGCTCTTCCCGACCGGCTCCCAGCCCCCTTTACATAATGCCCGTCAAAAGTTGATGTATTTTTCTCTAATTCCATACAGATTCAGTGAACTCATGAGTTTAATTATTGTAAGTCGCGCGAGTGTTCTGATTTCCAGGATTGAACTTCGGACGAGGAAAATGCCGGGAACCGTTAACTCGCTTTCCCCTTGCTAATATCTTGGCACGATGTAAGGCTCAGTGCAAATTAGAACGCTGGTATGTGACAGATGGAGAAATGGAATAAACTCTCTCTTAAAACTATGTGAAAAAATAGCATTCACAGAGTTTCAAAGGTATCTAAAACTATATGTGAAGAGATAGCAACAGAGAAAATAGTAAAGATTGGAAAAAAAGAGCGGTTTCTTTGCAATAAAATTGCATTTAGATATCTCTGAGGGAGGGCAGAGAAAATAATGGTTGGGGGGGGTAATATCTCTGTGACAAGTTTATATTGGGATTGAAAAATAGTGAAAAGAAAAAACATTGGAAGAAATAGATATGTAGGAAAAAAATGCTCACATTTGCATATGCTGGCTGCACTCGGGTGCCAGATGGTCCGGGTAGTGCATGCTGGAGGGCGGACGGGTCGATGTCATTAATTTCTCGCGCAGATTGGGCTGCGACTTGTACAGTAGGAGCTGTGACTTGTGCAGTCGAGCCAGTGATGTCATGGGCTTGCACAGATGGCTGCACTTGACGAGGTGGCAGTGTGGAGCTGGGCGGTTTCGGCCAGCGGCCATATTGAACAACTGTTGCTCTTACAGGGGCTTGCATAGATGCGGTATCGATGTCGCTGGCTTGTATAGCGGGGTTCTCCACCCTTGTGGCCCATTGTCTTTTCGGTTTTTGACCGGACTGCATTGGGGCTGGCACTGATCGGGCTGTCTCGTCATCTCTTGCTTTCTTACTAGGAGGAGGCGTGCATTCTTCGCTATTTGCGTTACCCTAGCTCTCTTCGATGTAGGGGCCGCAATACATTCTTCACAATTTGCCTTAAAGAAGAGAAAAAAATTAGCATCAAAATAATTTCCCCCTTTATTTTAAGAATGAAAATTATTATCCCCTTCTACAGAATTTATTGTCAGACATAATTTGTCTAGAAAAGCATTTATCTCATTTCAGTAAAGCAAAAAGTAAAAACCCATAGCATAACTTTCTAAATGTTATAAGCTCAAGAATCAGAGGGAGGCTTTAAATTAGATAAAAGGTCGTTAACTCAGCGGCCTATAGACCTAAATTTTGCAAACATAGGTTAAAATGCTATTAAATTTACACATAATATAAGCTTCATGCAACTCTTAAAGACCTTTCTTTCTAGCCTTGCACAGTTTGTTTTCATTTTACAACGAAGCTGTTAGAAGCGAGGTATTGCCCCCTCCCCCCTTTTACATAATGTCCTAAATATATTGTTAGACCTTAATTTGAAAATAATCCGTTTCACTTCTCCAAAATAGAGCATCGCGTATTATTGCAATTGCATCAAAGTGTTTTAATTTTGACGGAAGAACAGTTCCTTTGCCTAAAACCAGCTAATGTATACAAACAGGAAAGGGGTGACAGCTAATTATAGGCCTCGCACTGGAGTCTTGAGTCAAAACAGAACGGCATTTTCATTAAAAATTGAGAGAAGTCAGCAGACACTTTAAATCGCAATAGAGAAAAGCTAAATTTAACGAAAAGATAATTATTTCTTTTTGCGAGAATTTGGTTGTAAAACAATGGGGAGGGGGTTAGGTTTTGAGGGTATATAGAACATATTTTATTTTTTCCATCGAGTATAAAGAAATAAAACAAAATAATCTACGAAGTGTTAAACTACCACAAATCACCATCAATAAATAAATGAAATCCAGAACGAACAGAGATTGCCATAAGTAACCGAGTCAAACTCAAAACAACAGAAATTAACATGAGTGGGGCTGACAACCCCAATGCTTTCTCAAGATCAGGACATACAGTTCAAAACAAACAGAAATTAACATGAGTAGGGCTGACAACCCCAATGCTCTCTCAAGATCAGGACATAATTTGCACTTTACTGAAAAAAATACAAATTAATGTGCATTGACAGTTTAATCTACATATACCGATATTTATTCCTTATAGTCTTAACGGTTGAAAACTATTCATGCGGGAAGTTTCAAATTTCAAAAATATACAATCTCAAAGGTGCTATAATATATTAATTGTAGAATTATCAACTCATCCTTTTTATAAATATTACCGTTAAATAGTAATTGATAGTAGAAACGTGGTAGGAGCATGGGTTATAAAAGTATTTTAACCCGGACAAACGTAATTTCATGCTTGTATCAGCCAATAAATGTAGGGCATATTTCGAGCTTTTTTTTACATTCCCGTCTGTCTTCCCATCCTATCTTGTGTTTAGAGATGACCCTATTGATCGTGTCACCCACCCGTGCTGCCACCTACAACTTTTTATTACATAATTTATGTCTGTTTGTTGTCAGTGAGAATGAAAAAAACAGGAATTTTGTCACATTTATGGATGTTTTCTTGGATGGTTATGTGTGTAGGTCAATTTATTTGATGTTTTTCATGGATGTCAACAGTAATTTATGGATGTTTTTATGGTTTTTGTCAGTGAGAATTTGAAAAACAGGAACTTTCTCACTTTTATGGATTTTTTTATGGTTTTTGTCAGTGAGAATGAAAAACAGGAACTGTCTCACATTTATGTATGTTTTATGGTTTTTGTCAGTGAGAATGGAAAAACAGGAACTTTCTCACTTTGATGGATTATTGAGTCTAATGGGGACAGGGTCAATGACACTTCCTTTATGCTGTTGCTCGAGGCAAATGTTATGAGTTTCCAGGAAACAGTTAGATCACGTGTTTCCTTCTCAGCCAATCAGAGGGCTTGCTTACATAACAATTTGACCTTGAGATTTCGTATATAACGGGCATGCAATGTGATTAAATTATCAGAAAGTATTTTGACATAGTTCAAACAACAATGGATAAATTTGATGAATTAGAAGCCTTGGCAACTTCAATTTACCATGTAAGTACATTTTTTATTTTCAAAATAAAATTATTTTCCGACGTCACCCTCCGGTATATTCAGGTAAACCCCCCCCCCCCCCCACTCTATTACAAACATCACTATAAATGGCGTTTATATGTGTTTCTGCCGGGTCTATTGTACCTAAAAGGGCACTTTCCTCGTCATGTTCTGAGGTCGAAATCATGAGACAGCGCTTTTGCGGATCCTTGAGGTTTTCTTTTTAATTTTCCTTGTTAAATTTCCTCAGTAAATTCACATGGTTAACTTCTTCCTTTTTTTCACTCCATCTAATTCTATCATATAATTTACATCATTCATTTTCTTTTTTACCTTAAACGGTCCCTTCCATCTCACTTCCAGTTTATTATTTCCGTCCGGTAATAAAATGAGAACTTCCTCCCCTTCCTTGAATTCGCGCATTCGGGCGGATTTATCGTACCATGTTTTCGTTTTGTCTGCATATTTCCCCTGTGCTTGTTTTGCAATTTCATGGTATTTATGCAGTTTTTCTCGTAGTGATAGCAAGTGGGTTATCACTGTTTCTTCATTTTTCTCCTCATTCTCCCATGATTCCTTTAAAATGTCTAACACCCCCTTGGGTTTCTCCCATATAGTAATTCAAATGGCGAGAATGCTGTAGCTTGGTGTGGAGTTTCTCTGTATGCAAAAAGGACATAAAGAAGCATTTTGTCCCATTGGTTTACATCATCTCTTACAAAACGTCTCAACATACTAATTAGGGTTAAATCTTTCTGTCACTCCATTTGTCTGAGGATGGAATGGAGTAGTTAATACTTGTTTAATACCGAGAATTTCGAATAATTTTCGGATGTATGTCGATATAAAATTGGTTCCATTATCTGTTAAAATTTCCTTTGGGATTCCGTGACGCGAGACATATTTCGCTAATTCTTCCGCGATTTTTGGTGATTTTACTGTTCGCATTGGGATAGCTTCTGGGTATCTCGTAGCCAGATCGTTAATAACTAAAATGAATCTGTTTCCCGCGCTAGACTTCGGAAGTGGGCCTACAATGTCCATTGAAATTCTCTCAAATGGTTTGCCAAAAATGGGCATTTTTTTCATTGGAACTTTTTCATTTGGTTTTTTGTATGCAACTAATTGACAATCTTTGCATCTTTTACAAAAGTTGATAATATCTTTTTTTAAACCTTTCCACCAAAAACGCTGCAAGACTCTATCTCTTGTTCTTTGGGATCCCATGTGTCCCCTCGTTGGGCTTGAGTGAGCCAATTTTATTACCGCTTTTCTTAATTCATGTGGTACCAAAAGTTGTAGTTTTCTAGCGTTTTCCCCAGTCTCCATTATTTTGTAAAGTAGATTTCCATTATTGGAAAACTGTTTAGATTGCAGATTTTTTTGATTCGTTAGTGCTAGTTTTATTTTTCTGCATTCTTTATCGTTTGTTTGTAGTTCTGCGAATTTTTCGGAAGTTATTCCGAGTGTTTCAGTTAGTTCCTCTTCGGTCTTTTCTGGTTCTTTTTCTACGGTCAGTAATTTCTCTTGTTTTTGGTTATATTCCTTTTTATCCTCCCTTCTTTTGCTTTTAGGTTTTCTCGGTTTTGTATTTTTTATGAATATCTCGTCGTTAAACTGAAATGGGTTTTGTATATTCTGATCATCATTTTCATTAGTGGGGGGCACAGCCTCCCTTTTAGTTTTTCTTGACTCCGTGTCACCACATTTACTCTTTTTATCATGGAGGTTGCTTTTAGTGCAAGAAAGTTTTCTATATTTCCGAAATCTCCCCCTAATAAAACGTCTATTGCAAGAGTAGGTACAACCCCTACTTTTAATTCTTTTTAACCGAATTTCCCTCTTTATTGGCTAATTCTATTATGACCTGAGCTGTCGGACATTTATGTTCTGCTCCATAGTAGCATAGCGATGCCACTTTATTTTTGTAATTTATGTCGGTTTTCTTTATCAAGTCTTCCCGTACATAGGTTTGGTCGCTGCAGGAATCAATAGCTATTTGTACCGATTTACCATTTAGTTCGCCACACACTTTGTGTGATTCTGCAAATGCGCAAGTTTTCATATTCTCCAGGCTCTTAACCCATGCGGGTCTCTTATACGTTTGAGACTTTTTCCAATTCTCTCGGGATCGATCATTTCTCGGATTGTCTTGTCTTCCGTATGCCCTTCTTCCCTTGTTCTGTAATATTGTCGTAATTTTTTTTCGCGCTTCGGCAATCTGAGGCGTAATGTCCTCGTTTATTACAATTATAACAGGTAACGTCATACTGTTCCTGTTTTTGTCTGTATTTTCTACCGTCTTTATTTGGGCAATTGGAGCTATAGTGGCCGCTCAAGTTACAGTCGTAGCATGTTACTTCTCCTTGTGTTTGCCATATTTGGCTAGCATTCTTTTTATTTTCTGTGTACGGGTATGCTTTTCTACCATTTCCTCCTAACCTTGGTTTTTGTGGGAATGCCTCCCTTCTAATTTCAGTGTGCCTGTCTGCTAATTCGGACATTTCTTCAATTGTTTGTGGGTTTTTCTCTTTTAAGTACATCCTCATATTTGGATAGGTATTTTCTAAGAATTGTTCCATCGCTGTTTTATTAACTATTCCCGTTATCTTATCTTTTATTTCTTCTGGGTCTTCTAATATTGTATAGTTCTCTATCTCTAGCCATTTTAAACACATATCTTTCAATTTGTACCCGTGTTCTTTATAAGTTTCGTTGTCTCGTTTTCTTTCGCTTCTAAACCTTCTTTGAAAGTGCTCGGGGAAGAGGTGAAATTTTTCAAAAATGGCTTGTTTTAGCCTTTCAAAATCTTTTGAGTATTCCATTGGTAATGCTTTATATGCAAGTTGTGGTTTGTAGTTAAGGAGGGGCTGTATTCTTGTCACCCAATTTTCTCTCGGTAATCCGCTCAATTCCGCCGTTTTTTCAAAATTGTATATGTATAAATGTACATCTTCATTTTCTTTCATTGGTTGAAGGTTTACTGCCTGCATTATCTCTATTGTACACGATTTCTGAGGCTCTTGGTAATTTCTCCCTGCAATCATTTCCATTATGTATTTTCTTTCCTCTCTGTCTGCCTCCTCTTTTCTTTCTCTGGCTACTCTTTCTCTTTCTCTTTGTTCTCTATCTTCTTCCTCCTTTCGTTCTCTGGCTACCCTATCAGCCTCTTCTTTTCGTTCTCTAGCTATCCTCTCTTTCTCTTTTTCTATCTTTCTCTCTTTTCTCTCTTTTCTATCTTCCTCCTCTTTTCGTACTCTGTCTAATCTTTCCTTCTCAATGAAATTTAAAAGTTGTTGTGTCATATCTATTTGATTGCTCCGTCGCGAGCTCCTACTCGAAATTGAGCTTCTACTGCTCCTGCTACTTGGCCTACTCTGAATCTCACTGTTATTATATTCTCTTAAATCGTTTTCTGAGTTTATTCGTTGTATAATATTTTCTTCTCCCCACAATTCCCCTACTTTTCGTACCTTCTTTGAAGGGTGAGTTGGTTTTGTTATACCCGTTCTTTCTTGTAATAATTTTTCCTCATGTATTATCGCCACTGTTTCTTTTGTTCCGATTTCCCTATCTGCGAGTAATTCTTTCTGCACTTGTTTTAGACTTTTCTCTTCTTCTCTGGTTCGTACCGGGGATCGCTCTATTACTGATTTTGGTTTGAAGATTTCCTCTTCACACGTCCCAGAAATGTCTATTTCACCTGTTGAGTGATATATGGTTCTATTTGATGGTGTTTTTCTTATGATATTTCCAGCAGGAGTCGCATATAATTGTGTGTCTGAATCCGATTTTTGTTTTACCGTGGTAGATCTTGTCTGAATTCTTCGTTTGTCGGCCATTATTTTAGGGTTTATTTAACGTCTTTCATTCAAATGAAAATCCTCTTATCAATGTTTCTTTTTATCCTTTCGTGAAAAATTATTTCCTTTTAATTTGTCGATTATCTGTGGGTGGCTCAGCCTCCCTTGTCTCACAAGTTAATTATTCGCGTGACTTATTGATTATTAAATTTTATTACTTATTATTATCCGACTAGGCACAGCTCAGATAAAAATTTTCTCTTTATAATTTTTATATATGTACCCACTATAGGCTACTGTCTAGGCCAAATTAACCTGTCTCTTCGAAAGCGCGGAATTCTTTTATTATCAGATTTACTGATAGGACCTTAACTCGCTGCCACCACTTATTGGAGGTTTATTGTGCGGGGTCACCACTTTTAAAGGCAAAAATGGCGCAAAGAGTTGCTATGCCACTTACTGGGGGGGGAAGATCCCTCTTTGGCCCAAATTAGTTGGATTCCCGCGGTTACTCCAACGGTTCCGTATACTAACGTGATCGGATGGTCTATTGACCACATTAAAGCCAAAGTTTACCGATAAGGTTTTCTAACCAACTCTTTTAGATTCGACCTAAGCTAAAAAATTAAAAGAGTACCTAGAAAATCTTACTGTATTAACAATCACGCTGTATAAAAAGAACTGACTAAAAAATGGACACTTCCTCCCATCCCGCTAGCCGCGTGCTGCGGGGGTTACGAGGGTGGTAATGAATCTTTCCAGCCAATCCTTGGACTTGCTAATTTACTGGCCGACCTCCCTAACTGCGCAATTCTTTCCCTCGTGGTCTATTAAGCACGTACGCAGTTAAGAGGACCCAAAATGGCGTCAAAAATAATAGGAAAATTAATATTTATTACTTAAGGAAGGAAAATAATTAAGGGGCCAAAGAAATGAATCTGGGAGGGACATTTTTCTGAAAAAACTGGGACCAAGGGTTCCAACAGTATATTTCTGACATACTAATTTCTGCTTAACAACATACCGTTAGAATGAAAAAGAAAACCTATTGAATTCGGATAATTCTATTTTTAAAAGTTTTTCTTTTGATGTTGCAAACCAATAATGTTTACTAAAAGAGACACTGAATATCTAAGAAAAGTTCCTCTTTATTTGAGTTTATTCTTTCGAATGCATAGACTAAAAAGGAACTAACATTACTTTCCAGAAATATTGCAAAATTCTTAAATAAGAGATGTGGAAATAATTTCATTTGTCTATAACCAATTCCATGTATATTTTTTATTTTCATAATATGGATATTTATAGTATCCCTTTAATGCATCCGGATGGAGCCTATCTCAATTTACTATTGGAGTTACCAATACCTCAAGCCTGGTCTTCCGGATAAGAACGTCCAAGCCTGATAGAGGGATACTGCGAAACGCACTGTTAAATTACTAAAGCTTTGTGCCTCATTTCAAAGAACGGAGACCTTTTAAAATTTGTTGTTTTGTAAGGTAGGGATACACAAATGTAGTTGGTTGTTTCGGAAATTGGGTAATTGAGTACCACCGAGGGAAGAGAATCTGGGGTTAAAAAAATAAAAAAAATAAAAACGAAACGCTAATTGTCCATTGTAATAAATTTGATATTGTTTTCATACATTTAAAAGCAGAAGTAGCATTGAAATGCCGTTATTTTAAGTATGCTACATAAAAATAAAAAAAATTAGGTTTTATATTGTTCTAAAACTAAAATCAATTGAAAACTGAGACGCATATTATTCAATAATTGGATTTGGTAATCATTATTTACTTTTTAAATATGTTTAAAAATTACCAGCTTCACAAGTTCTAAAACAAGCATAAAATTTATCTGTATACATTCTTTGGAGGACATTTGCTTGAAAAGAAGGGGAAAATAGACCTTAAAATTTCATACCAAACTCACTTTCTTGTGAATTTCACCAACGATTAAATGTTGACTTGAACCTACCAAATCATGCCCATGGTCAATAAGGAGTACACGTGTTGTACACATACTGTTGTCCCAAAACAAGCATACACTTGCAATCATAGACAATCGAGTTCAGTAGTTCATGATTTGATACTTTTAAAATCCAATAATCAATCTAAACAAATATTTTATATGTCTCTATAGAAACAAAGAAAAACAAGTTTAGTCATTTTCAAAAATGCCTCACTTAGAAATGGTGCCAAATTTCTTTGTCAACCATCCTAAATTCCTTTGGGGACTTGAAGAAAGATTAGGAATAGTGTTTTTTTCAAAAAGGTCTGTCATATCGTTTACAAATATTGTGAAACTGCGCAAATTTTGTATATTTATAGTCTTATAGGTGAGATGGGATGGGAGTTGGTTTTCATACTTGAGTAGTGTTATATCAATTAAAGGTACAGGGCAGATAGGATATTACTGTATCAATTAAAGGTACGGGGCAGACAGGACATTACTGTCTCAATGAGAGGTAGAAGACAGGTAGGACATTACTGTGTCAATTAAAGGTAGCGGCAAGGTGGGGCATTACTGTGTCAATGAAAGGTAGCGGACAGTACTCCTTTTTTATATTAATAAACACAAGCGGGCAGCACCCATACCATTCAACGGAGCAGTCATTCCAACAGGGCATTAACATGTATCATAAAAAAATCACCACGCCTAAACAGTCATATCTTTGGTTGGTTTTTTACGTTGTAATTATAATCCGCATACCATGAAAATTCGTGCTGTTCACAGTACAATGATTCTGTACTAAATGTCATGTTTCTGATAGTCATGGCTGTTCACATATCATGCATACATCGATGGTTGTTTTCCTGGTATGGTTGAATGAAGTTGATGGCTATGCAATTCTGTCTGTTAAGCAATATTTTAGGCGTGTTTTTTATGTTTAACCTTGAACACGGGCATAAAACTCTGACGATGAGTTATTTTCTCAGTTCGAAATCGGCATTTGAAATAACACAAAGCATCCTAACAAAAGGTGTATTGATGAAAGCTACATGCAAGAAGTAGCCTAAGTTATTCATTTATATTCTTAGTGGGTAAAAAAATTAATTCTAATATAATTTATCGAATGGTTTATACAGTCCCCTTATAGTTAACGAATTGTTAAATATTTTCGAGTCTGAATCTTCAGAGGTCGGTAAAGAGCAATATCAAAACAAAAAAAAAATGTGTAAAGACTGCATTTAAATGGCTCGCGAGCTTAGTACATGAGGCAAATAATAATTATTTTTATTCTGGCCCAAAGTTCCCCAGCCCTTACTATGCCACAGCCCTCCACCCTCCCCCTCCACCCTCCCTTCAACCCTCCTCTCCTCCCTCCCTCCAACTCCCCCCCCAACTTTTTTTCAGCTTTTTTTCAACTTTTTTTACATCTCTTAGAATGATATGTTACATACTCAAAACATAAAATATTTAATATTCATATTTAATATTTTCCGACTTCAAAATGGGAATGATATAGATATGTGTGTCGCGACTTTTACTATTAGAAAAATAATGTTTGTAGTGACCATTTTTTTACATTTTTTTTCAACTTTTTTTTTACATCTCTAAATCATATCAGAAAAATAGAATGACACTTTTGATTTAAATTTTAAAGCATATTCTTGTGCATACCCTCCTCCTATTGATGGGGACTGATGGTTCTCATTCAATATTTTTCAAAAAAAAACAAAAAGATTTTTTTTTTTAGGATTTCCCAGAGCTTCCCCTGCCCCTTAAGAAGACAAGGAGGGGCGAAGCGACTCCAGTGGTCATATCAAACAGACCATCTGCTACACAATATGGTCATTGGCCGAAACCATTCCCCCCTCCACCCCCCTTCAACACCCCCCTCTCCTCCCTCCCTCCACCCCCCCCCCCCCCCAACCCAAAAATTCTCATTTAATATTTTCCAACTTAAAAATGGGAATGATAAAGATATGTGTATCGCGACTTTTACTATTAAAAAAATAATGTTTGTAGTGAGCATTTTTTTTTGACATTTTTTTTCAACTTTTTTTTTAAATCTCTAAATCATATCAGAAAAATAGAATTACTCTTTTGATTTAAATTTTAAAACATATTCTTGTGCATACCCTACTCTTATTGATGAGAACCGATGGTTCTCATTCAGTATTATTCATGAAAAAAAAACTTTTTTTTATTTTTTTTTACATCTAAATCCTATCAGAAAAATAGAATAACACTTTTGATTCAAATTTTAAAAAATGTTCTTGTGCATACCCATACTTACATTGATGAAGACTGATGGTTCTCATTCAATATTTTTTCATGAAAAACAAACTGGTTTTTTTTTCCCAGGATATGAAAGTGTGTAAACATGATACAGTCATCGTTGCGTTGAATGCTGACAAATAGATATATTTGAACTATGAAACAAGTAGTAGTGGAGATCTTATTGGGAAAGTATGCCTACGTTGTCATGACAGCGAGGAGTTAAATTCCTTTGGAGTACCCAAGAATTTCCATCGTGCAAATGGTGGATATGCGAGAGTTTAATTACCAGTGAAGTTAGTGCTCAAAGAGAATGCAAACATAAAAATAATCGTCGATGATAGGGAACAACTCCTTGCTACTACTGCTGGTAACATATTGTCTGTTGATACATCCTATCGTCATCTTTCTGGTGTTACCATTTTAAAGAAGACTAGAAGAAGACAGGCATACTCCTGCACTAATGTCATCAATCATATCTTGTCTACGTGCCAAAATTCTTATCTGTGTAAAAATAATGCTAAAATAAACAGTGAAATCACATGCAAAATAAAAAGGGGATTTGCAAACAATATCATAAATGAATATAAAAATGAATTGATGGAAAGTTCTTTTGTTCAAGGAGTTGATGGGGGAAACATTCCAGTGAAACCATTTGTTTTAACTGGAGGATTTGACATTTGTGAGCGGTGCATGGGGTCAAGAGTCTATAGTCAAATCTAGATTAATATTCGTCGGCAATCACCAAGATATACCTCCCAACCATTACTGTCACAAGAAGAATGTACCGCTCTTGAATAAGAGGATGTTAGACCAAGAACGTTTTTATTCATAGATAATAATGAGGTGTAATATGCTATGTGTCATTATTGGAATAAAAAATTCCTTTAAAACAATTTGTTGTTTCGTTTATTTGTTAGGCGCGCACTTTTTTAGACAATGGAACGCATTTTTTTCTTAACGTCATTACATTTATATTTTTGAAATAAGAAATAAAATGGAATATGTATGCTGGTCATTATTTTATTTTGATCAACTAGAAAAGAATATTTTTTGTGCGCTAGTTTGTTAGCAGTTTCATGAGGAGAAAATCAGTGTAAATGTGTCACGAAGAGAAAAAACCAGCATGAACTTTGAAACATCAAGAGAATGTAACAGTGATAAGGTAAACCACGACAAAACAATACTGAAATATTCCAACTCTTGCATTTCAACGAATAAAATCCCAAACAAACTTTGAAACATCTTCAGAATGTAACAGTGACAGTTATGGGTCAGTTATGAACTTGCTTCCGCTGTGTTAACATCTAATTGGTGTTTTCACTCTTGGTATTTGCCAGTCGAAATTCCCCGTATGTAACTTGAACATTTAAAGACCGTGCATGTCCCTGGACTTTCGTAACTGATATTAGTGACCTTGGTTCTTGATAATCGAGTTATAGGATTTGAATTATAGTTCTGAACAGTGACAGAAATAAGAGGTGAGATTTTTAGTTCCAAATAGCTCATGCCTGACACAAAGGAACCTCTTGAAAAAGACATAGATGTCTCACCTTTCCTGCCTTCAAAAAGAAACTTAACTAGAACCCCCCCCCCCCCCGACTCCTATGTCTAAATCAACCACACATCTTAAGGGGATACAAGCCCTAAACATCCTTCAAGCTAAAAGTACCGGTGAAACCCCTGGCAAAAAAAGAAAAAATGATGCAATTAGATCACCCCCTGAAGAACCCCAACCCGAGATTATATCACTCCCTGATGATTCCCAACCAATTGAATCGCTTCCTAGCTATTTAGATCAGCCATGCTATTAAATTGTGACCATCAAGAAAACCAATGGTCAACCCTTTACTAGAGATTGGCTAATGGATATTAGAAAGCCTATATTTTTACCAGCTAACTCAACTTTTGAAGTAGTTTTCCTAAAAGACGGTCTGATAGATCTTTATTTTACCTCTCACAAGGCCGCCGATTCAGTCCTTTCAAGGTCCAAGGAATTAATCGTTAAGGGTTCCAAAATCTTTGCCACTTCAAAAGAAGTAGAAAAGTTCTATAAATACGTGGTTTATGGTGTTGCCACCGGTGTACCAATAGAGGAATTTACAGTTGAACTAATTGATTCTTCGTGTCATCCGGTCCAACCAACAACAGCCACAAGACTCAGCTTGAAAAATAATGGTAATCTTATACCCAGTTGCTCAGTGTTCATTGTATGCAAAAATGAGTTGCAAAGAGAAGTTTTTCTGTATGGTATGGCCCTTCGCCATAAGTCCTATAAACCAAAGCCCCTACAATGTGCAATTTGCCTAGCTCATGGTCATAGAAAAAAAATTGTAAACAGTCACTCCAATCATGTCGAAAAGTGGTAAACCTAGCCACGTTACAGAAAATTGCACTGAGAAAGGCGCCTACTGTAAAAATTGTAACAATAAGGGGCAGACGACACTTGAGAAGCAACTTTGTCCGGCCTATCATAAGAGAGCCGAGATCCTCCGAACCTCTGTGAGATTGAATTTGCCCTACTCCGTCGTAGCCGCTAAAATCCCTAGACAACCAACTCCAAGTCGACCCTTAAATAGCCAAACTGAACTTTCAAAGAACCAGAGGAAAAATGTCCATCCCCCAATAGATAAAGGCTTCTCATTTACCCAATGTCCACTCAATTTCCTCAACTTGAGACCAAATCGCAGCCTTCCTCTTCCCAACTTCCAGTTTTATCACATCCACAAGTTATTCATCATCACAATCAAGAATGGCAAAGGTTAGCCACATATCTCGCGGTTTCCCATCTTATCGAGGTTGGCAGTGAACCAGTTGAACTGAAAAATATCCTTAAAAAAAGGCCATTACTACGTTCCTAGGAAAGGAAATCTGGCAAAAAGCTACGGTCCAACTTTTATCCTTCAAAGAAGGCATGGAATGCCATTCTAACTCAACATTTTCTACGATCCCAACGGTTACCAAGTCCCCCAGAAATTTGAAAGAATCACCAGCACTTGAAACGATGGTAGAAGCACCAAGCCATAGCAATACAAAAAAAAAACAAGAAAAAGCCGACCAACACAGTAAGAAAGAAATTGACGACCCCTCACGAAGTCTCTTTGGGCGAGGATGAAGTTCAAAGAAAAACCCAAGCGAGAAGATACCCAACAAGAATGCCTGACGACTAATTAATGTGTGACTTTTCGTTTTTAACTAATTTATCCCTTTCTAATAACATTGCTTTTAATTATTCCGATATAGATAGTAATCAGCATGCCAACCCTATAAGCAGCCCCGATGGTACCTTAACTCATGCTAGTTGTAATTACCTTGATATTCTCGATTTTGCTACCAATGTGAAGCCAAAACTAGTTAATAATAATTCCCTTAATGTTTTTTGTTTCGACATCAGAAGCATCCGGGATAAGTGGCTCAAGTTTAAAGATTTAATTTTATTCAATGGTGTCTGCCCTTTTGACGTAATAGGATTAACAGAGACATGGCTTTCCGATAATGATGACACTAGTGATTTTTCACTCCCTGGTTACCAAACAATCCATATGCCCAGGAGGTTGACAAAGTGTTCTGGGGGTATCTCACTTTACATCCGTTCGAATGTAAATTTTACCAGGCTATCAGATTGCGAATCTATTTTCTCTACACAAATAAATTTCAGATGTATTTATTCAATAACTGTTAACATAGTCATCGGCGAAAATTCCTATATACTCTCCTTATTTTATAAACCTCCACCATTTCCGATCTCATGTTTTTGTAATCTGTTTGATGATTTCTCTAATCTTATTAGTCTACCCCATAAAAAGGCAATAGTTCTTGGGGACTTTAATTGTAACCTACTCAATGTTGGTAAAAACATTGAATCTGACACTTTTTTTGAATCGGTAACCGCGAGTGGTCTTCTAACCACAATTTTTTTCCCCAGTAGAGTCGATCCATTGAGATAAACTTCATCATTAATTGATAACATTTTTGTATCCACTTCCCTGGGAAATGACCTGTCCTCAAATATAATATTTTCGGATCTGTCAGACCATTTTCCTATTTACTTGTCACTACCTTCACGACCACTACCTCTACGCTCTAGAATTAGTATCCCAACACCTACTAGAAACTACAGTTCTGCAAATATAACCCATTTTATCGATTTCCTAAGAACCACTGACTGGTCCGATGTTTTAAATTGTCAAGAGGTAAATTCTGCCACAAATGGTTTTGCGCAAAGGCTAAGTGAGATTATCCATTCAACTTTTCCTATTCGTAAACATAACCGGAAAACTATCCCTATATGCCCCGGGATGTCACATAGCCTCATTGTCTCCTCATAAAAACAAATTATATAAGTTAGCCTGTAAGACCAATAGTGATATTGACCTATCAAATTACAAAAATTATTAAAACTTATACACTAAACTCATCCTTGAAGCGAAGAAAAATTATTATTATACAAAAATTCTCAATTGCAAAGGAAACCTGAAAAAGATTTGGTCCACCATTAATGATATACTCTCAAAAAATAGAAAATCAAAGTCTATACCTATTCGCCTTAAAGACACAAATGGTAGATTAATTGACCCTTTACATGCACCTGATGCATTCAATAATTGTTTTTCTAATGTTCCTCATACTGATTCATACTGATTTGATCCATGTTATTCTGCCCAACTGATAGCAATGAGGTACTTCAAATCATCGGTTCTCTTCCTAATATTTTTACACCTGACTGTCTTGGATTAAGTAATAAGCTCCTGAAGACCATATCTTCTTTTGTTTGCGAGCCCATCAAGCATATTGCCAACATATCTTTAACCCACGGAGTTTTCCCTGATTTACTAAAGTCAGCCATTGTTATTCCAGTTCTTAAAAAGGGCGATCCAACTGAGATAGGTAATTATCGTCCAATCTCAATTCTCCCTGTTATATCCAAAGTGCTCGAGAGAATCATCTTCAGACGTCTGTCTCCCTTTCTGTTTGACAGTCAGCACTCCGTATCCTTGATTTCTCCTCGCCAATATGGCTTTAGGCCGAAATTTTCAACTTCTCATGCTCTAATTGACGCCACACAGTTTATTCGCTCACAACTCGACCTTAAAAAAACTGTATTGGGTTTGTTTTTGGATTTTTCTATGGCCTTTGACACGGTCGATCATAGTATTTTAATAAGTAAATTAAATAGTTACGGTTTTGGTGGTGTACCCCTCTCTTGGTTTTATTTTTATCTATCTGGAAGGGTACAGAGTGTGAGCTTAGGTGGAGTATCCTCTCAGCCCTTACCTATTCGGAGGGGTGTCCCGCAAGGCTTCGTTCTAGGCCCTATTTTATTTATCCTATATATCAATGATCTTGTTATGGACCTGGGCCCTTCAGTATATCCTGTACTATTTGCTGATGACAGCAACTTCTTCATCACTGGCACCAATTTACCCTCGGCAATAACCTCTGCCCAAGTCCTTCTGAACAGAGTCCAGGCATGGTGCCTTACGAATAACATGACCATTAATAGCAAAAAAAGTCAAATAGTATTATTCAGAGCCCCCTACAACAAAGACGTAATTCAACCTGCTCTTGGTCTCAAGTACTCCTCCGACATCCTCCAACAAGTGGAGGTTGCCAAGTTTTTTGGTGTATTTATTGACTCATGCTTGTCCTTCTCTAATCATAATTCTTACATCACAGCAATAATTTTGAGACAAGTAGCTATGATTAACCGTGTGAATTATTTTCTTCCTCCTGACATCCTAGTTACCCTCTATTATTCCTTTATTTTTCCTTACCTTTCTTATTGCGGATCAGTTTGGGGAAATACAAACCGGTCTTTCACTAAAAAACTCAAATTTGCCCAAAACCATGCCATTAAAGCAGTTTTTTCGCTTCCCCGTCTATATCCAACCCGTGATTTGTATTCAGATTTTGGCATAGCTCCACTTGATCAAATCATACAAAAACTAAACTTATCACTTGCTTACTCTGCTTTCCACAATTATCTTCCACCTCAACTACTAACCTATTATAACATTAATAATTCGGAAGCCCACTGTCTCCGTTCATCCAATAGAGCCTTTATAATTCCTAAATGCGTTTCTAGTGCTGCCCAGCAATCTCCCATTTACAAATCTATTATTCAATGGAACAAAATACCCTCCAGTGTTGAACTAGCCACAAGCTTCTGCAAGCTGTATAAAAATGTAACAAAACTTTATAATATAATTTAATCTTTCAATTTTTAACCAATTTGCTTTAATTACCCATGTTTTATTCTTTTTTTTCGGTGTTATTTTATTTTTTTTTCTTTTTTTGGTCCTTAACAAGTTCTCTTCTAGGATCTTTATTGTTATTGATGTTTGTGTTATGTTTTTATTCGAATAAATTGAATTGAATTGAATTGACAAGGTAAACCACGACAAAACACTACTGAAATATTCCAACTCTTGCATTTCAACGAAAAAAATCCAAAGTAAACTTTAAACATCTTCAGAATGTAACAGTGACAAGGTAAACCACGAAAAACAATACTGAAATATTCCAACTCTTACATTTCAACGAAAAAAAAAAAATCTAAAATGAACTTTGAAAGATCAAGAGAATGTAACAGTGACAAGGTAAACCACGACAAAACATTATTGAAATATTCCAACTCATACATTTCAACGAAAACAAAAAAATCAAAAATGAACTTTGAAACATCTTCAGAATGTAACTGTGACAAGGTAAACCACGACAAAACACTACTGAATTATTCCAACTCTTACATTTCAACGAAACAAAAAAATTAAAAATGAACTTTGAAACATCTTCAGAATGTACAAGTGACGAGGTAATCCACGACAAAACATTACTGAAATATTCCAACTCTTACATTTCAACGAAAAAAAAATACAAAATGAACTGTAAACCACGACAAAACACTGCTGAAATATTCCAACTCTTACATTTCAACGAAAAAAATCCAAATTGATTTTTGAAACATCAAGAGAATGTAACAATGATAAGGTAAACCACCAAAACACACTAATGAAATATTCCAACTCTTATATTTCAATGAAAAAAAAATCCAAAATGAACTTTGAAACATCAAGAGAGTTTAACAGTGACAAGGAACCACGACAAAACATTACTGAAGGAATCCATCTCTTGTATTTCAACAAAAAAAAATCCAAAATGGACTTTGAAACATCTTGAGAATGCACAAAGACAAGGTAAACCACGACGAAACACTATTGAAATATTCCAACTCTTGCATTTCAACGAAAAAAATCCGAAATGTAAAAGTGACATGGTAAACCACGACAAAACACTACTGAAATATTCCAACTCTTACATTTCAACGAAAAAATAAATCCAAAATGAACTTTGAAACATCTTCAGAATGTTATAGTGACAAAGTAAACCACGACAAAACACTACTGAAATATTTCAACTCTTACATTTTACAGAAAAAAAAAATCCAAAATGAACTTTTAAACATCTTCAGAATGTAACAGTGACAAGGTAAACCACGACAAAACACTTCTGAAATATTCCAACTCTCACATTTCAACGAAAAAAAGTCATAAAAGTCAAATATTCCAACTCTTACATTTCAACAAAACAAAATCCAAAATGAACTTTGAAACATGAAGAGAATGTAACAGTGACAAGGTAAACCACGACAAAACACTACTGGAACATTCGAACTCTAGCATTTCAACGAAAAAAATCCAAAATGAACATTGAAACATCAAGATAATGTAACAGTGACAAGGTAAACCACGACAAAACACTACTGAAATATTCCAACTCGTACATTTCAACGAAATAAAAAGTCCAATATGAACTTTGAAACATCAAGAGAATGTAACAGTGACAAGGTAAACAATGACAAAACACTTCTGAAATATTCCAACTCTCGCATTTTAATGAAAAATATCCAAAATAAACTTTGAAACATCTTCAGAATGTACTAGTGACAAGGTAAACCACGACAAAACACTACTGAAATATTTCAACTCTTGCATCTCACCAAAAAAAAAATTCAAAATGATCTTTGAAACATCTTCAGAATTTAACAGTGACATGGAAAACAACGAAAAAACACTACGGAAACATTCGAACTCTTACATTTCAACGAAAAAAATCCAAAATGAACTTTGAAACATCAAGGGAATGTAACATTGACAAGGTAAACGACGACAAAACACTACTGAAATATTCCAACTCTTGCATTTCAACGAAAAAAACAAACTGAACTTTGAAACATCAAGAGAATGTACCAGTGACAAGGTAAATCACTATATATACTACGGGAATATTCCAACTCTTACATTTCAATGAAAAAAAAATCCAAAATGAACTTTGAAACATCTTCAGAATGTAACAGTGACAAGGTAAACCACGACAAAACACTACTGAAATATTCCAACTCTTACATTTCAACGAAAAAAAAATCTAAAATGAACTTTGAAACATCAAGAGAATGCACCAGTGACAAGGTAAATCACTACATACACTACTGAAATATTCCAACTCTTACATTTCAATGAAAAAAATCCAAAATGAACTTTGAAACATCTTCAGAATGTAATAGTGACAAGGTAAACCACGACAAAACGCTACTGAAATATTCCAACTCTTGCAGTTCAACCAAAAAACAAACAAACTGAATTTTGAAACATCAAGAGGATGTAACAGTGACAAGGTAAACCACTACATACACTACTGAAATATTCCAACTCTTACATCGACAAGGTAATGTAACAGTGACAAGGTAAACCACTACATGCGCTACTGAAATATTCCAAACCATGACAAAACACTACTGAAATATTCCAACTCTTGCATTTCAACGAAAAAAAAACTGAACTTTGAAACATCAGGAGAATGTAACAGTGACAAGGTAAACCACTACATACACTACTGAAATATTCCAACTCTTACATTTCAATGAAAAAATCCAAAATGAACATTGAAACATCTTCAAATCTAATAGTGACAAGGTAAACCACGACAAAACACTACTGAAATATTCCAACTCTTAAATTTCAAAGAAAAAAAAAAATCAAAAATGAACTTTGAAACATATTCAGAGTGTAACAGTGACAAGGTAAACCACGACAAAACATTATGGAAATATTCCAACTCTTACATTTCAACAAAAAAAAAATCTAAAATGAACTTTGAAACATCAAGAGAATGTAACAGTGACAAGGTAAACCACGACAAAACACTACTGAATTATTCCAACTCTTGAATTTCAACGAAAAATCAACTGAACTTTGAAACATCAAGAGAATGTAACAGTGACAAGGTAAACCACTACAAACACTACTGAAATATTCCAACTCTTACCTTTCAATGAAAAAAAAAATCCAAAATGAACTTTGAAACATCAAGAGAATGTAACAGTGACAAGGTAAAAAAACTGAACTTTGAAACATCAGAAGAATGTAACAGTGACAAGGTAAACCACTACATACACTACTGAAATATTCCAACTCTTACATTTCAATGAAAAAAATCCAAAATGAACATTGAAACATCTTCAGAATGTAATAGTGACAAGGTAAACCACGACAAAACACTACTGAAATATTCCAACTTTTAATTTCAAAGAAAAAAAAAATCAAAAATGAACTTTGAAACATGTTCAGAGCGTAACAGTGACAAGGTAAACCACGACAAAACATTACGGAAATATTCCAACTCTTACATTTCAATGAAAAAAATCCAAAATGAACTTTGAAACATCTTCAGAATGTAACAGTGACAAGGTAAACCACGACAAAACACTACTGAAATATTCCAACTCTTACATTTCAACGAAAAAAAAAAAAATCTAAAATGAACTTTGAAACATCAAGAGAATGTAACAGTGACAAGGTAAACCACGAAAAAACACTACTGAAATATTCCAACTCTTGCATTTCAACGAAAAAAAACTGAACTTTGAAACATCAAGAGAATGTAACAGTGACAAGGTAAACCACTACAAACACTACTAAAATATTCCAACTCTTACATTTCAATGAAAAAAAAAATCCAAAATGAACTTTGAAACATCAAGAGAATGTAACAGTGACAAGGTAAACCACGACAAAACGCTACTGAAATATTCCAACTCTTGCATTTCAACGAAAAAAATCCAAACTGAACTTTGAAACATCAAGAGAATGTAACAGTGAATAGGTAAACCACGACAAGACACTAATGAAATATTCCAACTCTTGCATTTCAATGAAAAAAAACTGAACTTTGAAACATCTTTAGAATGTAACAGTGATAAGGTAAACCACGACAAAATACTAATGGGGGGAGGGGGTCCATAAAGTTAGGGGGGATGGGGGGACCCTTCTTTTCTCAAGTGCACAAAAGAAATGGAGGGGGGTTGGCAAAAAGTTGGGTGGAGGGGGGGGGGGCGTTCTCTGTCTCAAGCGCGCAAAAAAATTATTAAAAATGTGAGGGGGGGAAAGTTGTGGGGAGGGGGCAAAAAAGTTTGGGGGGGGGGAGGGTGGCTCTTGGGGGTTGGGACCGACAAAGAAAGGCACGGGGAGAAGCAAACAGACTGGTTTCTGGGAAAACACTTATTTTCTGGGCCGATGACTCTATTTATCATTACGTTGAATTTAGGTTAGATCAATTATAGATGGCAGCAAACCCACTCAGAAACACAGTCATAGTGATACAGATATGCAAAAAGTTGGGCTAATCTGGGTTCACTTAGAGTGGCCGTACCCGTCTTTGTCGGTCCCAACCCCCAAGGGCCCACCTCCCTCCCCCCAACTTTTTTGCCCCCTCCCCAAACTTTTTCCCCCTACCCCCAACTTTTTGCCCCCCCCCCCCCTCACATTTTTTAATACTTTTTTGGCGCGCTTGAGACACTGAAGACCCCCCCCCTCCACCCAACTTTTTGCCCCCCCCCCTCCATAGCTTTCGTGCCCTTAAGACAACGAAGGGTTCCCCCATATCCCCTAACTTTATGGGCCTCCTCTCCCCCCAATAGTATTTTGTCGTGGTTCAATTTATCACTGTTACATTCTCTTGATGTTTCAAAGTTCATTTTGGATTTTTTTCGTTGAAATGTAAGAGTTGGAATATTTCAGTAGTGTTTTGTCGTGGTTTACCTTGTCACTGTTACTGTCTCTTGATTTTTCAAAGTTTATTTTGGATTTTTTCCGTTGAAATGTAAGAGTTGGAATATTTCAGTACTGTTTGTCGTGGTTTACCTTGTCACTGTTACATTCTGAAGATGCTTCAAAGTTCATTTTGAATTTTTTTCGTTGTAATGCAAGAGTTGGAATATTTAAGTAGTGTTTTGTCGTGGTTTACCTTGTTACTGTTACATTCTGAAGATGTTTCAACATTCATTTTGGATTTTTTCGTTTAAATGCAAGAGTTGGAATATTTCAGTAGTGTTTTTTCGTGGTTTACCTTGTCACTGTTACATTCTCTGGATGTTTCAAAGTTCATGTTGTTTTTTTCTCTTCGTGAAACATTTACATTGATTTTTCTCCTCAAGAAACTACTAATAAACTAGCGCACGAAAAATATTCTGTTCTACTTGATCAAAAAAATAATGACCAGCATACACATTCCATTTCATTTCTTATTTCAAAAATATCAATGTAATGACGTTAAGAAAAAAATGCGTTCCATTGTCTAACAAAGTATACCCCTAACAAATAAACGAAACAACAACTTATTGTAAAGGAACTTTCTTTTTTATTCCAATAATGACACATAGTATATTACACCTTATTAATATCTATGAATAAAAACGTTCTTGGTCTAACATCCTCTTATTCAAGAGTGGTACATTCTTCTTGTGACAGTAATGGTTGGGAGGTATATCATGGTGATTGCGGACGAATATTAATCTAGTTTTGACTATAGATTCTTGACCCCATGTATCGCTCACAAATGTCATAGCCTTCAGTTAAAGCAAACGGTTTCACTGGAATGTTGCCCCCATTAACTCCTTGAACAAAAGAACTTTCCATTAATTCATCTTTATATTCATTGATAGTATTGTTTGGAAATGCCCTTTTCATTTGGCGTGTGATTTCACTGTCTATTTTAACATTATGTTTACACAGATAACAATTTTGGCACGTAGACAAGATATGCTTAATGACATTAGTGCAGGAGTATGCCTGTCTTCTTCTTGTCTTCTTTAAAATGGTAATACCGGAAAGATGACGATAGGATGTATCAACAGACAATGTGCTACCAGCAGTAGTGGCAAGGAGTTGTCCCCTATAATCGACAATTATTTTTATGTTTGCATTCTCTTTGAAACTATGAAACTATGAAAGGACTATGAAAGGAGTGCAACTATGAAAGGAGTGCAAGTGGTAACACTATTGGAAATGTATGCATGCGTTGTCATGACAGCGAGAAGTTAGATTTCTTTGGAGTACCCAAGAATTTCAATCGTGTAAACGGTGGATATGCGAGAGTAACATTACCAGAGAAATTAGTGCTCAAAGAGAAGGCAAACTTAAAAATAATTGTCGATGATCGGGGACAACTCCTTGCTACTGTTACTGGTAACACATTACCTGTTGATACATCCTATCATCATCTTTCCGGTATTAGCATTTTAAAGAGAACAAGAAGAAGACAAGCATACTCCTGCAATAATGTCATTAATCATATCTTTTCAATATGCCAAAACTGCTATCTATGTAAAAATAATGTGACAATAGACAGTGAAATCGCAGGCAGAATAAAAAGGACATTAGCAGACAATATCATCAATGAATATAAAGATTAATTGACGGAAAGTGAAGCGCAAGTGTACTAATAATGTATAATAATGTATTTAAAATATTTTTATATTAATATTCTACATGTCGTTATTTCATTAAAAATATCTTGTGCATTATTTTGTTAATTGTTCATTATTTTTAGGGTATGCTAGAACGTCAAACGTTCAGAATATCTATTAAAAAGGTCAGAGATGTAAGAAAACGAATTTTTAGAGATAAAGATACTACTAGCAGGCTCAATTTTTCATAGAAGATAGAAAATTTCAAGATCTCTTCTGAATTTTACCAAAGAACACAATTCAATTCTAATTTCACCAGAGAAAATAAAAAGCTTCCACTTCAGTTTTAAGTTCACCAAGACATAAAAATTTAAAGTTCATTTCTAAATTTTTCCGTAGAAGATAGGAAAAGTTATACTATGATTGTGATTATTTTCAATGAAGATAAAAAGTTTCACTATAATTCTAAATTTTCTTAAATTCAATTCCGACCTTTCTCAAAGAGTCAAATTTAAAGCTCTGTTCCAGATATTTTCGCGGAAGAAGAAAAGTTCAAGTTTGAAAAGTATTTCTTGGTGTTGAGGTAACCAAAAAGCTGTAAAGTATAGTTGTGGGTGTAAAAGATAAGTACTTCAATTTGGAAAATGGGTTTAGGAGGGGCATTAAGAAAGTAACTTGCTCTGAAATGGTCTTTGAAAAGTATTTCTTGGTGTTGAGGTATCCAAAAAGCTGTAAAGTATAGTTGTGGATGAAAAAGATAAGTACTTCAAGTTGGAAATGGGTTTAGGAGGGACATTAAGAAAGTAACTTGCTCTGAAATGGTCTTTGAAAAGTATTTCTTGGTGTTGAGGTAACCAAAAGCTGTAAAGTATAGTTGTGGCTGAAAAAGATATGTACTTCAAGTTGGAAAATGGGTTTAGGAGGGACATTACAGAAAGTAACTTGCTCTGAAATGGTCTGGTTTAGGAGGGGCATTAAGAAAGTAACTTGCTCTGAAATGGTCTTTGAAAAGTATTTCTTGGTGTTGAGGTATCCAAAAAGCTGTAAAGTATAGTTGTGGGTGAAAACGATAAGTACTTCAACTTGTAAAATGGGTTTAGGAGGGACATTAAGAAAGTAACTTGCTCTGAAATGGTCTTTGAAAAGTATTTCTTGGTGTTGAGGTAACCAAAAAGCTGTAAAGTATAGTTGTGGGTGAAAAAGATAAGTACTTCAAGTTGGAAAATGGGTTTAGAAGGGACATTAAGAAAGTAACTTGCTCTGAAATGGTCTTTGAAAAGTATTTCTTGGTGTTGAGGTATCCAAAAAGCTGTAAAGTATAGTTGTGAATGAAAAAGATAAGTACTTCATGTTGGAAAATGGGTTTAGGAGGGACATTAAGAAAGTAACTTGCTCTGAAATGGTCTTTGAAAAGTATTTCTTGGTGCTGAGGTATCCAAAAAGCTCCAAAGTATAGTTGTGAATGAAAAAGATAAGCACTTCATGTTGGAAAATGGGTTTAGGAGGGACATTAAGAAAGTAACTTGCTCTGAAATGGTCTTTGAAAAGTATTTCTTGGTGTTGAGGTATCCAAAAAGCTGTAAAGTATAGTTGTGAATGAAAAAGATAAGTACTTCATGTTGGAAAATGGGTTTAGGAGGGACATTAAGAAAGTAACTTGCTCTGAAATGGTCTTTGCAAAGTATTTCTTGGTGTTGAGGTAACCAAAAAGCTGTAAAGTATAGTTGTGGGTGAAAAAGATATGTACTTCAAGTTGGAAAATGGGTTTAGGAGGGACATTACAGAAAGTAACTTGCTCTGAAATGGTCTGGTTTAGGAAGGACATTAAGAAAGTAACTTGCTCTGAAATGGTCTTTGAAAAGTATTTCTTGGTGTTGAGGTATCCAAAAAGCTGAAATGATCTTTGAAAAGTATTTCCTGGTGTTGAGGTATCCAAAAAGCTGTAAAGTATAGTTGTGGGTGAAAAAGATAAGTACTTCAAGTTGGAAAATGGGTTTAGAAGGGACATTAAGAAAGTAACTTGCTCTGAAATGGTCTTTGAAAAGTATTTCTTGGTGTTGAGGTATCCAAAAAGCTGTAAAGTATAGTTGTGGTGAAAAAGATAAGTTCATTAAGAAAGTAACTTGCTCTGAAATGGTCTTTGAAAAGTATTTCTTGGTGTTGAGGTATCCAAAAAGTTGTAAAGTATAGTTGTGAATGAAAAAGATAAGTACTTCACGTTGGAAAATGGGTTTAGGAAGGACATTAAGAAAGTAACTTGCTCTGAAATGGTCTTTGAAAAGTATTTCTTGGTGTTGAGGTATCCAAAAAGCTGTAAAGTATAGTTGTGAATGAAAAAGATAAGTACTTCAAGTTGGAAAATGGGTTTAAAAGGGACATTAAAAAAGTAACTTGCTCTGAAATGGTCTTTGAAAAGTCTTTCTTGGTGTTGAGGTATCCAAAAAGCTGTAAAGTATAGTTGTGGGTGAAAAAGATAAGTACTTCAAGTTGGAAAATGGGTTTAGAAGGGACATTAAGAAAGTAACTTGCTCTGAAATGGTCTTTGAAAAGTATTTCTTGGTGTTGAGGTATCCAAAAAGCTGTAAGGTATAGTTGAGAATGAACAAGATAAGTACTTCATGTTGGAAAATGGGCTTAGGAGGGACATTAAGAAAGTAACTTGCTCTGAAATGGTCTTTGAAAAGTATTTCTTGGTGTTGAGGTATCCAAAAAGCTGTAAAGTATAGTTGTGAATGAAAAAGATAAGTATTTCAAGTAGGAAAATGGGTTTAGAAGGGACACTAAGAAAGTAACTTGCTCTGAAATGGTCTTTGAAAAGTATTTCTTGGTGTTGAGGTATCCAGAAAGCTGTAAAGTATAGTTGAGAATGAAAAGATAAGTACTTCATGTTGGAAAATGGATTTAGGAGGGACATTAAGAAAGTAACTTGCTCTGAAATGGTCTTTGAAAAGTATTTCTTGGTGTTGAGGTATCAAAAAAGCTGTAAAGTATAGTTGTGAATGAAAAAGATAAGTACTTCATGTTGGAAAATGGGTTTAGGAGGGACATTAAGAAAGTAACTTGCTCTGAAATGGTCTTTGAAAAGTATTTCTTGGTGCTGAGGTATCCAAAAAGCTCTAAAGTATAGTTGTGAATGAAAAAGATAAGCACTTCATGTTGGAAAATGGGTTTAGGAGGGACATTAAGAAAGTAACTTGCTCTGAAATGGTCTTTGAAAAGTATTTCTTGGTGCTGAGGTATCCAAAAAGCTCTAAAGTATAGTTGTGAATGAAAAAGATAAGCACTTTATGTTGGAAAATGGGTTTAGGAGGGACATTAAGAAAGTAACTTGCTCTGGAATGGTCTTTGAAAAGTATTTCTTGGTGTTGAGGTATCCAAAAAGCTCTAAAGTATAGTTGTGAATGAAAAAGATAAGTACTTCATGTTGGAAAATGGGTTTAGGAGGGACATTAAGAAAGTAACTTGCTCTGAAATGGTCTTTGAAAAGTATTTCTTGGTGTTGAGGTATCCAATTTTTCCGTAGAAGATAGGAAAAGTTATACTATGATTGTAATTATTTTCTATGAAGATAAAAAGTTTCACTTTAATTCTAAATTTTCTTAAATTCAGTTCCGACTTTTCTCAAAGAGATGAAAAAATTTAAAGTTCCGTTCCAAATATTTTCCCGGAAGAAGAAAAGTTCAACTTCGATTCTGAATTTTCTCAATGAAAATGAAATAAGATATTGATCAATTCTATGTCCCCAAAATAATATAAAAAGTTTCCACTTCAGTTCAGACTTTTCTCAAAGAGATGAAAAAATTTTAAATACTGTTCCAAATTTTTCATAGAAGATAGAAAAGTTCAAGTTCTCTTCTGAATTTTACCAAAGAACACAATTCAATTCTAATTTCTCCAGAGAAAATAAAAAGCTTCCACTTCAGTTTTAAGTTCACCAAGACAGAAAAAATTTAAAGTTCAGTACTAAATTTTTCCTTAGAAGATAGGAAAAGTTATACTATGATTGTGATTATTTTCTATGAAGATAAAAAGTTTCACTTTAATTCTAAATTTTCTTAAATTCAGTTCCGACCTTTCTCAAAGAGATGAAAAAATTTAAAGTTCTGTTCCAAATATTTTCCCGGAAGAAGAAAAGTTCATCGATTCTGAATTTTCTCAATCAAAATGAAATAAGTTATTGATCAATTCTCTTTTCCCAAAATAATATAAAAATTTTCCACTTCAGTTCAGATTTTTCTCAAAGAGATGAAAAATTCAAAATACTATGCCAAATTTTTCATAGAAGATAGAAAAGTTCAAGTTCTCTTCTGAATTTTACCAAAGAACACAATTCAATTCTAATTTCTCCAGAGAAAATAAAAAGCTTCCACTTCAGTTTTAAGTTCACCAAGACATAAAAATTTAAAGTTCTGTTCTAAATTTTTCCGTAGAAGATAGGAAAAGTTATACTATGATTGTGATTATTTTCCATGAAGATAAAAACTTTCCCTTTAATTCTAAATTTTCTTAAATTCAGTTCCGACTTTTCACATAGAGATGAAAAAAATTTAAAGTTCTGTTCCAAATTTTTCATAGAAGATAGGAAAAGTTATATTTGACCGTGAATATTCAAGTTCTATTCTGAATTTTACCAAAGAACACAATTCCATTCTAATCTCTCCAGAGAAAATAAAAAGCTTCCACTTCAGTTTTAAGTTCACCAAGACATAAAAAATTTAAAGTTCAGTTCTAAATTTTTACATAGAAGATAGGAAAAGTTATACTATGATTGTGATTATTTTCTATGAAGATAAAAAGTTTCACTTCAATTTAAATTTTCTCAAAGAAGTGAAGAAAAGTTCATCTTCGATTCTGAATTTTCTCAATGAAAATGAAATAAGTTATTGATCATTTTTTTTTCCCAAAATAATAGAAAAATTTTTCACTTCAGTTCAGATTTTTCTCAAACAGATGAAATAACTTAAAATGCTGTTCCAAATTTTTCATAGAAGAAAGAAATGTTCAAGTTCTCTTCTGAATTTTACCAAAGAACATAATTCAATTCTGATTTCTCTAGAGAAAATAAAAAGCTTCCACGTCAGTTTTAAGTTCACCAAGACATAAAAAATTTAAAGCTCAGTTCTAAATTTTTCCGTAGAAGATAGGAAAAGTTATACTATGATTGTGATTATTTTCCATGAAGATAAAAACTTTCCCTTTAATTCTAAATTTTCTTAAATTCAGTTCCGACTTTTCACATAGAGATGAAAAAAATTTAAAGTTCTGTTCCAAATTTTTCATAGAAGATTGGAAAAGTTATACTTTGACCGTGAATATTCAATTTCTCTTCTGAATTTTACCAAAGAACACAATTCAATTCTAATTTCTCCAGAGAAAATAAAAAGCTTCCACTTCAGTTTTAAGTTCACCAAGACATAAAAAATTTAAAGTTCAGTTCTAAATTTTTACATAGAAGATAGGAAAAGTTATACTATGATTGTGATTATTTTCTATGAAGATAAAAAATTTCACTTCAATTTAAATTTTCTCAAAGAAGTGAAGAAAAGTTCATCTTCGATTCTGAATTTTCTCAATGAAAATGAAATAAGTTATTGATCATTTTTTTTCCCAAATAATAGAAAAATTTTTCACTTCAGTTCAGATTTTTCTCAAACAGATGAAAAAATTTAAAATACTGTTCCAAATTTTTCGTAGAAGATAGAAAAGTTCAAGTTCTCTTCTGAATTTTACCAAAGAACATAATTCAATTCTGATTTCTCTAGAGAAAATAAAAAGCTTCCACGTCAGTTTTAAGTTCACCAAGACATAAAAAATTTAAAGCTCAGTTCTAAATTTTTCCATAGAAGATAGGAAAAGTTATACTATGATTGTGATTATTTTCCAGGAAGATAAAAAGTTTCACTTTAATTCTAAATTTTCTTAAATTCAATTCCGACCTTTCTCAAAGAGATGAAAAAATTTAAAGTTCTGTTCAAAACATTTTCCCGGAAGAAGAAAAGTTCAACTTCGATTCTGAATTTTCTCAATGAAAATGAAATAAATTATTGATCAATTCTATTTTCCTAAAATAATATAAAATTTTCCACTTCAATTCAGATTTTTCTCAAAGAGATGACAAAATTTAAAATATTGTTCCAAATTTTTCATAGAAGATAGAAAAGTTATACTTTGATTGTGAATATTCGACATGAAGATATGGAGCTCCACTTTAATTCTGAGTTTTTTCGAAGAAGTGCAAAATGTTCAAGTTCTCTTCTGAATTTTCTTAGAGAAGAAAAAAAAAGTTAGCTCAATTCTGAAATTTACCAATGAAAATGAAAAAGCTTCCATTTCAGTTCCTAATTTCTCAAAGACATAAAAAATTTAAAGTTCAATTCTAAATTTTTCCATAGAAGATAGTAATGGCTATACTATGATTGTGATTATTTACCATGAAGATAAAAAGTTTCACTTTATTTCTAATTTTTCTTAAATTCAGTTCATTCATCTAACCACCAAAAACTATAGGTTAGATTAGGTATAAATAAATATTAATAAATAATTAGAAACATTTCTCCATGTTTAAGTTTGGTTAGGTTAACTTATCGTGAGCGCTCATGATAAGCTAACCTAACCTAACTTAAATATGGTAAAAAGATTAAATTAGGCTAGGTTAGGCTAGGTTAAGTTAGGTTAGGTTAGGTTAGCCTACGTACGAGCGCGTACCTAGGCTAACCTAACCTAACCTAACTTAACCTAACCTAACTTAATCTAGCCTAACCTAATTTAATCTTTTTACACTTCTTTTTTACACATTTTGCACTTCTTTGAGAAAACTCAGAATTAAAGTGGAGCTCCATAACTTCATGAAGAATATTCACAATCAAAGTATAACTTTTCCTATCTTCTATGAAAAATTTGGAACAATATTTTAAATTTTGTCATCTCTTTGAGAAAAATCTGAATTGAAGTGAAAAATTTTATATTATTTTAGGAAAATACGATTGATCAGTAACTTATTTCATTTTCATTGAGAAAATTCAGAATCGAAGTTGAACTTTTCTTCTTCCGGGAAAATATTTGGAACAGAACTTTAAGTTTTTTCATCTCTTTGAGAAAGTTCGGAATTGAATTTAAGAAAATTTAGAAATAAAGTGAAACTTTTTATCTTCATGGAAAATAATCACAAGCATAGTATAACTTTTCCTATCTTCTATGGAAAAATTTAATCTTAAAATTTTTTATGTCTTGGTGAACTTAAAACTGAAGTGGAAGCTTTTTATTTTCTCTGGAGAAATTAGAATTGAATTGTGTTCTTTGGTAAAATTCAGAAGAGGACTTGAACTTTTATATCTTCTATGAAAAATTTGGAACAGTATTTTAAATTTTTTCATCTGTTTGAGAAAAATCTGAACTGAAGTGGAAAATTTTATATTATTTTGGGAAAATAGAAATGATCAATAACTTATTTCATTTTCATTGAGAAAATTCAGAATCGAAGTTGAACTTTTCTTCACTTCTTTGAGAAAATTTAAATTGAAGTGAAACTTTTTATCTTCATAGAAAATAATCACAATCATAGTATAACTTTTCCTATCTTCTATGTAAAAATTTAGAACTGAAATTTAACTTTTTTATGTCTTGGTGAACTTTAAACTGAAGTGGAAGCTTTTTATTTTCTCTGGAGAAATTAAAATTGAATTGTGTTCTTTGGTAAAATTCAGAAGAGAACTTGAATATTCACGATCAAAGTATAACTTTTCCAATCTTCTATGAAAAATTTGGAATAGAACTTTAATTTTTTTTCATCTCTATGTGAAAAGTCGGTACTGAATTTAAGAAAACTTAGAATTAAAGTGAAACTTTTTATCTTCATGGAAAATAATCACAATCATAGTATAACTTTTCCTATCTTCTATGTAAAAATTTAGAACAGAACTTTAAATTTTTTATGTCTCGGTGAACTTAAAACTGAAGTGGATGCTTTTTATTTTCTCTGGAGAAATTAGAATTTCTTGGTCTTGAGGTATCCAAAAAGCTGTAAAGTATAGTTGTGGATGAAAAAGATAAGTACTTCAAGTTGGAAAACTGGTTGAGGAGGGACATTAAGAAAGTAACTTGCTCTGAAATGGTCTTTGAAAAGTATTTCTTGGTGTTGAGGTAACCAAAAAGCTGTAAAGTATAGTTGTGGGTGAAAAAGATATGTACTTCAAGTTGGAAAATGGGTTTAGGAGGGACATTAAGAAACTAACTTGCTCTGAAATGGTCTGGTTTGAAAAGTATTTCTTGGTGTTGAGGTATCCAAAAAGCTGTAAAGTATAGTTGTGGGTGAAAAAGATAAGTACTTCAAGTTGGAAAATGGGTTTAGAAAGGACATTAAGAAAGTAACTTGCTCTGAAATGGTCTTTGAAAAGTATTTATTGGTGTTGAGGTATCCAAAAAGCTGTAAAGTATAGTTGTGGATGAAAAAGATAAGTACTTCAAGTTGGAAAACTGGTTTAGGAGGGACCTTAAGAAAGTAACTTGTTCTGAAATGGTCTTTGAAAAGTATTTCTTGGTGTTGAGGTAACCAAAAAGCTGTAAAGTATAGTTGTGGGTGAAAAAGATATGTACTTCAAGTTGGAAAATGGGTTTAGGAGGGACATTACAGAAAGTAACTTACTCTGAAATGGTCTGATTTAGGAGGGACATTAAGAAATTAACTTGCTCTGAAATGGTCCTTGAAAAGTATTTCTTGGTGTTGAGGTATCCCAAAAGCTGTAAAGTATAGTTGTGGGTGAAAAAGATAAGTACTTCAACTTGTAAAATGTGTTTAGGAGGGACATTAAGAAAGTAACTTGCTCTGAAATGGTCTTTGAAAAGTATTTCTTGGTGTTGAGGTAACCAAAAAGCTGTAAAGTATAGTTGTGGGTGAAAAAGATAAGTACTTCAAGTTTTAAAATGGGTTTAGAAGGGACAGTAAGAAAGTAACTTGCTCTGAAATGGTCTTTGAAAAGTATTTCTTGGTGTTGAGGTAACCAAAAAGCTGTAAAGTATAGTTGTGGGTGAAAAAAATATGTACTTCAAGTTGGACAATGGGTTTAGGAGGGACATTACAGAAAGTAACTTGCTCTGAAATGGTCTGGTTCAGGAGGGACATTAAGAAAGTAACTTGCTCTGAAATGGTCTTTGAAAAGTATTTCTTGGTGTTGAGGTATCCAAAAAGCTGAAATGATCTTTGAAAAGTATTTCCTGGTGTTGAGGTATCCAAAAAGCTGTAAAGTATAGTTGTGGGTGAAAAAGATAAGTACTTCAAGTTGGAAAATGGGTTTAGAAGGGACATTAAGAAAGTAACTTGCTCTGAAATGGTCTTTGAAAAGTATTTCTTGGTGTTGAGGTAACCAAAAAGCTGTAAAGTATAGTTGTGGGTGAAAAAGATAAGCACTTCATGTTGGAAAATGGGTTTAGGAGGGACATTAAGAAAGTAACTTGCTCTGAAATGGTCTTTGAAAAGTATTTCTTGGTGTTGAGGTATCCAGAAAGCTGTAAAGTATAGTTGTGAATGAAAAAGATAAGTACTTCATGTTGGAAAATGGGTTTAGGAGGGACATTAAGAAAGTAACTTGCTCTGAAATGGTCTTTGAAAAGTATTTCTTGGTGTTGAGGTATCCAAAAAGCTGTAAAATATAGTTGTGAATGAAAAAGATAAGTACTTCAACTTGTAAAATAGGTTTGGAAGGGACATTAAGAAAGTAACCTGCTATAAAATGGTCTTTGAAAAGTATTTCTTGGTGTTGAGGTATCCAAAAAGCTGTAAAGTATAGTTGTGAATGAAAAAGATAAGTGCTTCAAGTAGGAAAATGGGTTTAGAAGGGACATTAAGAAAGTAACTTGCTCTGAAATGGTCTTTGAAAAGTATTTCTTGGTGTTGAGGTATCCAGAAAGCTGTAAAGTATAGTTGTGAATGAAAAAGATAAGTACTTCATGTTGGAAAATGGGTTTAGGAGGGACATTAAGAAAGTAACTTGCTCTGAAATGGTCTTTGAAAAGTATTTCTTGGTGTTGAGGTATCCAAAAAGCTGTAAAGTATAGCTGTGAATGAAAAAGATAAGTACTTCATGTTGGAAAATGGGTTTAGGAGGGACATTAAGAAAGTAACTTGCTCTGAAATGGTCTTTGAAAAGTATTTCTTGGTGTTGAGGTATCCAAAAAGCTGTAAAGTATAGTTGTGAATGAAAAAGATAAGTACTTCAACTTGTAAAATAGGTTTGGAAGGGACATTAAGAAAGTAACTTGCTCTGAAATGGTCTTTGAAAAGTATTTCTTGGTGTTGAGGTATCCAAAAAGCTGTAAAATATAGTTGTGAATGAAAAAGATAAGTACTTCAACTTGTAAAATAGGTTTGGAAGGGACATTAAGAAAGTAACCTGCTATGAAATGGTCTTTGAAAAGTATTTCTTGGTGTTGAGGTATCCAAAAAGCTGTAAAGTATAGTTGTGAATGAAAAAGATAAGTGCTTCAAGTAGGAAAATGGGTTTAGAAGGGACATTAAGAAAGTAACTTGCTCTGAAATGGTCTTTGAAAAGTATTTCTTGGTGTTGAGGTATCCAGAAAGCTGTAAAGTATAGTTGTGAATGAAAAAGATAAGTACTTCATGTTGGAAAATGGGTTTAGGAGGGACATTAAGAAAGTAACTTGCTCTGAAATGGTCTTTGAAAAGTATTTCTTGGTGTTGAGGTATCCAAAAAGCTGTAAAGTATAGTTGTGAATGAAAAAGATAAGTACTTCATGTTGAAAAATGGGTTTAGGAGGGACATTAAGAAAGTAACTTGCTCTGAAATGGTCTTTGAAAAGTATTTCTTGGTGTTGAGGTATCCAAAAAGCTGTAAAGTATAGTTGTGAATGAAAAAGATAAGTACTTCAACTTGTAAAATAGGTTTGGAAGGGACATTAAGAAAGTAACTTGCTCTGAAATTGTCTTTGAAAAGTATTTCTTGGTGTTGAGGTGATGGGTACTTCAATTGTAAAATGGGTTTAGGACGGTCACTAAGAAAAGAACTTGTTCTGAAATGCCTTTTGAAAAGTATTGCTTGGAGTTCAGTCATGACCTTCTGATAGGGTTCTACCGATTATGTAATCAATTTCTCAGAAATCCATTTGTCCTAGTCGATTACGTCATTCTATATCCATATATGGACCCCCGTCACGACCTCCTGATAGGGTTCTACTGATTATGTAATCAATTTCTCAGAAATCCATTTGTCCTAGTCGATTACGTCATTTTATGTCCATATATGGACCCCCGTCACAACCTCCTGATAGGGTTCTACCGATTATGTAATCAATTTCTCAGAAAATCTATTTGTCCTAGTTGATTACGTCATTCTTATTTCATATGTCATGTGTCATGTGTCACGTGTCATGTCTCATGTGTCATGTGTCATGGGTGGGGCTTTCTTCGGGGTTGGGGTAGGGTGATCGGAGCCCTTTGGGCCGGGGTAGGGGGATTGGGACCCTTTGGGGTTGGGTATGGGACCTCACGACACTGTTCAAATGGAACTTGTGTATTATAACGACCACAGAGTTTCACCCTCAAATTCTCTTCTAAAACCTTTTCTAAAATCATCTTTTAAAATGTCTCTAACTGTTTCGCCGAAATAATTCCTTAAAATGTCTAAAACGGTTTCGCCCGAATAATCCCTAAACGTAATTTCAGCGAGTTCCTTTTGTTTTTGGCATCCCTGTGCTTTCACATTTGAAATTACTAAGAAACCGTTTCGCGCGCTAATCACTTCATCGCTAAGATCAAAACATTCACCCGGAAACAATTCTCTTGGTAGAACTCCAAAGACATTAATAGACATTCGCTCGGAAACAATTCTCTTTGGAAACAACAAATTAATTCCCCTTTCGAGAATCAATAATTCTCCTTAGAAACAACAAATTAATTCCCCTTTCGTGACAAATCAATCAATCATGACATCATCTGTCAGGTATTAATAAACATTCGCCCGGAAACAATTCTCTTTGGAAATACATCAAAGACATTAATTAACTTGACGTCATCTGTCAGACATTAATTAACTTCTCCGGAAACAATTTGATTAATGACTGACAGCACAGGTGTTTCATCTCCCTAGGGACTCTATGCCCATATATGGCGTACTGATAGGAGATACATTCTTTTGATAACCGAATTTTGTACTGATCGGAGTCGAAAGGGCCTTTCTACTAATCACTCCATTTCTAAATTTTATGCAGCGATGTGTGAGTTTGCATCAGCTATTATGAATCAGGGGCTCTGGGCCATTTTGTAGACGGGATGGGGTGCAGGTACCTTAAAGAGTATACTTTAATACCCAAAAATACTAACTTTTATTGTCCCTTCTTGCATTGTTTGTTCTGGCTCAAGGACAAGAAAATGTCATCCTTTTTGGCCCAAGGAAAGAAATAGGTGCAACTTTTCAAACAGCGAGATCACATTCATGTATTTCGGCTCAAGTCCACACTTTCTGTAAAATTCACAAAGGCTGGACCCTATGGTTTCATCCGGCTATATTCTTGAAATAAATAGAAATTAATGGTACTGGGAACAAAATAAAAACAATTACATGAAATAAAACCTAAGCGGTTGCTTCCGCTATAAAATAAGGACAAGTGAAATAATATTTTTCTCTTTTTTGGGATTCTTCCTTCTGTACTTCATATGTTTGACGAGATTATACTTTTGAATTAGAGAGGTCTGATCTTGATGTTAATGAGACATGTGTCCAATTCTCTTTCTCTGGAAACTCTGAGATAGTGCGTTCATATGTTTAAATTGTTTCCTTGTTGACGTTCGGTAAATAATGAGGGGGTCTAAAAGTGAAACTTTGCTCTTTTGAAAGTGAAACAAAAGATAATTGTAGTAAGAGAATTGTTTTAACTGAGCTCTTGCAATTTGCTCAGTTCTAAATATTAATTAAAAAAACCTTTTTCCACAAATAAGTTTTTCAAAAAAAATAAAGAACTCCATTAAACCAAAAATGAATAAAAATATAATCAAATAATCTACCAAGCATACCAATACCACAAATCAGTATTAACTAATAAATGAAACCTAAAACGAACAGAAATTATAATAAATAATTGAGTCAAACTCAAAACGAGCAGAAATTAATCTGAGTAGGGTTAAAAATCCTTATGCTTTCTAAAAGCCAAACTATAAATTGTACTCTACTGAAAAGAATTCAAATGAATGTGCATTGTCAGTTTAATATACATAGGCTGATATCAATTCTTTAAATTCTTAATTAATTTTTGATATCTTAAAGTTATAAAAGTGAAAACATATAAAAGAACTTTTCAGTAAAGTACAAATTATATTCTGGCGTTTAAATAGCGTAGGAGAGCCCCAAGGACATACCTCACAACCCTTGTCGTAACGGCTATGGAGGGGGGGGGGTTGTAATCCTCAAAGACAGAATTTTCAGACCTTTTAACTACGTTGAACAAAATAGCCATATCAAAATGTTAATCGGAAGAGTTTGGGGAAATGATGGGCATGGAGGGTGTGATTCTCCCACCGATTACTTTTGAATATTAAAAGGGGCAATAGCCCTTTCAATTTTCAATTGAATGAGCCCTTTTTGAAGTTTTTACGACAACGCTTTCTGTAAAAACCTTATATGCACCAAGGACATAACTTACAACCTTAGCCTTAGAGCTGTGGAGGGGGGGTGTCATACTCAAAGGCTTAATAAGACGTAATTCTCACACCCTTCAACTACGTTCAACAAAATGGCTATATTAAAATGTTGATCGGAAGTATTTGGGGAATTGATAGGCGTGGGATGGGGGACATTCACCCTCCGATCACTGTTGACTATTAATAAGGGCACTAGCCCTCTCAATTCCCATTTGAATTAGCCCTTTTTGAAGTTTCTACGTCAATGCTTTCTATAAAATTTTAATATGCTCCCAGGCACAAACTTACAACCTTTGCCCTGGGGGCTGTTGGGGGTTGGTTATCCTCAAAGACATAATCTCCGGACCTTTCAACTACGTTGAACAAAATGGCTATCTCAAAATTTTTATTGGATGTTTGGGGAAATGAAGGCACATGAGCTAGAGGGTGCAGCCAAGAAAGGTGAAGTTGGCAGTCTCTATAAGCATCTGCGTGATCTAGAAGGTGACATAGCCCCCTCGGTTGCATCTGTTGTCTCTGTGGATGGCCAGCCGCTCAGTGATGAAGCTGCCCAGGTCAGTCGATGGAAAGACCACTTCTCGGTCCTCCTCAACGCCGAGGCCATAGCACAGACTGACCAGGAACTCATCAGCCTAGCTTCCAGCGCCAGGAACTGCTGACAAGTGACACAGAAACTCCTTTTACGTCATCAGAAATCTACACAGCAGTAAAACGTTTGAAGAACAACAAAGGGGCAGGCGTATGTGTAATATCTGCCGATGTCCTGAAGTATGCCGGACCGGCAATGCTAATTTCGCTCCACATGCTGTTTTCTGTGGTTTGGCGTACAAAATGGATACCGAAGGACTGGCGAGCTGGTATAATCCTGCCCTTATGGAAGAGAAAGGGGAGCAAGAGCATCTGTTCAAACTACAGAGGCATAACGCTACTTTCAGTGCCTGGAAAGCTCTTTGCTATGACCCTGCTGGAATGATGCACGAGTATCCTCAGAAGAAAGAGGAGAGTCTGGCAGGTGGGGCTTATGCCCGGGAGATTTTGGAGAGCGCGTTCTGATGGATGCTGTCCTCGCAGATGATCTTGATCTCGTTGGTGACTCAATCGACCAGTTGATTGACGTTCTGGAAGTCCTGCAGGTAGAGGCAGCAAAAGTGGGACTGTAAGTTAACTGGCTTAAAACGAAGATAATGGCAATTGAGCCCCCAAGCCCAGTCTCGCCCCCTGAGAACATAACTGTTTGCGGAGCTCCTGTTGAAGTTGTAAAAACTTCACTTATCTTGGCTCCGTGCTGTCTAATGACGGCTTTATAGAGGAAGAGGTGTGCAGCCGAATTTCAAAACCCGCGTCTATCGTCGGAAGGCTCATGAATCTCTGGAGAGTATTGCATATATCTAGGCGACTGAAGATGCGAATTTATAATGCATCCGTAAGCTTGGTCCTCCTCTATGCAGTGAAACTTAGCCTCGAAAATCAACAATCCTCAGAATGATAGACGTCTGCCAGATGAAACAGCTCAGTTGGATTGAGAGACTCCGATGGGACGATTTTGTAAACAAGGCAAGGCTGCTCACACTCACCACCCAAGTGCCATTCTCCGTCCAAACAGTGCAGCATAGTCTCAGATGGTTCGGACACCTCCTGCGCATGCCGACGACAACCCCAGCCCAAATAGTCTAAGATTTTGAAGCTAAAGCTCATGGCTGGTCTCGCCCGAAGAGCAGACCTCAGACAAATTGGAAAGATATCCTCAAGAAATTCCTGAAGATTGCTAACATTGCTGTCGACGAGGCCCCACTAATAGCAGCAGACCAGTCAGCCTGGAGGAGCATAGTTCAGTCTTCCATTAGATCTTGACCTGTCAAGACGTCTTGTTTTGAAATAAATGACGCTTGTGATTTTTAAGTGAAGACGCGAGATCAGCCTTGTGAACTTTTCTTTAGCAAGTACCAGTGCTAATCCTGGCTTAGGCGACCAGGTTTTAGTTGAAGATATAGTTTCCAATTCAAGGTCTGTCTTGTTTTTATTCCTTAGCCTAGAATGTCCCATCCTTGTAATGAATGCTACAGAAAATGTGGAACTGGGTCTTTCCAGTGTTCTAAGTGCAATGTTTGGTTGCACCCTGCTTGTGCTGGCATAACAAAAAGTAATCGCCTTAAAAACCCTAATTGGTTATGCGTTCAATGCCGAGCGTCGATGGTTGAAAATGACGTGATTAATACCATTGATAATAAACCAGAAGTGGTTCAACCAATCGAGGCTGTAAATTCCCCTGTTATTTCGGATGAAGAAAATTAATCTATCTCCAACGAAAATCAACTTGAAATGATCGTTCGAAGTGGTATTACAAATTCCCCTAATATACCTTGTGCTTCGAGTACTATCAACAATAGTTCTGATGGATCGATTGATTCTACAAAAATAACCACAGCCCATCATTCCCAAATTTCCCCCCAAATCTATGGTTCCAGTAAAGGTGAATTGGCAAGCATTGCAGAAACGGCTAGTGTCTTCGAGCCCCATACCTGTGAAGATTGCATAAAAAAAGACGCGGAAATCGTCAATCTCAGGAAACGGATTACTAATCTTGAATTTCTTTATGATAGTTTATCCGATCTTTATGAACGTCAGAAAAGTGATCTTTTCAAGGACAATGAGATCAAAATGTTAAAAGTCGGTTTTCAGCTAGCAATTGTTGATGCTATACATGCATTAAAATCCCCTACATCGCCCAGTTTTCTCCTTCAGCTGATACTTCTAATTCAAATATGCATTATCCAAATTCTTCAAGTTGCGTAAAAACTGTAAAACCATTTGAATCTGAAAACGTCACTATATGTAATCAAGCAAGTGCTAGTGAACTTCCTTCGCCAGAATTTTTTCAAGGGATTAAAAAGGTTACGCAAACTAATCCTTCTGACCTTGTTTTAACTGAAGATAATTTATTCTTGAAATCCAGTGGTAATGACACATCTTTAAAGATTGACAATGATGTTGAACTTACAAGCGGTAATTATCACCCAATGCAATCATATATTCAAAAAAATGAGTTCAGTGATCTTAAGTGTAATCAACTGAAAGTGTGCTTTAGTTTTTTAAACAGTAGATGTATGTCTAGTAATTGTAAATATCTACACATTTGTAAGTTTCATGTTTTTAGCCGTTGTATGAATAATTTTTGCAAATACCCCCATGTTGATATCTGCAAACGCTTTTCAAGTGGAAGATGCTTTGGCTGTGCAAAACATCATATCAAATTGCCCATTAAGAGTCGTAGTAGGTTCCACAAAACTGGGCCACAAAACCAACGTTTTTTAGGGCGACGCCGAAAGTATTCACGACCCCCCCTCCCCTAAGTCGTGTTCCATTCAACTTTCAGTCTTATCCCCCTGCATACCCGATACAGCGCAGTATACCTCAGGAACCCATCCCTCGAAACAATCTTCCGCCCCATGTACTTACGCCTGCCCAGTCAGTCCAACCCCCACAATCACTTTACTCAATTCGGACCATTCCCAAACCCCCCTTACTCATTTTCCTCCCAAAAATCCCTTCCTTTCGACTCCGTTCTTCTCCGTGCGTCCAAGAAGTTACCGACCGGTTCTGGACTCCACCCGTTATTTGCCGAAACAAACCCAACCCCTCCCCTCTCAGACACCCCCCACCTTACTTCCCTCCCTCAGCATCATCTTGCCCCCCCCCAACCCCCATATAAAGATCACTCCCAATTTGACTTATTCCCAGATCACCAGGAAACCTTTCTCCCTTCCCTTGCACTTTATCCCCCTGGCTACCCTGCCAGTATAACTCTGGTTTAAGAGTAAGCAGGCAGAATGATCCACAGGTAACACATCCATGCAAAATTTCTAAAACTTCAAATAGTAAGACGAATTCCACCGCAGTTCCATCCCAACTTAATAATATTTCCATAATATGTTCGCTGTCCTCCTTTTCTCTCAAGCCCGGTCCAGTCCCGCCTTTTAATAATGCCTCAAAACCACACCCTTACCCACAGCACCCTTCTCATAAACTTCAACCCCAAATAACTCCATCCCGAATTGAAAAAAAAATCCCAATACCCAAATCGGTTTAAATTTCCAACTTTCCTACTTACCAATGCTGAGAGCCTGAATTTTGACAAAATTACCGAACTCGAGGGTGTCTCTGAAATTCATAAAATTAATATTATTGCTGTGACAGAGGTTCAGTCCCAGAACCCAGATTTCCTAAAAATTAGCAATTATACTCAGTTTATAAAACTTCGCCCTCCCGACCACCCTCTCGGGAAAAAAGGGGGTGGTATATTATTTTTTGTCCGAGATAACCTCCAACCTAAACTCATCCCCACCCCCAACTTATCAGATTATGATGAAATTCTATGGCTGAGCCTTCGACCGAAAGTACTTCCCCGCCCTTTCAATTTAATTGTAACCGCCGTCTTTTATCATTCCCCTAACCAATGTATTGACCAGAAACGCAAATTTATCCAACAATTTCTTATAAGTGCTGACTTTGTGTTATCAAAGTATCCGAACGCTGGTATTTGCTTACTTGGTGATGCGAATGACCTGAGGATAGACTCTATCTGCACCTCTCTTAATATTAAACAACTGGTTAAAATATCTACAACAAAAGGTAACACCTCTCTGGATGTTATTTGTTCAAACATGAGTAAGTTTTATAACTCCCCGCAAGCACTGCCACCACTAGGAGGCAGTTACCACTATTGTCTTCTTTTTTCTCCCTCCTCAGCCATTGAACATTCCTTTACTACCTCCATTGGGGTTTGCCGTCCCCTCAGTGACGCAGGACTTTTTTCTTTTGGATCATGGCTTACCAGTGAAAGTTGGTCAGACCTTTATAATTCTAATAACCTTGATGACAAAATTTTGATTTTTCACAAAAAACTAATTGATTCCTATTCATTATGTTTCCCGGAAAAAAAATCAGAAAGTGCTCCAGTGATAAACCTTACATAAATAATCACATAAAAACATTAATTCGTACGAAAATAAGCTTATTTAAGAGGGGTAATTTAGCTGAAGCAAATAAGTTAAGAAAGGAATTAAAAAGTCAAATTAGAAAAGCTGCCCGAGCCTATTATAAAAATAAAATTAAAGACTTGTGCCATGATAAACCAAAGAACTGGTACTCTGAAATTAAAAAACTTACCGGCAAGAGTCAAGAACAACTAAATTTTAATTTAAATGAACCTCAAAAGACCACAGCTAATAACCTCAATAAGTTTTTGGCTTCTATTGTCCAGAGTCTCCCACCACTATCTTACGAATTTCCTGATATTCCTGTTCCTTTTTCACTCCCACATATTTCTCCACTTGATGTTGTAAAAAAAATTGAAAAACTAAAACGATCAAGCATTTGCCCTTTAGATATTCCTGTTCCTCTGATTAAAGCTTTCAGTGATTACCTCTCAAAACCCCTATCCACCCTGTTTAATGAAATTACCAAGTCTGGACAGTTCCCTCAATATTGGAAACAAGGCTTTATTACCCCAATTAAAAAGAAAAATGGGAAGCCTGGTTTTGATGGCATTCGTCCTATTACCCTCACCTCGATTTTTTCAAAATTGTATGAAAGTTTTCTCGCAGACTGGCTTAAGAGGAAAGTCCTCCCCCTCATTGATCTTAAACAGTTTGGTAATCTTAAATCCACGTCAACCTCTCATTACCTTATCCATCTTGTTGATACCATGGGTAAATTACTTGAAAAACCAAACACTTGGCTTAATCTAATTTCTATTGATCTTCAAAAAGCCTTTGATTTGATTAACCACAATTTACTCATACATAAACTTATAAATGAATTCCACATTGAAACTTTCCTTGTTAAGCTCGTTGCCTCTTTTCTTTCTAATAGATCTCAAGCAGTTAAATATCTAAATTGTTTCTCAGATCATCTCCCCATATTTAATGGCATTCCTCAGGGGACTATTCTAGGCCCTCTCCTTTTTTCACTTATGATTAATAGCCTTTCAACCCTTTATGACAATAGATGGAAATTTGTTGATGACTTGACAGTTTTAGAGATATGTCATAAAAACATCTTTAGCAACCCAATGGGCATACTCCAAGATATTGCCTGTGAGGCCTCTTCCCTTGACATGACTGTTAACCCTTCTAAATCCGCAATAGTCTCAGTAAGTTTCCTTAAATCCCCTCCCCTTTTTCTTGCTCCTATACCTCCTGAAACCTCTGTCACATCTCTTAAACTCCTTGGTGTTACAATTTCTTCTAATTTGAAATGGGATACCCATATAAATAATATCCTACGACAAGCAAACTCCTCGCTTTCCCTCCTTAAACTTTTAAATAAATTCAGTTGCCCCCAATCACATTTACTACAAGTATACATTTCTTTTGTGCGTCCCATATTAGAGTACGCTTGTCCTGTGTGGCACCCTGGCCTCTCTAATGAAGCAACACGAAAAATTGAAAATGTCCAAAAGAGAGCTCTAAAAATTATTTTTAAAGAGGGCAAGATACCGTATTTGTATTTGTTAAATATTTCAAACCTAGAGACCCTCGAGAGACGAAGAAATAATTTGTGCCTCCGTTTTGCAAAAAATGCCATAACAAACCCTCGGACGGCAAGTATTTTCCCCAAATGTCACTCCCCATCCAGATTACGGCCGCCTCGAGCTGTTTCTGATCCTATCCCTGTTTTGTCCCCCATTCACTGCGTTACTTCGAGATATGAAAAAACTTTTGTCCCGTTTATTACAGGAAAATTGAATAAAATGTCCCAATAGTTTCTTTTTTTTTACTTTCTTATCTTTATCTTATCTTTAGCTATAACTGACACAATTAATAGTTTCTAATTTGTACCTAACCAATTTCTTGTATTGCCAGTGTAGCAAGTGTTTCATAAATTTTTATTTTTATGTCATGTTCGAACTTATTTTTTACTTCATATTTTTATCTTTTACCTGACCTCAGAATTTTGATCTTTTTATTTGACTTGATTTGTGTGTTATTGTCTGTTATTTGACTCAGAATGCGAATTCGGCCTTCAAAGGCTAGTGATAGTTCATTTTTGGAATAAATCTTATCTTATCTTATCTTACGCTTTCTACGCTGCCCCTAGCACGGCAGGAGCCTTAAGTCAAGTAAATCAAGTTAAGTTTGGGGAAATGGTAAGCGTGAGAGGGGGGTTAGTTGCCCTCCATTTACTTTCGACTACTAAAAATGGTATAGCCCTTTCAATTTCCAATCGAATGAGCTTATTTTGAAGCTTTTACGACAACGCTTTCTATAAAAACTTTTTATTCCCAACGGCATAACTTACAACCTTAGCCCTGAAAGCTAGGGGGGAGGGGTTGTCATACTTAAAGATATAATTTCCGGACCCTTCAAATTCGTTAAAAAAATGGCTATAACAAAATGTTGATTGATGATGTTGGGGAAAGGATCGGCGTGTAGAGGGGGACATTTGCCTTCTGATCACTTTTGATTGTTAGTGCCTCTCAATTTCCATTTAAATGAGCCCTTTTTGAAGTTTCTATGACCGCGCCTTCTATAAAAACCTCATATGCCCCCAGGCAATGACTTACAACCTTTACCATGGGACTGTGGGGGGTTTGTCATTGTCAAAGGCATAATTTCCGGACCTTTCAACTACGTTGAACAAAATGGCTATCTAAATTTTTTATTGGATGTGTTTGGAGAAGTGGTGGGCATGAGAGGGATGTTAGTTGTCCTCCAATCACTGTCAACTATTAAAATGGCACAAGCCCTTCCTATTTCCAATTGAATGAGCCCTTTTTAAAGTTTCTACGACAACTCTTTCGATACGAAGTGCCCTGGTCTAAAACCAAAAATAAAAATAATGATAATACATTGTGCCAAAATCGTTCTTTACTGTCATTAATCAAAACAACAAAAATATAAAATATAAATATAACTCTAAATATAAGAAAATATACATTTTTATATTTAAACATGTATGTTTTATTTTTAAATTTATATATAAAAATAAACATTTAAAAATATAAATGTTTTTACTTTTATAACTTTAATAAATCAAATAATATTAACATTTTGATTACTAAATATCAGTATATGTATATTAAACTGACAATGCACATTCATTTGTATTTTTTTAGTAAAGTGCAAATTTTGTTCTGGCCTTGGGAAGGCATAGGGGTTTTGCGCCCAACTTATGTTAATTTCTGCTCGTTTTGAGTTTGACTCGCTTATTTATTGTAATTTCTGTTCGTTTTGGGTTTCATTTATTTATCGATGCTGATTTGTGGTAGTTTCACGCTTAGTAGATTATTTGATTCTATATTTGCTCATTTTTTGCTAAATGGAGTTCTTTACTTTTCTTTGAAAAACTTATTTTGTGGAAAAAGTATTTTTAATTAATTTCTGTTCGTTTATATTGACATAGTCTTTTCAGGGAAAAAGAAAATAACACTTTAAATCTTTTTATTTTTTAAGACTTTATAGTTTGGCCTGCTATTTGTATGCTGGAGAAAAATTTTCAGCAATTTTTGACAACATTCACCCTTTTAAAAATCTGGACACAAATAGTACTGTTTAATTTAGTTTCATACCTCCTCTAGTTGACCTGAAATGGAAAACTTGATACCATTCGCAAAAAAACTGTTTACTTTCTTTGATAGCTTGGATGCACTTACGCTATTTTGATTTGGTTAAATTTTAAGAGAAGAACTAGCCCCAAAAGTTTGAACATGATACCCTCAGTCGTTCTTATTGGGAATCTCAGATGCCTAATTGGGAATTAGCTTTATCACAGTGCATTTTGATTTAACCTTAAGGCAACATTTAGTTTTTAAACATAAAGGGCAATTGGGAGTTTGGGAGTTGAAGGGGGATTAATTGCCCTCCTATCATTTTTGACTATTAAAAAGGGCATCAGCCCTTTCTATTTTCAATCGATTGAGCCCCTTTCAAAGTTCCCACGACAACTCCTTCGATACGAAGTGCCCTGGTCTAAACAAGCACAACAAAAAATGTAACTAATCACTTTCGACTATTGAAAAGGGTACTAGCCCTTTGAATTTCAAATCGAATGAGCCCCTTTTCAACTTTCTACGACAAATATTTCAATAAAAACCTTATATGCCCCTAGGGCATAACTTATAACCCTTGCCCTGAGGGTTGTGGGGGAGTGTCTTCCTCAAAAACATATTTTCTATCTGGAAATCAACTACGCTGGACAAAATGGCTATCTCAAAATTTCAATTGGATGTGTTTAGGGGAATGATGGGCGTGGGGGGGCCAGTTGCCCTCCAGTCACTTTTGACTATTAAAAAGGGCACTAGCCTTTTGAATTTCCAATTGAATGAGCTTTTTTTGAAGTTTCTACGACAACGCCTTCTATAAAAAACCTTATATGCCCCCAGGGCATAACTTAAAACCCTTGCCCTGAGGGCTGTGGGGGAGTATCCTCCTCAAACACATATTTTCTATCCGGAAATCAACTATGCTGAACAAAATGGCTATCTCAAAATTTTGATTGGATGTGTTGGGGGGAATGATGTGCGTGGAGGGGAGGGCTATTTAGCCTCCAATCACTTTCGACTATAAAAAGGGCACCAACCCTTTGGATTTCCAGTCGAATAGGTCTTTTTGAAGTTTTTACAACAACGCCTTCTATAAAAACCTTATATGCCTCCAGGGCATAACTTAAAACCCTTGCCCCGAGGGTTGTGGGGGAGTGTCCTCCTCAAAAATATATTTTCTATTTGGAAATCAACTACGCTGAACAAAATGACTATCTCAAAATTTTGATTGGATGTTTTCGGGGGAATGATGGGCTGGGGGGGGGGGGGCTAGGCGCCCTCTAATCACTTTCGACTATTAAAAAGGCCACTAGCCCTTTGAATTTTCAATCGAATGAGCCTGTTTTGAAGTGTCTACGACAACGCCGTCTATAAGAACCTTAGATGCTCCCGGGGCATAACTTAAAACCCTTTCCCTGAGGGTTGTGGGGGAGTGCCCTCCTCAAAAACATATTTTCTATCTGGAAATCAACTACGCTGAAGCAAATGGCTATCTCAAAATTTTGATTTTATGTGTTTGGGGGAATGATGGGCGTGGAGGGCGGGGGGGCTAGTTGCCCTCCAATCACTTTCGACTATTAAAAAGGGCACTATCCCTTTTAATTTCCAATCGAATGAGCCTGTTTTGAAGTTTCTACGACAATGCCTTCTATAAAAACCTTATATGCCCCCAGGGCATAACTTAAAACCCTTGTCCTGGGGTTTGTGGGGGAGTGTCCTCCTCAAAAATATATTTTCTATCTGGAAATCAACCACGCTGAACAAAATGGCTATCTTAAAATTTCGATTGGATGCGTTTGGAGGAATGATGGGTTTAGGGGAGGGGGGCTAGTTGCCCTCCAATCACTTTCGACTATTAAAAAGGGCACTAGAATTCTCGATTTCCAATCGAATGAGCCCCTTTTAAAGTTTCTACGACGACTCCTTCCATATGAAGTGCCCTGCTCTAAAGTAAAAAAATAATAAATGATACATTGTGCCAACACCGTTCCTATATGCCCTAAGGGCATAACTTAAAACCCTCACCCCGAGGGTTTTGGGGGAGTGTCCTCCTCAAAAACATATTTTCTATCTGGAAATCAACTACACTGAACAAAATGGCTATCTCAAAATTTCGATTGGATGCGTTTGGAGGAATGATGGGTTTAGGGGAGGGGGGCTAGTTGCCCTCCAATCACTTTCTACTATTAAAAAGGGCACTAGCCATTTCAATTTCCAATCATATGAGCCTTTTCGAAGTTTCTACGACAAATCCTTCGATGCGAAGTGCCCAGGTATGGAGAAGAAAAAGAAGAAGAAAAAATAAAAATAAATAATACATTGTGCACACATCGTTCTTTACTTAGGCAGCGCTATCGCGCTGTCTATAATCAAAGTAACTTTTTGCACAAAGTCAGTTTTTCAAACAAAAAGTAAAGAACTCCATTAAGCCAAAAATGAACAAAACTAGAATCAAATAATCTACCAATCACAAAACTACCACAAATCAGTATCAATAAATAAATGAAACCCAAAACAAACCGAAATTAAAATAGGTCAAACTTAAAACGAGCAGAAATTAATTTCAGTAGGGTTTTAATCCCTGTGATTTTTAAAAGCCAGAATATAATTTGTATTTTACTGAAAAAAATTCAAATGAATTCGCTGAAAAAATTGCATTGTAAGTTTAATATACATATGCTGATATTTATTCCTTAAAATCCTAATTAATTTTTGATTTCTTAAAGTTATAAAAGTGAAAACAATTAAAAAAAAATTTCAGTAAAGTAAAAATTATATTCTGGTTTTTAGAAATCATAGGACTTAGAACCTCAGATTAATTTCTGCTCGTTTCGAGTTTGACTTATTTTAATTTCTGTTTGTTTTGGGTTTCGTTTATTTATTGATACTGATTTGTGGTAGTTGTACGACTGGTAGGTTATTTGATTCTTTTTTTGTTCATTTTCGGTTTAATGGAGTTCTTTAATTTTTTTTGAAAAACTAATTTTCTGCAAAAAGTTTTTTAGATTAATTTCTGTTCGTTTTGTATTAACATAGTCTTTTTCAGGGAGAAAGACTGAGCTTCTTCTGAAGTTAAACAACCATCCCTTCCATAAAAACCTTTACTACCCCTTGGGCATAACTTACATCCCTTGCCCCTAATCTCTTGGGTTTGTTTCAGCCCCAAAAGCCTATTTACATGATAATTAGACTATTTTTAATGGAATGGCTATCTCAAATATCTACTAGAGGCATCAAAAATGGCTATCTCAAAATTTTGACTGGATGTGTTTGGGGAAAAGGTGAGCGTGAGAGGGAGTTAGCTGCCCTCCAATCACTTTTGACTATTAAAAAGGCACTAGCCATTTGAATTTCCAATCAAATGAGCCCTTTTTGAAGTATCTACGACAACGCTTTCTATAAAAAATCTTATATGCCCCCAAGGTATAACTTACAACCCTTGCCCTGAGGGTTGTGGGGGAGAGTCCTCCTCAAAAACATGATTTGTATCTGGACATCAACTACGTTGAACAAAATGGCTATTTCAAAATTTTGATTGGATGTGTTTGTGGAAGTACTGGGCGTGGAAGGGTGTTAGTTGCCTTCCAATTACTTTCAACAACTCAAAAGGGCACAATCCATTCCAATTTCCAATCGAATGAGCTATTTTCGAAGTTTCTACGACAACTCCTTCGATACGAAGTTCCTTGTTCTAAAACCAAAAAAAAAAAAATAAATAAACAATACAAAAATAAACAACATCGTTCTTTACTATAATTAATCAAAAAAAAATTTGCATAAAATAAGTTTTTCAAAAAAAGTAAAAAACTCCATTAAACCGAAAATGACCAAACATAGAATCAAATAATCTACCAACGATACAATTACCACAAATCAGTATCAATAAATGTATATGAAACCCAAAACAAACCGAAATTAAAATAAGTCAAACTTAAATAGAGCAGAAATTAATCTGTGCAGGGTTCTAAACCCTGTGCTTTCTAAAAGCTAGAATATAATTTGTACTTTACTGAAAAAATTCAAATGAAAAAAATGAGCATTGTAAGTCTTATATACATATGCTGATATTTATACCTTAAAATCTTAATAAATTTTTTATTTCTTAAAATTATAAAAGTGAAAACCTTTAAAAGAGACTTTTTTCAGTAAAGTACAAATTTTATTCTAGCTTTTAGAAAGCATAGGGTTTAGAACCCTGCAGAGATTAATTTCTGCTCGTTTTAAGGTTGACTTATTTTAATTTCGGTTTGTTTTGGGTTTCATATATATTTATTGATACTGATTTGTGTTAGTTGTATCCATGGTAGATTATTTGATTCTATTTTTGTTCATTTTCGGTTTAATAGAGTTCTTAAATTTTTTCAAAAACTTATTTTGTGCAAAACGTTTTTTTGATTAATTTCCGTTCATTTTATAATGACATACTCTTTTTCATGGAGAAAGACTGAGCCTCTTCTGAAGTTAAACAACCATCCCTTCCATAAAAACTTTTGATACCCACTGGGCATAACTTACAACTCTTGCCTCTAATCTCTGGGGTTTGTTTGAACCCCAGAAGCTTTGTTATATGATATTTAGACTATTTTGAATAGAATGGGTATCTCAAAATTTCTATTAGACGCATTCCAGGACAATATGACGTGTTTGTAGGGGGAGAGGGTAGCTGCCCCCTGATTACTTTAGTTTTAAAAAGAGCACTAAAGCGTATGATTACCAATCCAATGAGCCCCATTTGAAGTTTATATGACCACACTTTTTATAAAAACCCTGTATGTCCCCATGACATAACTTACAACCCTTGCCCTGAGGGCTGTGGGGATTTATTATCCTCAATGACATAATTTCCAGACTTTTCTGATAGGCTTAACAAAATGACCAATCAAAATTTGGATTGGAAGTGTTTGGGGAAATGATAGGCGTGGAGGGAGACATTTGCCCTCTGATTACGTTCGAGTAATAAACAAAGGCACTAGTCTTCTCAATTTCCAATCGAATGAGCTCTTTTTGAAGCTTCTACGACACAATGTTTTATAAGAACGTAATATGGCCTAAGGGCATAACTTACGAGGGTTATTGGGGAAGGGTTGTCATTCTCAAAAACATAATTTCAGACCTTTGAATTACGTTTAACAAAATGGCTATATCAAAATGTTGACCGGAAATGTTTGGGGAAACGATGGGGGTGAAGCGAATCTCCCTCTGATTGCTTTCGACTATTAAAAAGGGCAATAGCCCTCTCAATTTCAAATCAAAATAGCCCTTTTTGAAGTTTTTACGACAACACTTCCTATCTGAAATTATATGCCCCCAAGGTATAAAATACAACCTTAGGCCTGAGGGCTAGGGGGGGGGGTTGTCATACTTAAAAACATAATTTCCAGACCCTTCAACTACGTTCAACAAAATTGCTGTATCAAAATGTTGATCGGAAATTTTTGGGAAATGATGGGTTTAGGGGGGATTATTCACCCTCCAATCACTTTTGCCTATTAATAAGGGCACTAGCCCTCTCAATCCCCAATTGAATGAGTCCTTTTTGGAGCTTCTACGACAACAGTGACAAAGACCTAATTTCCAGAACTTTCAACTACGTTGAACAAAATGTCTATCTCAAAATTGTCTATCTAAAAAGTGGTGGGTGTGAGAGAGATTCTAGTTACCCTCCAATCACTGTTGACTATTAAATAGGGCACTAGCACTTTCAATTTCCAAAAAAGAGCCCTTTTTGAAGTTTCTATGATTACGCTTTCTATAAAAACCTTATATCCCCCAGGGCATAACTTGCAACCCTTGCCCTGACGGCTGTGGGGGGGGGGGGGGGGTTGTCTTCCCAAAGGCCTAACTTCCAGAACTTTCAACTACGTTGAACAAAATGGCTATCTCAGTTTTTTGATTGGAAGTGTTTGGGGAAATGTTGGGTGTGAGAGGGATTCTAGTTACCCTCCAATCACTGTCGACTATTAAATAGGGCACTAGCGCTTTCAATTTCCAGAAAAGAGCCCTTTTTGAAGTTTCTACGACAACCCTTTCTATAAAACTTTAAATGCCCCCAGGACATAACTTACAACCCTTGCGCTGAGGGTTGTGTTTCATCCTCAAAAGAAATAATTTCCGGAATTTTCAACCACGTTGAACAAAACGGATAACTAAAAATCTTTATTGGATATTTTTGGGGAATTGGTGGGCGTGGGAGGGGTTTTAGTTGTTTCTAATCACTTTTGACTGTTAAATTGAAATTTTTGACTATTAAATATCCAACCGAATGAGCCCCTTTTTGAAGTTTCTACGACAACTCTTTATATAAAACCTCATATTCCCCCAAGGCACAACTTAAAAACCTTACCCTGAAGGTTTTTGTTTGGGGGGGGGGAGGGGTTATCATCCTCAAAAACCTAGTTTCCAAAACTCAACACATTGAACAAAATGGACATCTCAAAATTTTGATTGGATATGTCTGGGGAAACGGTCGGCGTGAGAGGGGGGTAGTTGCCCTTCAATCACTTTCGACTATTAAATAGGGCACTAGCCCTTTCAATTTCCAATCGAATGAGCCCTTTTTGAAGTTTTTACAACATCACTATCTATAAAAACCTTAAATGTCCCCAGGGCATAACTTATAACCCTGGTCCTGAGGGCTCTGAGGGGGTCATCATCGTCAAAGACCTAATTTCCAAAACTTTTAACTATATTGAACAAAATGGCTATCTAAAAATTTTTATTGGATGTGTTTGGGGAAAAGGTGGGCATGAGAGGGCCTGTTGTGATTCGAGTTGCCCTCCAATCACTTTCGACTATTAAAAAGGGCACTAGCCCTTTCAAATTCCAATAGAATGAGCCCTTTTTGAAGTTTTCACAGCATCACTATCCATAAGAACCTTATATGCCCCCCGGGCATAATTTACAACCCTTGTCCTAAGGGTTCTGAGGGGGTTATCATCCTCAAAGACCTAATTTGCAAAACGTTTAACTGCGTTGAACAAAACGGCTATCTAAATCTGTTTATTAGATGTGTTTGGGGAAAAAATGGGCGTGAAAAGTGGGTTAGTTGCCCTCCAATCCCTTTCGACTATTAAAAAGGGCACTAGCCCTTTGAATTTCTAATCAAATGAGCCCTTTTTCAAGTTTCTACGACAAAGCTTTCAATAAAAATCTTATATGCCCCATTGCATAAGTTACAACCCTTGCCCTGAGGGCTGTGGGGAAGTGTCATCCTCAAAGATATAATTTCTGGACCTTTCAACTACTTTGAACAAAATGGCTATCTCAAAATTTTGATTGGATGTGTTTGGATAAATGGTGGCCGTGAAAGGGGTGTTAGTTTTCTACCAAACACTTTCGACTATTAAAAAGGGCACTAGCCCTTTGAAATTCCAATCGAATGAGCCCTTTTTGAAGTTTCTACGACAAAGCTTTCTATAAAAAAACTTTAATACCCCCAGAGCATAACTTACAACCCTTACCCTGAGAACTATGGGGGAGTGTCCTCCTCAAAACCATAATTTCTATCTGGAAATCAACTGCGCTGAACAAAATGGCTATCTCAAAATTTTGATTGGATGTGTCTAGGGAAATGGTGGGCGTGGAAGGGGTGTTGGTTTCCTTCCAATAACTTTCAATTATTAAAAAGGGCACAAGCCACTCCAATTTCCAATCGAATGAGCCCCTTTCGAAGTTTCTAAGACAACTCCTTCGATACGAAGTGCCCTGGTCTAGAACAAAAAAATAATACATTTTGCCAACATCGTTATTTACTTAGGCAGCGCCATTGCGCTGCCTATGATAGGCAGCGTCTATTTTTTTCTAAAGGAAAAAATAAAGAATAAATAATACATTGTGCCAACATCGTTCTTTACTTAGGCAGCGCTACTGCACTTCCTATGATATTTGTAAACAGGTAAATTCTTAGCTTGTATGTCATAGGCAATGCAATAGCGCTGCCTAAGTAAAGAACCATGTTGACACAATTTTTTTTTCTGACCAAGGCACTTCTTAGAGAAAGGGTTGTCGTAGAAATTTTGGAAGGGACTCATTCAGTTCTAGTGGTCTTTTTAAGAGTAAAAAGGGATTGGAGGGCAACCAGGCCCCCAACGCCCATCATTTCCCCAAACAAATTCAATCAAAATATTTGAGATAGCCATTTTGCTCAATATAGTTGAAAGGTCCAGTAACTATGTCTTTGGGTATAACAACCTCCCCCAGATCCCTCAGAGAAAGGGCTATACTTTATACTAGTTGTCGCTTATTAACATGTAAGGTTTTTATCAAAGGGGTGGTCATATTGACATCAGAGGGGCTCAGTCGATTGAAAATCTAAAGGTCTATTGCCCTTTTTAAGAGAAAAACGTGATCGGAGGGCAACTAGCCCCCCACCCCCCATATCCTTAATTCACAAAATGCATCCAATATAAGTTTTGAGCCATTTATTTAAAACAGTCCAAAGATCATACAACAAGGTCTTCGGAGTTGAAAAAAAAATCCAAGAGAAATGATAAGCTAGATGATCAATTGACCAAAAAGGCAATATTTGCACGGTCATACTACTAATACTACAACTACTACTGTTACAACCGCTACCAGAACTACTAGCAGTAACACTACTACTTCTGTAGCGAGTTCTACCAAGTGAGGATTTTGAAATAAACATCTGAGGAAACGTTAAGGGGAAGGTTGGACTAAATCAAAACATGCTATGTGCATACAGATTGCTGATATGGCCGTATCAACAATATTTTGGAACGGCTTACAGCATCAAGAGGAAGCTTCTTGGGCATCTTGAGTGGAATGTTCAACTGACCAAAAGGCAAAATATACCTGCTACTACTACCGTTAGTACTTCTGCTATTATTGTTACTACTACAACTGATACAACACTAATACTGCTACTACTGTTCCTAATACTATCGCTACTGCTATGATGCTAGTACAAATAAGGCAACGCGTTTGAAGGTAAAAATTTGACAAAATTTTGAGGAGGAATTTGAGCTACATAATTCTAAACACACTATGTGTATGTAGATTGCTAAAAGAGCATATCTCAAGAATGATTTTGGGTATAAAGTTGGACTATTCAGAGAATGCTTAAAATGGAAAATCAATTAACAAATACTACCACTGCTACTTTTACAAATACTACTACTACTCCCAGACTGTTATAGCTACTACTTCAATTGCAACAACTTATAATGCTTAGAGTAGTAGGATGAAAAGGGAGTCAAAAAGGGGTCAAAACAGCCCATCAACAATATTTTCGAGACGGCTTTCCGTTTCAAACTGTAGCTTCCTTGGCATCATGATGAGAATGTTCAACTGACCAAAAGGCAAAACGTACATGTTATTACTATTACTACTACTTCTAATGCAACACTAATACTGCTACCACTTCTCCTATTACCACCACACCTACTATGATACTGGTACTATTAAGGCTAAGTCTACGAAGGTGAAAATTTGAGAGAATATTGAAGGCAAATTTCAACTAAATCAAAAGACAATATATGCATTCAGATTGCCAAAAAGGTCTGTCTCAAGAACTGATTTGGATTTAAGTTGGAACCTTAAGAGAATGCTCAAAGGAGAAGATCAATTGACGAAAAGGCAATATATGCACACTACTACTAATACAACTACCACTGCTACATTTGCTAGTTATACTTCTACTATTACTAATATTTCAACTGCTGCTTCTATTGCAACTACTTGTAAGGAAAAGAGCATCAAGGTGAAAATTTCAAAAAGTATCTGAATACACAGGTTATAAAAAAAAAAGCAAAAAACATATCGGTGATGTCATAGCAATGTAAAATTGTATTATGTTGAAACTTCCAGGACTAGATGAGAGAGATGTTCAATTGACCAAAAGGCAATATTTAATACTACTGTTGCTACTAGTACTAATACTATTACTTGTAGTAGTGCTACTAGTACTTCTATTACTACTACTTTGACTAATATTACAACTATCTCTAAGGGTTTAAAGATGAAATCTTCAGGGCCTTTTTATGGGGGAAGTTGAACTGAATCACAACAGGCCATCTGTATGCAGGTTGTCAAAAGAACATATTAGTAATATCTTAAGGACAGTTTTGTGTTCAAAATTGTAATTACAGGACTTATTATGGGGTATGTTGAACTAACCAAAAGAAAATATTTGCATCGTAATGTTACTGCTTCTACTCATACTACTACTACTACTACTACTACTACTACTCCTACTCCTACTACTACTACTACTACTACTACTACTACTACTACTACTACTACTACTACTACTGCTGCTACTACTACTACCATTACAAATATTACTACTGCTGTTACTACTACTGCTACTAAAGCTAACGGTGTTAAGGCAAACATTTTGGGCAATATTGAAACTGTGTTGAACTATTTCTAAATACACTATGCCCACACAGGTTATCAAGAGGACATATCAGCAATGCTTCAGGAACGGCTGATGGAGTTGAAAAGTTGAAACTTTTATGGTGTGTTAAAGGGGATCAACTTTAGCACACCATGAAAGAAAAGCTAAGTTGCTATGTGCATACTGCTAATAATGCTATTACTGCAATTACAATTATTGCTAATGCACAAGTTAAGGTGAAGCTTTAAGGTAAAGCTTTTAACGAGTAACTCTTGTCGAAGAATAAGGCCGTATTTTCACCATGACATTTTGGTCGAAGTCTCTCGTATATTTTTGCTTTTTTTGACAGTCCTATTCTCCATTGAGGTTTTTAAGGTTTAAAGAACAAATCTTGTGCATTTAAAGTAGGTTTTTTGCTGAAAGATCGAATCCAGTGAAATAAAAGCTGTTTTCACTCGTCAAACTCCGTCCAAAGAAGTCATATAAAGATATAGCTTTTGAGGTGAATATTGAAAATATTTCAGGACACGTCCCCATGATTTGACACTGCATTGGCTATCGTAATTCAAAAGGTGCTGGATTGGGACTTTTTATTGGAAATACTTTTTTTTTGTCAAAGAAAGAATTCCATCATAGCCCACTAAAGATCTCTTTTTGGACTGACCAATCCAATTTGTTTTAGAAATTACAGCTGGCCTTTCGTAAAATTGCATATTTCACATGAAGCATTAACATTGAATGTCTGGAGAGCTTAACGTTATTTAAAAATATAATAATAATGAATTATATAAGAACAACAAACTGAAAATCAGTAGAAAAGAACACAGAGGCCCTTTTCAGTTTAACTTTTGTAACTAAGCTGTTTTTGAACCTTGTCCAAAAGTATTTAATCCATTTCTTTCGCTTTCAAGATTCCAAATACTTCCGTTATATGATGCTAGAATGCTTTGGATTTTCTATCATGAATAGCCGTGCTTTTAGCATTAATTGCCTGTTCAGTTTATTACAAATCATCTAATAGCCTGCCAGTGAAGAGCCATACAGTACTAATAAAAAGAAGGAATTTCTGCTTTGTTGCCAGTTTCTTAAGAAGGAAGTTGACAGAAAATAGCTGACCTTACTTTGTCATCATTTTTCTTTCTTCCACGTTTTTCTGACTTGGCACAACTTGATTATTTATCACTTTCCAGCAAGCGTAAATTTGGAACTTTCTTGTTTAATGCCTTCTTTCAAATGAATACTAGTTGCCCTAGATTGTTTCTCCTTTTGTGTAGAAATGTACTCAAATTAGCTTCTTGACCAACTTTCTAATCAACAACAATTGTTGTGAAGATCAGATACAGCTCTAACCGTAATACAAACTTAGTGTTAGAAAACAATTACCTACCTGTTGCTAAGAGCAGAGAGGCGGCATTACAGTTAATTTTTTTTTATTCCATTTTAAATCAGAAAATGGTTTTTTATCTAGCTGACATATTTTAGCCCTTATTATAAGTTTTTTTGTTCTCTTCTCCCAAACAGTGTAACAAATAGATTCCAGAAGAAATTGGTTAAAAAGCCTGCGCATTTGATTATATTAAACGATAATTATTGCGTGAGAACACAATGCAAATACAAAAGAAAGTTTGCATTTCATAAGAAGAAGTTTGTAATCAATAAAAAAATAACAAGAGCAAAAATTAATAACTTTTTGTAATATTTTGAGTATGTCATTTAAAATTAGTGCGGTTTAGGTGCATGATCAGACCTCCCTTCTTGAGATAAGGGGGTTCAAGTCATTTGGAGTTTCGGATAAAGTGAAGGGAATTGCTTTATGTAAAAATCCCCTGGTTTGCACCTAATTATATTTTTTTGAGGCGTCAGGTTTTGTCCCCAGAGGGATCCTGTGACATCCTCCAAATCTATGATTCTTTGCTCCCTTGTTGAATAGCCTAATTTTACACACGTCTTCTGTTTCCAAGAATAAAAAACGAATGATATTATAGGAAAGAGAGTGAAACTGTATTGTAGCTCTTCCTTATGTCATATGTCTTATGTCTGCATCAAGCTTACCTTTTCAATTCTCTAAATGGTTTATGCAAATCGGTTTGGGTTATTAAAGATCCTTGAAAATGTATTTGTCTTAGTCTTGTCAACACTTATATTTTTTCAAAACTGGTAAAAATTAATTATTTCTGTTTTGAAAATTGATACAGACAGATTTTTTCACATGATCCAAGAAGTATATGGTCTTGAATTGAACTTTGATCGCAGTTAAACCATTCATGGCAAGCCTGTAGCCTACATATTGCTTATTAAAATTAATTGGAAACCACTTATTACAGTTTGTAACGAGAATATCATAGTAATTCTCCAGAAAGGTGTTTTATCTACTTGTTTTCCTTAAGAACTAATGAAAATAGAAGGCCAGTGTTTCAGAGATGGGGCACTTAGTCTGCTAGTGCTTCAGGTTTACTCACCAAAAATATTAACTTATCCCAGATCGCTTACTTAGTATGGATCGTAAACAGTAAATAAGAATTCAATAAACCCGACAAACTCCACAAACATGATAAACTGGATTATTTCAATTATCAGCCAATTTCCCTTTTGCTGGTCCTCTGTCGAATAATGGAAAAGCTGTTGTATTGTAGGTTGAATTCTTTTTTATGTAAGAATAATTATTTTTTTTTGTTATCAATTTGGATTCCGTAAGAATTATTCGACGGAGCATGCTCTTCAATTTATAGTGACAACGGTAAACGATGGATTAGGTAGTCACTTGAAGGAGGCTACATTATTTCTATATATACTGAAAGCTCTCGATACCGCTGGACACCAGATTTTGCTAAGGAAGCTCAGGAATCGTGGTGTCCGTGGTAATTTGATTAAGTTATTTGAATATTATCTGGCACATACGTCAATATTTATGGAAGTAAGAGGTATCACGTCTAGCCGTTACCCAATCCAGTGCGGTGTTCTTCAAGGATCTTCACTCGACCCAGTGTTGTTCGCTGTTTATATTAACGAACTATGTAACGCAGTGTCTGGCCTAACAAATGACACAAGTTCAGATTTTAGAGGCCCAAAGAAGGCCGTTTTTCGCAGATGACACAAGTCTCACGATTATTGCTCGTACGGAGCAAGAGGTAATCGGATTGTTAGAAGGTGACTGCATAATATTGAACGATGGATGACATCAAACAAACTGGCTATCAATTTTAATAAATCTAACTGAATTATTTATGGGAGATCTAAGAATTAGTATCCTTGGTTAACAACCCTGAATGCTGGTCCGTCCCAAATATCTCGGAAAAGTACGGTGAAATACCTGGGAGTTATTCTGGATGAGACCCTCTCGTTTGTAGAACATATACAGTGTGTATCTTCTAAAGTGGCCGTAATGTTGGAATGATGCGTAAATTAAAGCATTTCTTTCCTGTTACAATGCTGCGTCTTATTTATTTTTCGTTGGTGCACCCCTATTTACTCTACTGCTGTTCAATGTGGTCGTCCACATTCATTGCACATCTTTGGCAGTTGCGTGTTCTCCAGAATGGGGCTATCAGGATTCTTTCTAATAATGATTCTCTTTCTTCTGTAAGGGATCTGTATAAGTATTTACATATACTACCGATTTCTGGTCTATTTGAGTTATATGGAATACAGTTAACGTTCAATATTTTGAATGATGTAGCACCAGATTGCCTGCATAATACGTTTTGTTCCGTTTTTGAACGTCATCAATATGGTACTCGTAACATAGGTATGATTTAACGACCAAGGAAACCATTGAGTCGGCTTGGCTTCTCGCTCAGACACCAGCTTCCGTTAACATGGGAAAGACTACCAGGTGAGATTCTAGACCAGATGGTTAGACTCGATTTCCGTAGGTTGGCTAAGGGGCCATTGTGTAGGTTTTTATGATTTTGATTAATGTGTTTTTGTTGTTCTATTTTACCCTAAGCAGTGCCAAACAGTATAAGGATTGGTAGTGAATATTAATGGTACCCGCCGGGGAATTGAGTGAGCAAGAGGTGTCTCGTCTTTTTTTTTTTTTTTTTTTTTTTTTTTTTTTTTTTTTTTAAGATATGAGGATGTTAAGTTGAAAGGAGATAGTGCCTGACAAGCCTGGATGACCAGGCTTCTGGAAGTTTGTAAATATTAATGTAAACAAAGTGATTTCTCTTTAAAAAAAAAAATAAATGCTAAAACTTAATAATCGGTTCCGTTTCTGAGGTATCTCTGGTAAGCCCCATTGACAACCTGCATTCACACACTGTGGCTTGATTTACTTAAATATCTCCCTCAGCATTCCTTGAAAGTTTGATCTTAATACCATGAGTCTCAAAGCTATAGTAACAGTATTAGAAGTAGCAGGAGTAGTAACAGTTTTAGTAGTAGCCGTAGTAGCCTGTTGATAAAACATTTTGGTTAGTTCAAAATCAAATCTAAATACCCTGAAAGTTTTAACTATATATACTTAAGCCCTCAGTCTAGATATTGCTGATTTACCCTTTTGATAACCAGCGCACATATAGTGTGTTTAGTTCAATATCCCCCTTAACATTTCCTGAAAGTCTCACTGTAATACACCTAGACTTTAAACAACAGCAGAAGCAGTAGTCAAAGTAGAAGTGGTGGTAGTAGTTTTAGTAGTAGTGATAGTAGTGGTAGTAGAAGTGGTAAATATAAATGTTATTTTTACTATTATTTATACAAATATAAATGTTTTTACTTTTATAACTTTAATAAATCAAATAATATTAACATTTTGATTACTAAATATCAGTATATGTATATTAAACTGACAATGCACATTCATTTGTATTTTTTCAGTAAAGTGCAAATTATGTTCTGGCCTTGGGAAGGCATAGGGGTTTTGCGCCCAACTTAGGTTAAGTTTTGCTCGTTTTGAGTTTGACTCGGTTAATTATTGTAATTTCTGTTCGTTTTGGGTTTCATTTATTTATCGATGCTGATTTGTGGTAGTTTCACGCTTGGTAGATTATTTGATTTTATTTTTGCTCATTTTTGTTTTAACGGAGTTCTTTTCTTTTCTTGGAAAAACTTATTTTGTGGAAAAAGTTTTTTAAATTAATTTCTGTTCGTTTTATATTGACATAGTCTTTACAGGGAAAAAGAAAATAATACTTTAAATCTTTTCGTTTTTTAAGACTTTGTAGTTTGGCCTGCTATTTGTATGCTGGAGAAAAATTTCAGCCATCTTTAACAACATACACCCATTTAAAAATCTGGACACAAATAGTACTGTTTAATTTAGTTTCATACCTCCTCTAGTTGACCTGAAATGGAAAACTTGATACGATTCGCAAAAAAATCTGTTTACTTTCTTTGATAGCTTGGATACACTTACGCTATTTTGATTTGGTTAAATTTTAAGAGCAAAAATGGGAGAGTTGGCGTGGGAGGGTGGGCGTGGGAAGGTGGGAGTGGAAGGGGGATTAGTTGCTCTCAAATCACTTTTGACCTTTAAAAAGGGCATCTGCCCTTTCTATTTTCAATCGAATGAGCCCTTTTCGAAGTTCTCACTACAACTCGTTCGATACGAAGTGCCCTGGTCTAAACAACAACAAAAACAAAAATAATACATGATACCCACTTCGATCTTTACTATAGAAATGTCAAGCCTTCCAATCACTTTCGACCATTAAAAAGGGCACTGGACCTTTCAATTTCCAATCGAATGAGCCTTTTGGAAATGACAACGCTTTCTATAAACACCTTATATGCCCCCAGGGCTAAAATTACAACCCTTGCTCTAAGGTCATTAGGGTGGTTGTCATCCTGTAAGACCAAATTTCCAGAACTTTCAACTATGTTAAACAAGATGGCTATCTCAAAACTTTGATTGGATGTGTTTGGGGAGATGGTGGACGAGAGAGGGGTGTTAGTCACCTTCGAATCACTTTTGATTATTAAAAAGAGCACAATCGACTCCAATTTCTAATTGAATGAGCGCTTTTCGAAGTTTCTACGACAAATTCTTCGATACGAAGTGCCCTGCTCTAAAGGAAAAAATTAATAAATAACACAATGTGGCAACATCGTTCTTATGTGCCCCCAGGGTATAACTTAAAACCCTTGCCCTGAGGGTTTTGGGGAGTGCCCTCCTCTTTACTTAGTCCCCGTTACTTGTCTCGTTCTCGAGTGTCCCCGTTCTTTACTTAGGCTGCGCGATCCTGCTGCCTATGATTTATGCAACAGCTTTCTATATAAACCTTATATGCCCCCAGGGCATAACTTATAACCCTTGCACTGAGGGCTCTGAGGTGGTTATCATCCTAAAAGACCTAATTTCCAGAACGTTCATCTACGTTGAACACAATGAACATCTCAAAATTTTGATTGGATGTGTTTTAGAAAATGGTGGGCGTGAGAGGGGCGTTAGCCGCTATCCCATCACTTTCAATTATCAAAAAGGCCCTAGCCCTTTCAATTTCCAATTGAATGAACCCTTTTGAAGTTTCTACGACAACGCTTTCAATAAAAACTTTATATGCCCACAGGGCATTACTTAAACCCTTGCCCTGAGGGCTGTGGGGGGAGGGGTTGTCATCTATAAAGACCTAATTTCCAAAACTTTTAACTACGTTGAATAAAATGACTATCTAAAATTTTTGATTGGATGTGTTTCGGGAAAAGGTTGGCGTGAGAGGAGAGTTAGTTGCCTTCAAATCACTTTCGACTATTAAAAAGGGTACTATCCCTTTGAATTTCAAATCGAGTGAGCCCTTTTTCAAGTTTCTACGACAAATATTTCAATAAAACCTTATATGCCCTCAGGGCATAAGTTATGATACTTGCCTTGAGGGTTGTGGGGAGTGTCCTCCTCAAAAATACATTTTCTATGTGGAAATCAACTACGCTGAACAAAATGGCTATCTCAAAATTTTTATTGGATGTGTTTGGGGAAATGATGGGCATGGGGGGGGGGCTAGTTGCCTTCCAATCCCTTTCGACTATTAAAAAGGGCACTAGCCCTTTGAATTTCCAATCGAATGAGATTTTTGAATTTCTACGACAACACCTTCTTTAAAAAGGTGCCCCCAGGGCATAACTTAGAACCCTTGCCCTGGAGGCTGTGGGGGAGTGTCCTCCTCAAAAACATATTTTCTATTTGGAAATCAACAACGCTGAACAAAATGGCTATCTCAAAACTTTGATTGGATGTGTTAGGGGAAATGATGGTCGTGGGGGGGGGGGCTAGTTGCCCTCCAATCACTTTCGAATATCGAAAAGAGCACTAGCCACCCCAATTTCCAATCGAATGAGCCCTTTTTGAAGTTTCTACGATAACTCCTTCGATATGAAGTGCCTGTCGAAGAAAGAAAAAAAAAAAACATATTGTGGCCAAATCGTTCTTTACTTAGGCAGCGCTAGCGCGCTGCCTATGATAGAATAGACGAAAGAAATGCTTTCAAAGTTACACTCGTACAAAACCGAAGAATTCACCTTTAATGACATGGTCTTTGAAAAGTGAATAGTTTTGATTCCAGTACTTTACATAAATGTTTGTCTTTCCGTTTCTCTTTGCTAAATTGCGATTCCAGCCCTCTTTACCATTAACAGATTTATTTAGCTCTGAAAAAATTTTGTATTTTGTCTTTTCTTTCAGTTTCAGTTTTGTCTTTTTCTTCAGTTTAACAAAAAAAATATTCTTCAGATGCGTCTTTTCTTCAGATATAGGATGGAATGTTATTTGAGTGAAAACTGCTACGCTGAAACGCTAGTGTCAAAGAAAAAATCACAAAAGCCACTTAGCGCTTGGAGACTTTGCATGACCCATAACTGCTGAATTCTTATCTCTTCAGGTAGTTCAAAATGCAGGAGAGGATAAAAAAAAATTGTCCACAGTAGGCGTGCCACCTCAAAGTAAACTAGCCTACTTATTTTGTTCCAAGAATGTGTACTCTGAGCATCCAAAATGTGTCATTTCTAGCTAAAATGTGTCCATCTTGAAATCTAAAAACTAGAGGTTTCTTTTTTACAAGTTGTATTAATGACATCAAATATAATTTGATATATTTAACATCAAATATAACGAAAAAAAAACAATACAAAATATTCATACAAAATGACTTAGTTTGAAAGCTCAAAACTTACATAAACATATAAATCTCTTACTTCGGAGAAAATCTTTTACTTATATCTCTGGCAAAACCAGGATGCTAAAAAAACGAGAAAAAGCATAACTTTGGTGACAGTGACATTTTTTTTTTTACCAAAACATGTGTCAAGCTGGGAAATATTTCGTTACATGTCATAAATATATAAAATGTGTCCCTTTTTGCCCTTTCATGTCCCAAATTTCTAAAATGTGTCACGTTTTTGCCCTTTTACGCCATTGTGTCCTGGCACATGGGAATATGTCCTTCTGACATAAAATGTTTCCAGTTGGAATTCCTGCTACTTAATTTACCACGATTGTCCAAAGATAACCCAAGCCTTCAGTTTTCAGACGGGATCTTGTTCCAAAATAAGTTTTGAAAATAATATATGTTGATTAATCACCTTTTACTGATAAAATTCATCTTTAATCCTATTGCATTGAAGATTATTCATATTAAATACCTAATATACTTTAGAATTTTCTACTTTTTCAGTTAAGTCACTAGATGATACAAAGTAAGTGACGCTAGCAGTTAAAATTCCTATCTTCAAATGGTAAATTACCGAAGATCCAACTAATTTAAGTTTATCCAACATATTGTTTGGGGTAAAAATTTGCCAAGCAAGCTGTTCCATATTTACATTACCTTCTATAGACATATTTTTTCGTTCAAGATTGAATCGAAATTAAAACTTAAAACGAACAGAAATTATTCCGTATATGAAAGGGGTCGTCCCCTCTTCAACGCCTCGCTCTTTACGCTAAGGTTTGACTCTTTCTCACAACTCTATTTTTTTTTAAACAATAAAAACTTAAGCGTAAAGAACGAGGCGTTGAAGAGGGGACATCCCCTTTCATATACAGAATAATTTCTGTTCGTTCTAAGTTTTAAAGTCGCTGCTTACTTTCAGTTAAAAAAACTTGTTTTTCTTGCTTAATCTCTGAACATTTTTGAATAAATGCAGGTTTTGATTTTGGCTCACTGTACATGAATAATTAAAAACGAAATTTGCATATTAATTTTGCTTTTTTTGGCCAAATAGCTTTCTTGAAATTTATCGGACGATTTTGAAAAAAAGGGACAAAGGAGGGGGCTTTGTCGCCCTCCAATTTTTTGGTTACCGTACTTAAAAAGGGCACTAGAACTTTTAATTTTATTGACGAGTAGAAGGGGGGGTACCAGCGCGGACGGGACTCCTTATATGGGCATGGAATACCGACGGGACTCCAAATATGGGCATAGAGTCATTAGGGAGAACACGTGGTTAATGGGGTCAATGACCTCTTTTTCCAAGGTCGATTTATTTGATGTTTCTATGTGTAATAACTCCGGAACGAAGGTTGCACATGCGCATTGAATTCTAACGGGAACAATGTTATTGATCTAGGACTCGAGGGGGAAGTGAATTTCCGAGAACTTGATTGCGTAATCGATCATGAATGTTATGATCCAGAAATAGTATTTGTTGTTGTTGCTCTAGGCAATGCTATGAGTTTCCCGGAAACAGTTTGATCACGTGTTTCCTTCTCAGCCAATCAGAGGGCTTGTTACATATTAGCGGCGGAGGGAATATAAGAAAAGGGTTTTTGCTATAGTTTTATTAGTCTGTGAATAGAATTCAAAGGAGTGAGAAGAACAGTTTTGACTTTACTCATTTGGATATATATTTGTGATGATGAGTGGAATGTTTACACTATTAGAAGTTGATAGTGGAGTTGATGGTAATAATACAAGAGCACCAAACATTGCGGTGGAAATCACGAAAGGATCACGGCTTTGTCTGGAATGGGATACAGTATATGCAAGATATGTGATATCCTTGAGCAAATTTAAAATGGAAGATCAATTATGTTTCGCCGCAAAAATTGATATAGCACATGTGAATAGACTTCAATGTGCTTTAAGTGCATTAGTGAAACATATCGAAGACAATAAACAGTATCGTTAATTGTACATGCTCTGTATTATTGATGTTGTTGTAATTATTCAATAAAATTGTTTCGAAATCGAAAATGTTCTCTTTCTTTTCTGGTTAGGGCTAACGAATCAGGGTCAGTCTAGAGTCAGCAGTCAGAGTGAAAGGACTGAAAAATGAATAAATTTGAGAAAGAGAGAATTAGATCAAATCTAGTGTTTATGGAAAAACATTTGATTTTGGATGATGATTTTCTCGAGTTATCTCTTAAACGCAGGATATTCTCTCAGGCAACACTTGACAATATAATGAGGAGTGATTCTCCCCCATTGGACTATTGTATGAAACTTTTAAAATGTGACTCAAATGCTTATACTCAATTTATTGATATATTAAATGGAACAAGGCAGAATCATATTGTGGATATACTTTTGAAAATATTGCCAATGGATTCAATGTAGATGGCTCTCCCCATCATTCGAAAGAGGTAGCGTCACAGAGTTACTCCTCTCCCCTTTCCTCCACTTTGAATTTATCGAGCGAGGACGATCAGTTTCGTTTTAGCTGTGAGTGAGTTGACATCGGAAACCAAAAAATGTTCTATATATGTCCATTGTGCATGTACACTCTTGGCAGTTGGAATCAATGTGAGAATTGTACAATTATTGATGACTATAATGAAAAGTGTAAATTATGTAATCCTTGTAAATTACATAGAGGCTATGCAATACAAATTAAAGGATGTAATTCATGTCTTGAAGAGGTGTGTGACTCTCACCCTAGCGGGCACCTCTGCTCCAATTGTCACTATGATAAATGTGATCAGTGGGAGAATACTTACCCCGCTATGATTGGAAAGAATCCTAAACGTGATTTTAGTTTATTTCTACGAGATTGGTATCGTCATGGATTTAAATTATTCTGGGAAGAGGAATCTGGTCTACGATTCAACTGTTGGGGTAACAAGACAATCTGGTTTCTACGTCATCGTTGTGATGACACCACCTACTATGACTATAAACCAAGTGATTTTTATTTGGCAGTTACCGAATGTGATTCACCACTTGAAATCACTGTATGTGATATTGCTTCAAATAGACAGATTGAAACTCATGAATTTCATAATATGAATGCAAATAGTATCATTGACTATACAAAGAGATATGACAAGAGTGAAGTTACATTGTACTTTAGAAAATGTGACCCTGACTTTGCAGTCAATCAAGATCAATATACAGTGAATCCAGATGATTTACCAGCATTAGTGGTTCACGACAGTTGCCTATACACCGAAGAAGAAGAAATCTAAAGTGAAGATTTAAAGACATTGTTGTATATATAAATTTTATTAATAAACCAATTCACAAACATTTTTAAAGCACTTTACTCTTAGGGCACTGAAATCAATACTATATAGGTCTGAGAGGATATTTTCCACTAGAAAGTCGTTCAGACGGGGATTGTCAACATAAATGTGGAGAAATTGCTTGTAAGTATAGCCACGACATCGGAACACAAAATATAGTAGTGCATGGAAGCCACAGCTTTTAGTCGTTAGATCCTGCACCCTCTTTCGATTTTGAATAATAGTTTTCCCACTGCTCTCAATATAGTTGCTGATGTGAGGTGTGTAGAATGTATAGGGTAGACCAAGAGGATCAAAAAATTCGATATTCTTCATTGTTTGATAGATGAACAGCCAATGACCCGTCAGCACAGTCGACGGACTGCTATTAACATAATCAAGGTATTGTTCGCGCTTTGAATTTTTCCAAGATAGTCTGACGGTAGACAATAGGATTTGTACTGGGACATGTAGGGGTCCATATTAAATACATTGATTATTTGACTGGTGTTCATGGCGCCAAGTCTAGTAGAACACTGCCTTCGGGAGTGATTTCCCAATAGGTTTCATATTGATTTAGTGAGATTAGTGCAATACTCTCAGCCAATGGGTCGGTAAATGTACACTCTAAACGCACACTCCCCGTACGTACTATACTCATATCCTGCGTGCCAGACAAATCCAGTACGATGATACCATGTGTTTTAGCAAACATATCTTCGGTTATACCATTTTCAAATAGTTGAGAGTCATGATCTAGGGTTTGCATGGTCAACTCGTACAATGTTCTATAGGATTTATCAAAAGATAGATTGTAGAGTGGGATGCCGTTTACTTTGCACACAAGAGATGAAAGTCCAAACATCTCGAATTTATGTGGGCATTCAGTCCATGATCCTATTGCACTGGCGCTTTTTACAAATGCCAACGCTAGTTTTGACGGAATTTCACCATTGATAAAGGATGAATCGGTGAAGGTGCGTGAGCCCATTGCAATATGATGTTGATTGGTGATTGTATGAGGAACAAGTAGTTTAATATTGTTGCCATTGGCTCTCAGTTTTTCCACGGCCAAAGCAACAGAACTCATGACCTGTTGTTTGCGTACATGAAGTATTGCCGAGGTGAGGGAGAGACTTACATCAGGATTGGCAGCAAGTTCTTTTCTCAATATGAAATTGGAGGGTGCAAGCGTTAGTTTTATATCCACTTTAACATTGGGCGGCAGCCATTGGGGTATATTAAATATTTCATGATATATTTTTCCAACTAGATGTAATTCACTAGTTGTAGCATTTTTAAGTGCATCTGTACTATCAGTATTAGTAATATATTCATATCCATTGGAGGTGCCTCTCAATTCCTTGTATGACTTGGGTGTCATCAGCATGAATTGCATATAGCTTGTATAATTTGAGAGATTGTTGCTTGTGCTCACCAGCGTGCCATTGATGTAGACACTAATTTGACGAAATAAATTATGTAGTATACAATTTTCATAGGATATTCCATCGGCCCGAATTGGCATTGTATTATCGGATTTCCAGACTTTCATTTGCAAATCTATAAATGTTGAAGACATATCCATAAAGTAGTCTTCATTGGAATAAATTTGATAGTGGATATTATCGGAGAGGGGCTGTTGTGGATAAAATTGTTCATAGTATCCATGCTTAACACTCACATCAACATTTTCAGCATTGGATAGATTCAATGAGGCGGTGATTGAAGGTTGAGAATCCTTATGTGGTAGGTAGGACATTTTAGGAGAAGAAATCTAGTTTCGATCTAACAATTTTCTTCCTGGGGCTTCTGTTTACAGCACGTGTCGGCTTTTTCCTTCTTTTCTTTGACAAGAGGGGTGATGTCTTTCGTTTCCGACCTGAGTAGAGACTGATGAGTGATGCATTGTTTCTTGACCTTTTTAAGCCTTTACCATTTTGTTTTAATTTCTCGCCAAGGGTTCGCACACTGGACCTAAGATTTTCCGAAGCACTTTTTTTAAAATCCTTGCCAGAGCCCCAATCGTATAGTTTAGAGGATGCAAAATCTGTCGCAGCCGGTACAAGATATTTTCTAGCCAGTGGTAGTGAAGAGCGAAACAGCTTAGCAAACCAACTGCCAAGACCGTAGCCAGACATTGACGAGCGTCCTTTGTAATAGTCCATTCCATTACCCTGTTGTCTTGGGCCAAGAGTATTAACATAGCAGTCAATATCAGGACAAGTGAATACCACTTTTTTATTAGACATCTTGCTTTTGAACGATGGGTTGAAAATGGCATGTAATCACAGCCAAACCTTTTGAAATTGCCATGGGATCACCCAATTCGGTTCTTAGTGTTAACTGACAGAATTCCAAATAGGAAGTGTTCACGGGAATATACTGAAGATGCTTTATATTGTAGTGGTGAATATGTTCTTGATTGGTTTTTCGTTCAAGAACTCGTAGGAGGGGAACATTTGAATTACCAACCCGAGATGTTTCCACAAATGAAGCGTAGAGAAATATACAAGTGTCTGTGGAGAAGGCAGGCGGGTAGTCAGCGAAAATGAAATTAGTGTTTCCGGCACTTTTACCATTGATTATATTGAGCTTAAAACCAAGAACATCCTTTAGATTATCGTTGAGAATAACCTTTTCACTGGCAATAGGTGAACTAATGTAGATCTTGCCCTCCTCCTTTGAATAGTTGAAATGAAAAGCTCCTTTTTACGAGCGGAAATTCTTTTAATAATAGAACGACATAAATCATTCATACAGGTGAGTTCCTCGTAGGGTAATTCAATGTATGGATAATCCATCCAATTGATTTTTTGAATTTGTTCTTGATCACCTGTTGGTGGCGGCGGCCAATCATAGGGTCTAATTTTTATATCATATTTACGATCTTTTCTCAGGATGTCATAGGTATTTTTGAGAATACAGTCGACAAGAGCCACCTCATACTTTACATTGTCGTCGAATTTGATGGTGAGGGAGAGTTTCGTCCAAAAATCACTTGTTCTATTCAAGTCATTGTAGAGAGGATCGGAAACATTGGACATGAAAATCACATAGAAATCATTGGGCATTGTCAATGTCTTCAGCACTGACCCAAGAATCAAAATCTGAGTTGTATCCTAGCCAGCGAACAAGCAACTGTCTCTTACCATGGTGTGTACGACTCTTTAATATCTTTTCAATTTGATAAATTTCACTAGTGTTTCTAACTTTTTGCAGTTCATATTCATAAAAACCGCCGAGAATCTCGTCATCTTTGGTGTCTCACAGTCGATATGTCGTGGGCTCGGTGTCCAGGATTTTGGACACTTTAAAAAGTTCAGTGCTTCATAAATAATTCCCTTTTTCAAAAATATTGGTGGTTCTATTAATTCGAACAGTATCACCAACATTGAATTTCTTCTTCTTTTTCTTCTCATTGCCATTGGAGTATTGCTTTAGAAAAGCATCAAATGTATTTTCATTGTAGTGAACATCCCGAGGGCTTGAGTTGGACAGATATCCATGGGGTCGTTGATTATAAATCAACATGATTTTATCTAAATCATGAATAAAAGCCGATGTATTTTTCAGGGTACAATATCTTGAAATTAAAAGACGAATCGTTCTTATTAATCGTTCAGCCAATGCAGCCTTTATCGGGCTGTGACTATGATAAAGTGTTGTATTATATTTCAAAAGAACCTTTTGCACATGGGGATTAACAAATTCACTGCCACGATCCGATTGAATTTTTCTATATGAATCCTGTTCTAGAATACTTTCAATGGCCCGAGCAACTTCAACACCTCTCTTTGATCGCAGTGGAATGGCATAGGCATAGCGACTAAAGACACTGATTGCCATCAGAATATATTTGTAGGGCGCATTGTGACGCTGTTGAATTGCATCTAAATTTAAAAGATCCATTTGCATTATATGCAGAGGGAAAAAGGCTTTAGTTTGTCGATATTGTTTGCTGCGAAGCCTGTGATTTCGATGCAGTGTGTATGTTGCTTCATTCTCTAGATACTCTTTTGCATTTCTCAATGTGGTGCCGGAGACAGCTTTAGAAAGAGTGGTGGGGGAACTTAAACTCCCCGCCTCACCAATATTTTCATAGACACCTTTCAGAACTTCATCCATTTTGAGCGTAAACACGTAGTGTAATGTCCACTCCCCTTTTGCACACTGGAGGGTGAATCAATTCGTCTTCGCTTTTGACTAGCAGCCACAGGTGTTGTAAAATCATTGCTGCTGCTGCTGATAGTATCTTCAAATATTGAATCTTCTTCTTTTTTAAATGGTGTTGTTGGTGGACTATATTCTCTTAGTTTCTTTAGAATTTGCTTATTGCCAATAAGACTTTTGGGGAAGTTTGATACACACAGAAAGGTGTATAGATTATCGTCAAAGGATAAGAGTCCTTTACGATTCGTCACCATATCACAAATTAAATCAACTAGATTATAACTTTTTCCCTGAATTATAATTCGTTTCCCTGTGCTCTCGACTTGAACTTGATCGCCAGTTTCCAACATGAGATAAGATAATACTCTTTTACTCTGTTCTCGATAGGTCATGGCAATAGGTTTCCAATTTTCAATACAATCGAATTCAATTCCTTCTCCTTTGATTGCACTGCAGAATCTTGAGATGTTTCCTGTTTAGAGGGATCGGCGACGGTGGGTCTCTCACGATATGGTTTATGTTTGTCCACACGTCGCAATGCATCTTGAAGTAAAATCAGTTTTTTGTCATCGGCAATATTCTCATCGTTAATGAATTTGCTTAGATTGTCTTCAAAATGTTCGACGGGCGAGAGGACAAGTTCAAATGGTGTCAATTTATAGGGTTTTGCCATTCTCTAGAGAAAACTGTTTACAAGTCCTGCAATTATCGGTAGTAAAAGTGTGAAAAAGGAAAATGTCGGTGACTACACGTAGATCCTCGGGCGTGCTCTGATTAAGATCCAGCAAAATGTAACCGTAGGGCTTGCTAGTCGCCTGAGTGTACGCTGACAACAGAAATTTAGGGGCACCGGGGTATATCTGCTTATTGAGAGTTATGAGCGAGCTAGAATCACGAACAACTCGATAGATAATATAGACGGTGCAATTCAAAGCAAGGGTTCGCATACATTTGCTCTGATGAAACAGATTGTGTAGAACCAGAGTAACGGAAATGTGTTCATGATGGGAGCGAACGGTGAACAGTTGTAGCATTTCCTGTGAGAACTGTTCAATGGATTCAGCCAAATCATCAATAATCAGTCACGAGTTCGGTTCAATACTATTGAAAACATCAAGTCCCCGTATGAATTGTATTGGTATGGAAGTGGCAATAGCTTTTATTTTATCATAGGACTCCTGCCAAATACTATAGCAATAGTAGATTTTTTTCGGCTTTTCCAAAAACATTTTATCGCAATTTTGAATTATTCTAGTTAAAAGTGTTGTTTTCCCCGACACTGAGGGACCACACAGAAATGATCTGAAGGGTGTTTTAAATTGATACATGCTGTTGACAACAGTCGGACTACAACTAACTGTAAATCATATGTGCTCAATGAATAAGTAGTAATTTTCCCCATAGATCTATCTATTCAAGAACAACAAAAACAATATTTCATGGCAGCATTTATTTCGGCACTGCATGAAAACAAATATTTGCAGTCAACATGAACAATGATAATAATAACACTTGTTCAACAAGAACAGTTGACAAAATTTCATGGTCAACATGAAAACTCTATTTGTTCAACATGAACAACGATAACACTTTATGTACAATATAAAACACTTTTTGTCCATCAGCAGCACTTATTGTCTTTAAACACTTTTCTATACAGCACTTTTCTGTCCATCTTTTAAAGCACTTATTGTCAACTTAAACACATTTCTGTACAAAAAAAAGAAAAAAACACTTTTCTATACAACAACGTCAACAACAAAAAACACAGAAAACACTTGAAAACAGACACTCACGGAAACGCTAGCACAGTTGAACACATTACGGTGAATTTAAAGGTGTGGGATCCCCCCACCCCCCGGGGACCGCGGGGCCGAAGGCCGGCCGGCCGCAGGCGGGACCCCCCCCCCCCCCCCCACCTGGGCGGCCGCGGGAAGGGTCCCCCCCCCGGGAGCGGCGGTGGAAAAACAATAGTTGTCGTCACTGCTATGGGTTAGTTGAGGTTGGGTTAGTGGTGATGGTTAGATTGGGTTAGATGAGGTTGAGTTAAGGTGGTTAGATTGTCAGGTTAGTTAATTTATGTACATGTTGGAGCATTTAATTTATGAGAGGTTGAGTGGTGGTTAGTTGGTTAGGTTAATTTATCCAGACCAAGTTGATTGCGATAGTCAATGCATTCAACTCGATCTGAAATACGGTAGTGGCCGTGGGGTAGGACAGTCACACCATTCTCGAGCACATAGACTTTGTCGGATATACACGACATTGCATTTTTTCTACTCTCACAGTATAATTTCTATACTGTAGAGAGCGAATTGCAAGCACTTGTGCTCTCGGCACTAGGCTACTTTCTACACAGTCTCTGTACACGCTCATGTTGAAAATTCTCTTTACAAAATGTGTAGGCACCCCTTTACACGCCTTCTTTTCATCCCCACTATGAGTTTCAACGCAATAAACTTTGGGACCCTGGAACACCCCCTGGATATCAAATCACTCCCCGTCTCTGATTTTAATTTTAATAGTTGGTTGGGGGCTTGTCGTTTCACCAGCTCGGGGTAGAGGGATGGATTCCAGTTGGTGAAATCCATCCGCGAGCTGATGTGCACCCCCTTTTCTAAATCACCCAATAAATCTTCAGTCCCATTTACCTTTAACAGCAGAGAATCTGTATCACCATAGTAAACTTGAACCTCCCCCTCCTGTGGCCATTGCACCTTGCACACATTGTAAAAAAACGACAACATGAGCTTTTTGAAATTTCTAGTACTGAACTGCCGCCTGCAATATTCTTGTTCAGTACTACATTTCGCTTTCGCCTGTGTAGAAGAACCATGCCAGTCTCTATGCTCGTGAACGATGTAAAATTGGGGTCGGCAATAATTCGTGCACACTCTAGAGGGTCAGTCACGACGTCGTAGCGAGATCTATTACGAACGCTTTCACACATTTTGCCAAACGCTGAATTAAGATGAGCTTATACATTTCCTTCTCCGCCTTTGAATTTGCCCTAGAGCGTTTATCGACAAAGGTGTCGATAAACGTTTTCAAGTAGGGTCGCTGATTGAACTGCAGGACCCTGTGTATTTTGGTGATCTTGAAGCCATTGCTCACCATCCAGTGCAAAAGCACATGGTGAATAACGATATTCTCCTTAGGGTCCAAATCAGCAATCAGTTTCTGTTTAGAGAGAGTCCAGTGCATCCCCATATCCTCAACCAATGAACGATTGTAGGGGCTCAGAGAGTCCCTGCTCACGGGCCGATTGATACAGGGAAAGACAAAATTTGACTGAGTCGTGAAGCGCCAGCGGAATGTGACCGTCAACTTCAAAGAACCATCCTTGTGGCCCATTGTCCTCGACGGTGATAATGTCGGGGAACTCACAAGGATTCTCAAACCATTGATAGTTCCCACACGGCAAAGAGTAGTGGGACATTGCCGAGGGGTACAATGAGTTCATGTCCAAGGACACTGCATTTGACTTTGCACCGGTGCTTTGTCCACTCGGATCGGTTGATAAGACGCGGTCCCCATGAAAAACATACCCTCCCCTCATTGAACGCCCTACAAAAAGGTGCTGATCTACATCGGTGATTAGGCCTATTTCCTCCCTGCTAGTTTTTAAAATTAAATCCATCACTAAATGGGGTGTGGAAAAATAATAGAATATATCTAACCCGAACTCTGAATAGATCTGGTCTGTGTTCTTACGGACTATATCCAACAGAGTTAGAACGTCACTGGCCAAGTACAGTCTACAATAATCCCACCCATTTTTACAATCCCCCTTGGACCACACCTTCTTGGCAAACTCATACTCCTCGGCTGTGCATTCACTGTTGGTCAGTGAATTGTAAAAAGCTTCAATTGGAGGTAGTTTCTCCTCACTTAAGCGTGCGCCAGAACAGTAATAGTCGTATGCGTATATACCTTTGCAGGTCAACAGGTCATACATTTCACCGTCTGGAAAGTGCTGTTTAAGCAAGGGAAAGCTATCAAAATTGTCGCTTTTTTGCACTTGAATCAATTGACTCAATGCCTTGGGAAAAAACTGAAGGAATCTAAAAACCTGATTTTATTCCAGCACATATGCCCATTATCCACTGCCTGCCATTTCAGTTCGAGAAGCAGCAACTTCTCAGCCGATTTGGGAATTATGTTGTAGATAAATGAACTATTTACCCATGGACAATCTACTCCCCCTCCCTCCCTATGCATACGTGCCAGTGCCGGTAAAATAAATTTTAAGTCATAATTAGAGTTGTGAATAAAAACAGGGATAAAAAACTGCTGGCTAACATTTAAATTACACGATTGATGCGCAACCCCCCTAAAATTACTACCCCCCGAGGATATTTCCTGCCACAAATGGTCATGGTCTCTGACTTTCCCCCTCCCCCCTCTTTTCCCTTTAGTCCCCTTATCCCCCTCTGCAAACTCTCCCTTACATACCCAACATATTTTTTGATTTTTAATCGCGAGACGGTCCTCTGCGGACAACACCATTGGATAATGCATATTTCTCAAACGAGAAATAGCACCATTAGCCGTGCCAATCAGTTTAGTCAGTGCCTTGACCATGCACTCGGACCCCTCATCCAATGTTTCTACTATTTCTAACAACCGCATGGTGTTAGAATTGTCTCTTTGCGCGTGGGCGTAGGACACTGCAATAGCCTGATATTCTTTGACTCGGTTTGGAAATTGGGGATCGTTCATCTCCACCAGCTTAGCTTCACAGTCTAAAGATATTTTGTTGCACTGGAGAAGGGTGTTTTGGAAATTTTTGAATCGTAGAATGGCCCTATCCCCTGAAACCGTTTCCACTGTCTGATAGCCATGCCGTCTACAATGCTTCATATGATTCCGTAGTTTTATATCACTACGGAATTGTGAGAGGCATGTTGGACAGTAGAAACGTACCCCTAGATCCCTACCACCCCCAGAACTCTACTAATGTCAGTGATAGGGTTAAAATGACCGATTGCGTTCGGTTGACTAGGTGGCGTGTAAAGCAACCAAACCCAGTGTTTAACCAAATCAACTGACGGGCCCCTTACGGGGAATACCAGCCCCTTCTTTTTAGAGCGAGTTCCATCTTCAAATTCTGTTTCATATTGTACCACAGTAACGCCGATATTTAAGTGGGCATTAGCCCTTTCAAAAATATCAATGGATCGAAGCGTTACTGGGTATTTCCCTTCTAAACATGAAAAATCTACAATGGGGAAAACGGACCCATCCTTCCCATGTACAGCCCAGTAGTCTAAATTCGTCTTGGTAGCGTCCCGAGCTAGAGGCTTGAATGCTGATATGAGGAAAGCATATCTGAAACACTTTTGATCTGTTTTAAAACAGATCTGCTGGACACCTTTACAACCTTCTAGATCTGGATTATATTTTAAAACTGTACCCGTGCCCCAATGCCCCCCTCTTAAAATATAATCTTTCTTAAATTTACAAATATTAACACTTAAATTTTCAACAAAAAGAACTAGAGAGCCACTCCCATTTTCATTAAAGTTCTCGAGATGCGTTATAATTTGATCTACCCAATCCATGAAAACACCCCCAAAATTTTCCAAATTCGAATAAACCAAACGCATCTCGGAATGTATAAAATGATAGTAAACCTCGCTTTTACCCTCATTCAAATAAAAAACCTTTAGAACAATGGAGACCTTAATTGAATCCCTCCCCCACAACTGAATTTGATTCTCCAGAAGTGCATGAATTTTGTCTACATATGCATGCACAATTTCTACAGGGTCATAAACAAATTTTCCCCCCATAAGTGTATTAAAAGGATCCCAAACGTCGCAGTGAAAACAACTATATTATTTAAAATTATATTCGACAATTGAAAATCGGGAATGGTGTCCCCCCCTCCCCCTCTTGTATATTATCCCCTCCCCTAAGTTGTTCAACAATATCTGGGGCATGCTCCACTTCAGTTGTTCGAAGTGGAGTCGTTAGGCTATCGGAGGTTGGAGGAGGAGGGTTCCCAGTGAAATCGTCTAAAATTTGCAAGGTATTTTGGCTCAAGTCTACCAGCTCAACTGTGCTATTATCTAAATTAAAAAGAAAATCATCTAAAAACTCGTCAATATTAAAAGATACTTCAATGCCATCGTCCCATGTTAAATTGTCTTGAAACTCCGCTGGTGGTTCCTCCCTTCTTCACTGGACGGAGAGTAGGGGACCAATGCAACCTATAAATGAAAAAATAGCTTATTTTCAAAGTATTCAAATCATCCCTACTGTTAAAATTTGGATTATTGCATAATAACATTTGGTTAATTCAACTGAAGATAATCTAAGATATGACATAGAAGCGCATCCTGTAGTGCTTCTCTGGCCCACAGTGCACCCCTGTGGCGCTTCCCTGACCCGTGGCACTTCTTGGACCCGCGGCGCTTCCCCCGGCGCTTCCCGGACCCACCGGCGCATTCCGGGCTCCGTGGCTCCCGGCCATTTACATAATGTCCCAAAAAGTTGAAATATTTCTAATTCCATACAGGTTCGGTAAACACATGAGTTTAATTATGGAGGTTAGATGAACGAGTTTGAACTTCAAAATGATGAGAATCGTTAAGTCGCTTTCCCCTCACTTCTTAGGCATTATACCGCTATGTTTTGACATAAAGCTCTCCGCGCGAGGTTATAAATAATTTTGGCATCTCCTTTTCATGTTTTGTTTTACATTAGCGGCTTTAGTCAATCAAGGTTTCAATGGCTTTTGCGTAATTCTGTGTTTTCTGAAATAGCGGAGAACAAATTGTTTGCAAAATTAATATTTAGGACATTGGAGTTCTATATTCTATGTAAGAGCGAAACATGGCACGATAGAAATATTCAGTGTAAATTAGAACGACAATATGTGACAGATGGGATAATCTCTCTCAAAATTAGGTGAAAAAGAGCAGTCGGTGTTTCAAAGGTACCTAAAAATATATGTGATAGCAATAGAGAAAATAGTAAAGATTAGAAAAAATAGCATTTTGAGTTTCAAAGGCGGTGATTATTAATAGAAATTACCTAAAAATATTCGCTTATGAAATATCGAAGCGATAGCAAAGATTAGAAAAGAGTGGTTTCTTTGCAAAAAAATTACATTTAGATATCTCCGAGGGAGATAAATTTAAAACAATGGTTGGGGGGTGAGGGGTTAATATCCCGCTGAGATATGTTTATATTGGGATTGAAAAGGACTAAAAATTGGAAGAAATAGATAGGTAGGAAAAAATGCTTACATTTGCATAATCCGTCTGGGCTTGGGTGCCCGAAGGACCATGTAGTGCGTGTTGGAGGGCGGGCGGGGCGGCAGCGCTATGTTCTTGCGCGGCTGGGCCGGCTATTTCACGATCTTGCGTAGCTTCGGCATTGTAGTTATCCGCCTACTCTCTCTTAAGTTTTCTGTCAGGCTGCATTGGGGCTGGCACTGATGGGGCTGCCTCACCCTCTCTGACTTTCTTGGAAGGAGGGGGCACGCATTCTTCATAATTTGCCTTAAAAAGAAGAGAAAAAATTAGTATCAAAATAATTTGCCCCTTTTTTACAGAAAGAAAGTTAGTACCCTCATCCATATAATTTTGTTTAGAAAAGCATTTATCTCTTTTCAGTAAAGCAAAAAGTAAAAATTTCGCGAGAAATATATTAGGCTTAGAAATCAAACGTTTTTATTAGACAATCAGTAGTCTATAGCCATAGGATAGGAATCATTGTTTCTATTTTTACCATTTAGAAAAATATTAAATTTTCCGGTCTATAGGCTTTAAATTAGATCGTTAACCCATCGACCTGTAGGCCTATATTTTGCAAACATAGGTTAAAATGCTATTCAATTTATACATAATATTAGCTTCATGCAACTCCCAAAGACTTTTCTAGCCCTGCACTGTTTGTTTTCATTTTACACTGATGGCGGTAGAATTGAAGGCATTGCCCTCCCCCTTTACATAATTTACTTACACCGAAGCTGTTAGAAGCAATGTATTGCCCCCTCCTCCCCTTTCACATAATGTTCTAAATATATTGTTAAACTTAATTTGAAAATAATCTCTTTCACCGGCTCTCCGACATATACAAGACCCTTACTTTTAATGCGAAGAAATAGTTTGTTTTCATTTTACACTGATGGCGGTAGAATTGAAGGCATTGCCCTCCCCCTTTACATAATTTACTTACAACGAAGCTGTTAGAAGCAATGTATTGCCCCCTCCTCCCTTTCACATAATGTTCTAAATATATTGTTAAACTTAATTTGAAAATAATCTCTTTCACCGGCTCTCTGACAAATACAAGGCCCTTACTTTTAATGTGAAGAAATAGTTTGTTTTCATTTTACACTGATGGCGGTAGAATTGAAGGCATTGCCCTCCCCCTTTACATAATTTACTTACAACGAAGCTGTTAGAAGCAATGTATTGCCCCCTCTCCCCTTTCACATAATGTTCTAAATATATTGTTAAACTTAATTTGAAAATAATCTCTTTCACCGGCTCTCTGACAAATACAAGGTTACGAAACTACAAGCTTAATATACAGCAATCTCTTTTTGTTTAAAACTGTTTTAATTTGACAGCCAAAACAAAACCCTTTGACTAGACCGATAGCGTGAACACACCGGAAAAAGGGTGACAGCTAATTATAGGCCTCACATTGGAGTCTTGTGTCAAATCAGAGCGAGCTAATAACAACAGAGCGATGGATGTCTCAGTTAGAGAAAAGATTACAATTGAGAAAAGCCAAAATTTAACGAAATGATAATTATTTCTTTTTGTGAGAATTTGGGATTGTAAAAGAATGGTGGGAGGGGGTTAGGGTAAAAAGAATATATTTTATGTTTTCCATTGATTATAATGATGTTTGTATGGTTTGGGGGGGGGGTTTGGGGTAAAGGAATATATTTACGTTTTAGCTGAATATACTGGAGGATGTCCAAGGAAAATAATTTTATTTGAAAATGTACTAAAACGGAACTTACATGGTAAATTGTAGTTGCCAAGGCTTCTAATTCATCAATATTATCCATTTTAGTTGTTTACACTGTGTCAAAATACTTTCTGATAATTTAATCACATTGCATGTCCGTTATATACGAAATCTCAAGGGCGAATTGTTATGTAATGGGGAAAATTATATGTAAGCAGGCCTCTGATTGGCTGAGAAGGAGGATGTAACCGACTCGCTGATTGGCTGAGAAGGAAACACGTGATCTAACTGTTTCCGGGAAACTCATAACATTTGACTCGAGCAACAATAACAAATACTATTTCTGGACACCTTGACATTCGCTGAGAGCGTGCACTTACAACAACAACAACATCGACCTGACATTCGCTGAGAGCGTGCACTTACAACAACAACAACATCAACACCTTTGGAAATTTAGGTCATTGACACACTTTGATTACGCAATCAATTTCTCAGAAATCCATCTCCCCTAGGGACTCTATGCCCATATTAGGTGTGGGGTTCGGAGTCTATGCCCATATATGGTGTGGGGTTCGGACTCAATAAGGCCATTCTACTTTGACGAACGTTTTTATAAGTAATAAATATACATAACTTACAAATTAACTTACGTAACGAACTTCAATATTCATATATATTTATTAAGTATATTAGGGGGTTTGCCCCCTAGTCAATTCCTCGCTTTTTATGCTAAAGTTCAAATTTTTTTTCAATTCTGTAAGAATGACCCCTTAATAACAAAGGCCGTTTAATTAGAACAAATAGCTCTTATGAAAGTACTAAAAAAACTTTTGCGTAAAGAGGGAGGTATTGACAAGGGGGAGAACCCCTCATATACATAACAATTTCTGTTTGTTTTAAGTTTTGATGTTGCTCCTAACTTTCAGTTGAAAAAAAGTTTTTTTATCTAATTTCTGGTCGTTTTTTTTAATAATGCTGGGAAATCCAGCCCTTCCTCCATAACAATATCCCTTCCCCCATGAAAACTTCCTCACTGGATAGATCCTCCCGCGTAACCCCTGACCCCCTCCCCCACTGCTAGACCCCCCTGAAAACGTCTATATACTTCCCGAAAACCAATACTATATGTAGACATGGGGCAGAGTTCATAGCTTGCAGCCCTTCCCCTGGGGACTCTGGGATATTAAGTCATCCTCAAAGACATAGCTATTATATTTTTCGAAAATGCTGAGCAAAATGGCTATAACAAAATTTTGATCGGGTGACTTTGGGGAAAAATGAGCTTGTGAGGGGGCTTAGATGTCCTCTATTTTTTAGTTACTTAAAAAGGGCACTAGAACTTTTAATTTCCGTTTGAATGAGCCCTCTCACGATTATATAGGATCACTGGGTGGATACGATCACCCCTGGAAAAACAAACAAATAAACACGCATCCGTGATCTTTCTTCTGGCAAAAAATACAAAATTCCACGTTTTTGCAGATAGGAGCTTGAAATCTCTACAGTTGGGTTCTCTCATACGCTGAATAAAATGGTTTGATTTTCGTTAAGTTTATATGAATTTTCGGGTGTGTTTCCCCCTTTTCAAAAATAAGGCACATTTTCTCAGGCACGTAGCTTTTGATGGGTAGGACTAAACTTGATGATACATATATTTGTAGTCAGCATAAAATCTAATTCTTACGATGTATCTATTGATGTATCAAAATTTCGTTTTTTAGAGTTTCGGTTACTATTAAGCCGGGTTGCTCCTTACTTACAGTTCGTTACCACGAACTGTCTGATTTGGTGCTTAAATCTACCAAAAACTGCATAACCACAAGAGGAGATCTTTTTCATTAAAATTATTTTTTTTATTTTTCCTAATCTTTAAAGGTATTAAAAGCCGATGTATCTTTGATTACGTCGTTTATGGCATGAGGGGGGGCTGGCTCCCCGCAATAAATCACAATTTATTATTAAATTTGACAAATTCAAACAATCTTACTTCATTTTTACTGTCTTTGGTACTTAAAAGACAAAGACGATAATTTAATGCAAGATTCTGCCCCAGAAATAAGCTTACATTGTGTTAAAGCAACTGAATATATTTTTTTAAATACTGGGGAACGAAAAGAACACAGAAACTTGAAAACCAGGGAGGGCCAAAGTTAACAGCTCACATGATATGGTAGTTTTACCTGCCTTAACCAACCATAATCAGAATCAATATGGCTTACTTGTACCAGGCCTATCATGCTGACATTCGACCGTCTTCCAAAACTTTGGACTTGGCAACATCAGCAGCTGAAAATATATTTTTTAACTAACAACATGTTGCTACTGCACTTTATTGTTTGTAGAGAAGTACTATATAAGTAGCATAGTATAATAAGTACTACATGAGTACAATACAAGGTAAGCGACACCCTAAATTCATGATTGAAAAATTAGGTCGACACTAAAGCTGAGTTCTAACAGGAAAGGTTTTGTCAATTCCAGCTGATGTGTGTGGTCGATCAGTAATTGAACTGGAATCAAATAACTGAAACTAATTTGAATTAAATTACTAGCGTGAAACCGAAGTTTTCTGAAGGCTTAAAAATATTCTATAGTCAATATGGTAGGATTGTAATAGTAAAGGGTGAAGTATCTCTACTTTATTACTAATTTATCCATTTCTCCCGACAGCTTGGTATGGAAAAATTTTCTTAGAACCTTGGGAAAGGGTTCATTTTGTACAAAGTTGAAAATACTACTGCTCTTTTAAGGGTTGTCCTTAGAATGTCTACAGCAATGGTAGGCCCATTCAATTTTGCAATAGTTTTTGATCATCTTGAGTTACAATCATCATCATTATCGACATTTTATTCATAACCCGTCACAAAAAATGGGCAGGGTCTAGAAAAGACAGAGTAAAAATAAAATAAAAAAAAGTAACAGCAGAAAGAAAGACATATTTGATAAATACGAACACGGGACAAACAGAAATTACCAAAGATGAAAATACTCTTGGCATTCAGTAGAAAAATCACAAATACACTTCTGGACAACCACGGCTATTTTTAATTTTTCTTCATAAGTGAGTTACTTATCTATGTAGGTTGTTCTATCAAATACTTTGCAAATTTAAAATAAAGCCAGTGAACTTGCTTTCTCATACCCCAATTAAATAAAGACCAAACATGAGCAAGAGCAAGTTGGTGGAAAACTGTAGGGCTACTATATAACTGAGAACGATGAACTCTACCAAAATACAAAAAGTTTGAACCCAGGGATGCATATGCAGCTCAAATTTTACAAACATAATTTTCTATGTGCCAGGTTTGCAGTTTCTTTTAGATTCGTTCCAGTAGGCATACCCAGGTAAGTTAGGCTTCTAGCAAAAGAAACATCAGAGCCAGATAGACTAATTGAACTTCTATTTTCCTTAATAATTAAACGGTAGAACAGCTGTTTTATCAATGTTAAAACTCAAACCAATGTGCTTATATTCTTGAAGAACGTCCATTGAAAGTACAGGAAAAGTTCAGTAAGGCCTCCGCTAACGTAACATGCGATAGATCAACTCCTTTGAAAATAAATGTACAGTGCAACTTATCCTGAGCACCAGTGATACAATTATTGAACAAAAACTGGAGAAGTCAAAGGCCCTGGGCGTATACCCTTCAGGATACGAAATAGTAGACAACCATCTTTAATTTTAGCTTTCAGATTTCTATACATGATTACATAAATAAGTACCATGGCATCAGCACCTATCATATGAGCCTCAATCAAAACCTGCGCAAATAAACACGAGTCATAAGCTCCTGTGACATCAAATGCACCTAAAATAAAAAAATCACCTCGGTCTTCAATGTCCTTAAGCACATTTGCAAGTAGAAAGAGAATATCCCCGTCTCTACCTAAGCCTCCTTGGCACCCGAAGAGGTGAGGAGGAGTGGAACATTTTTCTTCAATGTTTTTTTTATCATAAGTGATTCAAAAAGCATAAATGTAGTGCACGAGACAGTAATGGAGCGATAAGAACTGCACATGGAAGGGTATTTTTTGCCCTTTTTAGGGATGGGAGTTATTTGTCCGACACGAAATTACATAGAAACCACACTGCGGACCAGTATAATCTGATACAGTAGAGCTCGATGTTACTCAACTAAAGGACTTGTAAGTTGAAGGTGCCTTGCTGAAATAGACTCAACACCAGAAGAAGATTGTTTTTAGTTTCTGAATTAAAGCGTGAACAATGTTTGGCGACACAAACATATAAGATTCCTTCTTAATTTAAAGAGCAAGGCCTGTTCGTTGTTCATAAGACTCGTTTGTGCTTTTGTCGGGTGCACCGAACTCGCTCTCAAAACATTCAACGTACTTCTGACACCCTGGTACTCCGGGCTGTGGCAGATTTGCTATATTTCCAGAGTTTGAAGGGATCTTCAGGAAAACGGATCACATTTTTCTGTATCAGTATTTACTTATGTTTTTTCGGTTCCTTATTGAATTTCTGTTTCGTACGGAGTCTCAGGTTATTTAAAACACCATCTGTTAAGGTGACCACAACTATTCTAAACCGAAAAGAAGTGCTTAACTGAATCACATTTATTCACTAAAGCTCGTTTTTTGAGGGTCTAGGCGTTCAGCCCCCCATAAATTTTCCCCCAAAAAATTTCCCTTGCGGAAGATTCCCCCCACCAGAAATTCCTCCCAGCTTGCAGTAAATTCCCCAGAAAAATTACCCCCCCCCCAAAAAAAAAATCTCTCCACGGATAATTTCCTCCCCTGTAAATCCCCCCCCCAATTCCCCTGGATATTGCGGTTGTTTATTAAAAGGGAAACTGAAAGTCCTACTCACCTATTTAATTCAGAGGCAATGCTATAGCTTTGACCTTAAGGTATTAATATTTTATCCCTGAGGCAGTTCATATGAAAGGGATGGTCAAGTAAACTTTGGAGGGGGCAAAATCGATTGCAAATAAAAATTCCAGCGCCCTTTTAAGAGTCAAATATGATTAGAGGGCAACAAGCCACCCCAAACTGTTTTTCACCAAACCTATTCCATCTGAATTTCGAGATTATCATTTTGTTCAAAATTGGTCCAAAGGTTACATACCATGCCTCCAGGTTTGACAAACCCCTTCAAGTGCCCGGGGCAAGGGCAGTAAGCTATAAAAGTTTCTAATTTCAGTAGCCCCTGTGCTATAGCAGTCATTTTTAATGAATTGTGAAAGCAAAAGTCTAACTTTAGCATAAAGAATAAGTTCTTGAGGATGGAATAGCCCTCTCATGTACGCAATAATTACTCTTTGTTTTCAGTTTTAATGCTACTCCTTACTTTCAGTTGAAAAATATTATTCTTTTAATTCAGTTTCTGATTTCATTTTTTTTTTTTCAAATCCTGCACAGGCTTAACCAAAATACGATATGGGCTACCAGCCCAATAAACACACGATTTATTGCTGTTAAATTGTATGTATCAATGTCAACTGGTTGGTAGTTTTCCACTTTTTTAGGTTTCTGCTTGGGAATCCAAATATTGCATTGCAAACTATATTTTGGAAAAAAATTGATTATTTAGTGAATATGATTGATGAACAGTAGTTTTGTTGAATAGCTTTTCAATAATAATTTTACCAAAGAAATTCGGTTGAACGGAACGGGGATTATTGTTCATGTGGATGGAAGCTCTGCGTGACTTGGACTTCTACTCGGCTGAAGCCATCATGACCTCCGCAATAGTGTTCTCTGATGTTAGAATACATTGTATACGTATTTTTAAATACATTTAAACATTTTAAATAGAAAAAGAGGAAAATTACCATTTAAAATCAGCGACAACAAAGCTCCTGATAGTAATTGTCACCCCCACCCCCACCCCCCCTTCTCCAAAGAATTTCCTGACAAGGCCTATGATGCTCTGCTCCGGCCTTTTCTCCTCTGTGCCGGTAGGCAGGTGAACGCATTGTTCATGCTACATAGAAAAAAGGTTGTATCGATAAGGGTGATACTATTACCCCAGCCCGCAGCACCAATAATAAAGGTTTATACCAAAAACATTTTCTTGAATCAAGAGAGATTTAATATCAGTTTTTACCTCCTCCTCCTTGCCAAGAATTCATTCTATATTTATAATAATGTTCAATGAGATTTAGAACATTTGAGCATTTAAATTTGCTCTTTGAGGCACCTGCTTCTCGTCACCCCTTCATATAGCTGATGTGTACTTGCACATGACTTCATTTAATTTTTAAGAAATATGAGGCAAATCAGTTTAGTTAAATGAAGCTTTAAAATAAACACAAGAAACGTTTTGTATGCTAAAAAGGCAGGAAACTCCCCACAGCCTCCTTATTCAGGTTTAGTCTAAATGAAAGGAGATGATAGATTAACTCCTATCTCCCTAGACCCTTTCCAATATCTATCTGAAGACTCATGAAGAATTAGACAATCTGGGCATTGAAAAGTTCTCTTTGAGACATCTGGCAACCCCCCAGCCAGAACAATGAACCGCCATCCCTTCCTTGTAGTATCTGATGCGCAAATTAAAATATCGCCAAACATAATTTCACGAAAAATAATTTGAATTCACTGAGTTAAATATAGCGTTAAGATAAATATCCAAATTAACGATTTACCTTGAATAGACTATATTGTCCAGGATTGAGACTTACCAGCCCCTGTCCTAAGACTATTTTTTATATCTGGTCCTTTTTTACCCTTTAGGACATCTGATCAACATTTTCAAAAACCTATTTTGTACTTTTTGTTTGGCAGCTCAATTTCGTGTGTAGGAGAATTTTTCAGGGGGTATTGTCCATGGGGGGAATTTCCGGGGGAAATTTTCTAGGGGTGGTGGTAGAATTTTCTGAGGGGGAAACACTGGCTCTCGTTTTTAGACCAGTCTTCGACTTGGGACTCTTTAGGAGCGTGTCAAAGAGGAAGAGCACTTGATTCAGCAAATTTCAGCGAGTGATTTATTTGTGCCAAGTAGGATGTGAGCTCAACTAAGGTATTCTTGTCACTTTGTGACAGCACAGCATGATCGCATAGAAGATTGAAAGGCACTTTGATTTTGCTCAGTATCTCGCCACAAACTATACTGAAAGTCCCACTTGATACATTTTTCCAGTTTCGGTATGAACACCAATTCCATTCTTCATTTTCAGCCATAGATGGGGAGGAATAAAAATAAGTAGAGACGATAAGGTGGTCCGAACAGGATCCTTCTTTTACAACTTTGAATTCGTAACTATTGAACGAAGCAACGACATGGTTTATGTTAGAGGTTAGATAACGGCTCAATATACAAAAAGTTGTCACTTCTAGGCCATCTCTAATAGTCGCTAATGATTAAATATCCGATGATTACGGCACGCTGAGAGGCTAATATTTTAAGAAACTTACTAAGAAGCTTGCAAGTGGATGCAAACCGAGAGTTGGACTGTTCGTTTTTGTAATTTGTAGGCAGACATACATTAATCATTGCACAATTTCCAAACTTAGAAGCAATAAAATAATCAAGCTCTGCTAATCTCTTGCAAGGAAACCAGGATAAGATAATGAAACCATTAAAATTGGATAAGATGATGATCTGCCTCTCTGTCTTACAATTTCATTATGAAAAAATGAAAGTTAGAAAATTGTGGTAGCAAACTTTTGCGGTCTTCCAACAGGAAATGCTCCTGAATCAGCACTAGGTCATGGGACTGGAATAACTTAGTATGTAATGAATCAGCTATCAGCCAGTTCACTTCTCTAAGCACTTGCTATCGCCTGCTCTGTGAGTGACATCACGAAATGAATATAAGGCCCGTTTTTTAGCACTAAGATCTTACATCTAAGATCTTACATCTTTCAGCAAAGATTATCGTTTTTTTAACTCATCTTTGTTCTAAGATCTTACAGCTCACTGATATTAGCAAAAAGTGAGAAGACCGCCACTGTTTCGCCATATAGAACAATGATGAGAGAACTTTGATGATCTACTCATCATTGTTCTCAGACCGCTGATCAGAGCAGAATGATGAAAGACGTTTGCACAAAAACGACCAAAGATGTAAGATCTTTGTTCAAAGATTTCACTTTTAAGCGTTTTCTGACAAAAGATGTAAGATCTTAGCACATTGATGAGTGAAAAAACAGGCCTATAGTTTGATTAATGCTAAACTCTGTGTGCTGTGATCGGAGGAAAATGTTTGCAAAATAATAGATGTTAATTGAGGATATACATTGCTATCTGAAGGAATATTTGCTGTAACCAGTTGATGCGCAGAAAGAAGATTTGGATCTTGAACTTAATTGAAGGCGGATTAAGGTGTTTGCCGTACCTAACGGCTAAGATTATTGCACGTTTGCACCAATGTGGTTAAAGATTTGGTGCTTTTTCCGGTAAGACAGTTTTGCTTATACAGTTTTGTTATCATTTCCAACATCAAAATGGCTAGGAAAAAGAATAAGAGGAGTCGTCAGGGTGAGGATTTATTAAGTGAGAAAATGACGACAAGCACCCCCAATACGTCTGAAATTACTCGGGAGTCAGCGAAAACTCCGGCATCATTACAGAGCTTGTCAGAGGATTTTTCGAAAATGATGGACATTCTGCGAAATACTCGTAACTCAGTCCATTCGATCGATCAGCGATTTACTAAATACAAGCAATAGAATCGGAGCAAATGGCTTTACGGACTGAATTTTTGGGGTCGAGTTCACGTATGACTGCTGTGGAAATGGAAGTTTCTATGCTGAAAACTCAAGTGGTTAACCTGCAAACGGAAGTGAAGTACTACAAAGAAAAGACTTTGCGTATGTCTGGTAGGATTATGGCTACAGAATATCGGCCGACGGGAAATAATGTGATAGTATGGAACGCAGTTTGTGAAGACGAGGATCAGGCTAAGGGAATGTTTACTGAGTTATGTGCAGACGGTTTGGTTTTACCAGTGATACCACAGTTTTCGGTTATTGAGATTAAAAAGGACAAGAAATATTTCAAGGTTAATGTAAGCAACCGTGAGAATAAGATCGAAATACTCAAGAACGGAAAAAAGCTTAAGAAAAAATGATGCGAAACCAGCAAAATATTTATGTGAGCGATGATGCCCCACTTTTGGTGAGAGTGGCAAGGAAAAGACTGTATGAAAATAAATCGCGACTTAGTTCGATCGTTATTACGTCATGGGTATCTAATACAGGGCCACAGTATCTCCAGTTTGAACGACCAGGTGATCGAAAAGTAAAGTTTACTTGCGATGAGTCGATTGATAAATCGACTCTGCGGCTCCCGGAGCCCTAAGGAATGATTGATTTGACAGTTTTTTTATGTTTTTTTTTGGGTTTTGTATATGTTTGGTTGTTTAGAAAAATTAAGAAAAGTTTAGTTTATGAAAAGAAAAAATGTTTTGTTGTTTTTGTTTGTTTATTTAAGAGTAAAGATTGTTTTGATTTTAGTTTAAAGGATAAATATGAGTAGGTGGAAGTAGGCTCCTATGTTGTTGAATGGATGCGCTTATTATTGTGGCGGAATTTCGTTGTGTGTTAATGTGTTTTTCTTTTTGTTTTTATTTTCTGTTCCATTTTTCTGTGGTTTGTTTTTTTAATCATTTTCTTTTTTCTTTTTTCAGGTTTATTTTCTTTTTACGGCCGGCCTGTCTTCGATTTGGTGTGAACCAGGAAAAGTAATTGGTAAAGTAGTAGTTTCGTTTTGCCGTTCTCTCGTCACCCCTCCGATGAATGGTTATTATTCTAGTTGTTGGTTTGGAAAGATTGAGATCACTTGAGAGAGATTCGCTAAATTTTCAGGATTTACAAGGTGGTATTCTCCATAGGGATCTAGATCAAGATTTTTGTGAGGTACCCCCTAAAGCATATTATAAATGCCCTACTGAAATTAATAATGTGTTGTCAGGACCCAGTGGACTGAATTTGTTATCGTGGAATTGTCAAGGTGTAGATAGCTAATTGGATTATTTAAAGGAATTGTGTCTGTTTTTGAAATTAGATGTGATTGCTCTGACAGAAACGTGGTTGAGAGATCATACGACAAACTTATTAGATATAGGTGGGTATCGACTTCATGGTCAGAATAGAGAGAAAAGGCAACATGGTGGACTGGCAGTTTGTGTTAGGAATGGTCTCGATATTAAGGTGAGGAATGAAAAGCGTTTAAATAAGGAAATGGTATTTGAAAGTGTGGTACTAGAATTATGTAAATCGGGACAGAAATTTTTTGTGGTTGTAGTGTACCACCCGCTGTCAGGTTCTACTGAGGAATTCTTGGAGCTGCTAGAAAAGCAACTGGATGATCTTGCTGATGATAATAAACCTTTGTTCGTGTGTGGTGATTTTAACCTGGACCTAAATAGAGTGAGCGCTTATCTTATTTATTCTAAGATTCGTGAATTCTTGAATGTGATGTCTTGTAATGGTGTGTTTCCTGTGGTGAATATTTGTACTAGGGTAACTGCTAATTCTGAGTCCCTCCTTGATAATATTTTTTTGTGATATTAAATATGATTCATTTTTGGTTGTAATTAATGATGTTTCTGATCACTTTGGTGTTCTGTTGTGTGTGAATATTTTTTGCACACCGAAGAGTAAGAATTCAAAAACATATAATGATTGATTGAGAATTGATGGAGTTGTTTTGGTTCGGTTTAAAAATGAATTAGAAAAATGAAAATTTCAGTTTCTTGAAGAGAGTGAACTTGATGTAAATATAAAGTTTTGTTTATGGTATAGTAAAGTGAATTAAATATTGAAGTCATGTTGTAAAATGTCAAGTCAGTCAGTTCAAACCGAGACACCAGTTAAACCTTGGATTTCAAAAGTACTGATGGCTGCGATAATGAAAAGGAGGTGGTTGTTTAAGTATTCTAATACATTACCATATGCCGAAGAGAGGCACAGAAAATATAATAACGAATTGGATAAGCTACTTCAAAGAGCTAAAATAGAATATTTCAGGGAAGAATTTAAAAAGTCGGAAGGAAATCCTGCTAAGACCTGGAAAACAATCAACTCGGTAATCCACCCAACCCGGGGTTCTGTTGCCACAGTTTGCACCTCATCGCCGGAGGAGGCAGCTGATCAGATGTGTGACCACTTTGCAAATATTGGAAAAAATATGGCAGGTAAAGGATCTTCCTCCTCTGTAGAAGAGTCTTTTGTTCAGTTTCTACCTATGGCTAGTGGTGTTTCTGCTTTTTTTTGCGTCCGATTAATGTTGAGGAGCTCCAAAATACAGTTTGGAGCATGAAGAGTAATGCCGCTGGTAGTGATTATTTTTCCCTGAAAGTTTTGAAGCATGTATTTCCAGTTGTATCAGATCATTTGGTGTACCTATTTGATCAGTGTATGAAATGTGGTATTTTTCCAGATTGCTTTAAGTCGGCTAAAGTTATTCCGTTATTTAAAGGTGGTGATAAGAATTCTTTCCATGATTATAGACCTATATCTCTTCTCCAAGTGTTAAGTAGAGTGTTTGAAAAGGTGATAAATGCTAGAATGGTTGAGTTTCTAGAATCGCGGAGACTTTTAAGTCCAACCCAGTTTGGATTCTGAAGAGGAATGTCGACGGATCAGGCCATTCTGTTTTTGGTGACGTTCGTAAATGATGCGCTGGATGCTGGTTGGAAAGCGGCTTCAGTTTTCCTTGATATTGTGAAGGCCTTTGATTCGGTTGATCATGGTATTCTGCTTGCAAAACTTGATAATTACGGATTTTGTGGTGCGTTCTTAGGCCTTTTAAGGTCTTTCCTTCATAATCGTTCTTTGTATGTGAGTGTTGGAGGTGCCGTTTCGGGTACAAAGAAAATTGAATATGGTGGGCCACAAGGGTCTGTGCTTGGGCCTACACTGTTTTTAATCTTCATTAATGATTTGTGCGGAGCTGGAGGGCTTGTCGTTTGACCTGAATTTTCCCGTTAGTGAAACCATAAAGTTAATTATTGCGCTATTTGCAGATGATGCGCATTTTACAGTGGCAGCGAAGACGGAACTGCAATTCATGGAGAAGCTTATTACGGGTATGAACCAAATTACGAAATGGACTAGAGCTAACAAACTGAGGTTAAAAAACAATAAATCACAGTTTCTAGTTAACGGAAGAAACCCCAATTACTATCCATGGATTAATGGCCTTAGATTTTTTGATACTTCAATCCAGCGACTAAAGACTGTCAAGTACCTTGGCGTCCTGATATATGAATGTTTAAGTTATTAACCCCATATAGAGTTGTTAAGAAGTAAGATTGCAAGGAATTTTGGGATTATGAGAAAGCTGAAGAAGTTTTTCCCCTATGATGTAACAAGGTCTTTGTATTTTTCTACTGTTCACCCGTACCTTTTGTACTGTAATGTCGTTTGGTCGAGTACTTTCCCAACACATCTACTTCCGCTTCGTGCGATGCAGAACTGAGCTATAAGAGTGCTTTGTGGTGATAAAAAAAAAGTGCCTCAGTGAGAAGGAGATATATCGAACGACATATTTTGCCTTTACACGGAGTTTCTAAATTTTATTCAGCTTTGTTTTTGTTTAAATATGAGCGTGGATTATTGCCACAATGTTTCGGTCAAATGTTCGTGGCTGGATGTAATGTCCATGAATACTCAACCAGAACAGCATCCCAGATAAGACGACCCGAGGCTTCAACTCTAAGATCATTCTTCTCTACCCGTCATGTGGGACCAGGGTTTTATAATAGTTTACCAAATGAATTATTAGTTGATGAAATTATTGCTAGTTTTAGGAGTAGGTTAAAATCTCTGTGTTTTGGTGAGTATAATATTTCTTACCGATTTTATCTTGAGGGGTCTCTCAGTTATATTTTGGTTATTTTTTATTGTGGTTGTGTGAGGGTGGTAGTGAGAGAACGGTGATAATTAGTTATGGTATGTTTTTTTTTTATTTTAGGGGCTGCACTAAGTTGGAGGATGTTGTGCCGTACTTTTTTTCTCTCTTTTTTCTTTTTTTATTTATTAATTGTTTTACGTTGTTGATAGCGATACATATATCAGGGTTTTTTTGAAGGGTGTATAGCCTAAACAAGTTTGCTTCTGGTGGTTGATTTATTTATTTGTTTAATTTAAATAAAAACCATTATCAGTTATCAGTTAATAACCGCATGAGAATAAGGACTCGGTCAGTAAATTTTCCATTAACGTCTTACAATAGAAGTCGACAACCGGTCCTCATTTTGTATCAGATCTGCTTTTCAGCAGTGCCTTCACAGTAAAACATATGACAGAATGATTGGCAAAAAGCCCATTTTGCGTTTCTTTCGCAAGGGTTGCTTGAATGGTTCCGTGACCTTCTTTGCCACAGACAAAACAAAGAATTCCGTTTCTACAGGTACTTGAAATATATCCACATGACCGGCACTTATAGCATCGAGTGGGTGGAAACAGACATATTTGAATAGGGAATTGTTCGAAACCAATAAGTAATGATGACTTCATTGCTTGTTATAAATCAACTGTCATTTCAATTTTCAGCTAAGAAGATCTAGTGGAGCCAATTTGCTTTACTAGACTACAATTTGGCCCAAGAGACTTGCCGTCGTCAAAAATCAAATTTTTGGGGACACGTTTAATTATTAGGAAGCAAGAGGGAATTTTAACCTTAGCACTAATGGCACTGTTACGGCTACAAAGCGCATTGTCGTTTGTGCCGACCTTTGACTTGGATGCAGTGATAACTTTCCAGTCATTTCGGGTACGTTTTAACACAACAATTTTTCAGCTAGTGTCGCCATATGTTTGCGCATGATTGGCAAAAAGCCCTTTTTGCGTGTCTTTCGCAAGGGTTGCTTGAATGGTTCCGTGACCTTCTTTGCCACAGACAAAACAAAGAATTTTGTTTCTACAGGTACTTGAAATATATCCACATGACCGGCACTTATAGCATCGAGTGGGTAGAAACAGACACATTTGAATAGGGAATTGTTTGAAACCAATAAGTAATGATGACTTCATTGCTTGTTATAAATCAACTGTCATTTCAATTTTCAGCTAAGAAGATCTAGTGGAGCCAATTTGCTTTACTAGACTACAATTTGGCCCAAGAGACTCGTCGTCGTCAAAAATCAAATATTTGGGGACACGTTTAATTATTAGGAAGCAAGAGGGAATTTTAACCTTAGCACTAATGGCACTGTTACGGCTACAAAGCGCATTCTCGTTTGTGCCGACCTTTGATTTGAATGCAGTGATAACTTTCCAGTCATTTCGGGTACGTTTTAACACAACAATTTTTCAGCTAGTGTCGCCATATGTTTGCGCATGATTGGCAAAAAGCCCTTTTTGCGTGTCTTTCGCAAGGGTTGCTTGAATGGTTCCGTGACCTTCTTTGCCACAGACAAAACAAAGAATTCCGTTTCTACAGGTACTTGAAATATATCCACATGACCGGCACTTATAGCATCGAGTGGGTGGAAACAGACACATTTGAATAGGGAATTGTTTGAAACCAATAAGTAATGATGACTTCATTGCTTGTTATAAATCAACTGTCATTTCAATTTTCAGCTAAGAAGATCTAGTGGAGCCAATTTGCTTTAATAGACTACAATTTGGCCCAAGAGACGCGTCGTCGTCAAAAATCGAATATTTGGGGACACGTTTAATTATTAGGAAGCAAGAGGGAATTTTAACCTTAGCACTAATGGCACTGTTACGGCTACAAAGCGCATTCTCGTTTGTGCCGACCTTTGATTTGAATGCAGTGATAACTTTCCAGTCATTTCGGGTACGCTTTAACACAACAATTTTTCAGCTAGTGTCGCCGCATGTTTGCTCTAAAAGGTGTTTTCGTTATTCCAGTTTCTCTAGGTAACATGGTAGATTTTCCACCATTAGGGCATAAAACAGTTTGGTGATTTGCTCAGAAGGAATTTCAGTAGTAGCAGGTTCATTTTTGGAAAAGTTTTTTTTTTCCATCAAAATGTCCAATTTCAGAAATCTTGCACGTAACAATCACAGGACTTTCACCTTGGATCGAGAGATATCTTTTGCACAAAAAAAGGAATGTAGGCCGAACAACCTTCTCGTCATCGTAAGTCTGTTGCTTTTTAATCATTTCCATAATATTGCCACTCAAAGCAACCTTTGCAGACTTTTGAGTAAGGCAGTTCGTTTTTGCCCACAGGATCTTTTTTGCTTTCATAATTCCTTTTTCTGGAAAAATTGGGCTGCTCTCTTAGCGAATTCTTCATAACATTTCACAACTTTTACTGCAAGTGACACAAAGTTTATTGCTTGATTGCAAATGAATTTGCCTGCCATCACAAGCACATAATAGAACTCAGCACAGCAAGTCCAAACTCATAGTCCGTATAGAGTTAGTTAATTATCGATAGGTAGTATTTCAAAGTCACTTGCTTGTTCAATCCCCACGCTTCGTATTTCAAATGTTGAGCAAATGCCGGTGTATAACTCATGGGAAGAGTTGGTTCCCGCTTATCTATTCCTTACAGTTTAAAGGAAATAGCCCCTGGCCAGTAATCTGGTGTTTGCGGAAGGTAACCATCCCTCTTCTGCTTGTTTAATTACTGACCGGCAACACACAACCTGTACGGCAACTACCGACTCATATTAAGAAAAGCAATTATAGATGGCAATTTAAATAGGTGTAATAATAGATCGGGTGGGAAATATTGAAATTGCTCGGTAGAGATAGCGCTGAAACTGAAAAAATAATTTTTTCTGGTCGTAGCCAAGAAAGTAACTTCAAAGGGACAGCTTCAAACTATAGCAGAGCTTATTCATTATTATTTCAAAATGATCCCTTCTTGCTGTCCACTGTAAATATTAATATTCCCTTGATTTCGTCTAAATCTTCTTTCTGTAACACATTGAAATTTTGGCCGTAAAATCACAATTTGTGTCCCCCCCCCCCTAAAAAAAAGAAATACACCTGGTAAAACCAAGACAGAAGGAAAGGGTAACAAAGATGATACAGTGGTATACAATTACTGAGTAAGAGATTTGGAATAAGTAAATTTTCATGACGGAGCAGAAAATACAAAAAAATAGAATAACAAATTTAAAAAAATTAAATTCGACGTTTGAATAACTAAATGCATTTTTCGCAGTATACGCTCCTTAATTTACTTGTTTGTAAATAAATCTCTGTTTATTTCTATTGCTTCTAACCGGGAGAACAATCTTTAGCGTCACAATTTTTTATTGTTTTTCCCACTCAATGCATAAAAAAAACTGTTCTTGAATGCAATATGGGCATTCTAATATTCTCTTTTCTTTCCCTCGAACACATTTTCCCCATAAATGAAAACTCTTCCTAACTTTTCTTTAATATTGAATCTGATTGGTTATTCAGGAAATAAGCGACTTTTCATTCAAAGCTTGTCTTATTTCAGGGCTTGAAAATGGGGTAGCATAAATAACACCGACTTTTGTTGTTTAAACAATCCGTTTGTCCCCTTAGGAAATTATAGCTGGTTTGAAATGAAAGGGAATATTGAATGCTGACTATTTCTTTTTCATTTTTAAATTGTCATTTATGAACGTAAATATGGAGCATCAGTCTAACCAACTGTAGCAGGTTGAGTCAAAACATACAATGAAATAGCTTTCGGTTAGAAAAGTTATTATTTGTCAAGACTTACAGTCTAAAATACTCTTTTTTTTTCTGAAGCTATGAACAGGGAAACAAATAATTTTTTCTAATTTCCTTGCACTTATTATTTGAACTAACAAATAAAATCTATATTATAGCCCCCCCCCACCCAAACATTTTACTACTGACCCCAAAATAAAAACAAGTGTAAGTGCCGGGGTAAGAATTCTTTAAATACTAAGAGTGGGATTTTACGCTTATTTTATGATCTGGCTTTGAAACTGCTTCTTGATTATGGGTCAATTCACTAAGGTGTAGCCAACAGCACACATAAAAAATGAAACAAATGAGAAATGTATTAAATTAAGTTTCGCTTTTAGAATCACAACCATTACTTCAAAATCATCTTATAATCTTGGGAAGGAAGGACGTGTTTTGCATGCATCAGGAGTTTTTTACTTGGAGAAAAGATGCCTGCTTTTCGCGTAGGGATCTTAGACACATGGGCTTGTTCTACTAACATCAGCATACACTCCATCGTTAAACGATAAATTCTAACAAAAACAAAATATGTAAGAATGTTGCTATGGCCACGAGCCTGCTGGTATGGCTAAATAACCTAGTTCAAGATATCTCTAATGACAATTCAATTTAAGAAAACTCATTTTTTCAATTAAAAGTAAGGAACAAAATTAAAACTTAAAAAGAACAGAAATTATTACGTGTATGAAGTAACACCTTGTTCTTGACGCTAAAGTATTTTTTACTTTTAAAAAAGGCTTCCTATTGTTCTAATTAAACGACCCTTGTTTTTCAGGAGTCGATCTTAAAGAATTGTGACAAAATTCAAACTTTAGCGTAAAGGTTGAGGTGTTGAGGAGGGGGAATTCCTTTTCGTACATGTAATAATTCCTTTTCGTTTTAAGTTTTAATGTTGCTCCTTATTTAAAGTGGAAAAAACTTGTTTTTTCTTATAAATTTAATTTCTGATCGTTTTAAAGTAATAACAGAAAATCTAGCCCCACCTCACGGAGAAATCCCCCTCCCCATTTTAATATCCTCTAGACAATTCAATCCCGGTGAAAATTTACCCCTAAAAATTACCCTTAACAGCTCCACGCGTAAAATTGAGACGGAAAAGAGAAAACAAGACGTTTAAAATGAATTTTGCATAGGGATTCCGGCAAATTCCCCCAATGTATAATTTCACCTGACAAGTTCACTCCCTGGAAACTCTCCCAGTAGAATGCATATATGGAATTTGCTTACTCTATGCTCCTTCCTGTGCTATTTGCTTACTTTACGTTCCTTGGCACTTTTCCAGAGAATTTACTTTATAGATTTGCGTACTTTATGTTCCTTGGTACCTTTCCAAGCAAAGTGAACAAACAGGTCTTGGAAGTATAATCGTGATTGTATAACGCAACCAGACTGGTTTTTGAGACACTTTGATCATAACATGTTTTCTTTTTTTTTGTTTTTTTTAACCATAAACTAGAAATTATCAAATTGCGTAATCAAAGAATGGTCTCATTCTAGAAATACCGGTTTACAGTTGGTTATAATCATGCTTTTTTTTGCTATATATATTGAACGAATTGTTCATTCTGTCTCAGTTGATTAGTAGAAGTTATAATAAACCAACAAGAATCAATCCACTCATTCTAATGGACAATAAAAGAATTATATTGGTAAGTAAATATACATTATTCGTCGACTAATATAAGAAATAACCTTTTTTATTTCCTATCAATCATTATGAGTTTCACACAGAATTATCTATCATTTTGAGTTTCACACAGAAAGATGAACTTTCTTTAAACTCTCGAATCTACGATAAATTCCACATGTCCATAACAGCTGTTTTGATTAGAAGGCTGTTTTCTCGTGAGATTACATTTCATCGTACTCTTAATTAAACAAACTTAATGAGAGGATAATTGTTCAACTCAGCCAATTATCAAGGGTAATTATTGTAGAGAAAAAAAGAGGGGTCGGGGGAAGGGGTGCCCAACATTAATATTCTGAATAAATTTCAACTGTAGCTAATAGTTGAAATTGTATTTTTTTCATACATCGTATTTAAAAAACGTGTTTCTGCATTCATAGCTTAACTGAACTTAATAATTGGGGTTAAAAATAAGCTAGGAGGGGGAATTCAGTTTCGAAGGATGTGTAAAAATGCTGCTTATTTAATATCCCGTAAACATTTGACTTGAAATGCTTCAGATCGTATACTTTTGGCTAGCTTCAAATCAGATGGCCAGCTATAAAGATATCTGGGTAAAATAGCGTTCGCAACAATTTTTATTTTTTAACTCAACAGATAGCAATTATCTTCCATATCATATATATTTGAGACGATCATTTTATGTAAGCGTGTGTATTTACTAAAGGGAGTAATTATTGAAGAAAAAAAAGAGGAGTTGGGGGAAGGGGTGCCCACCATTAATATTCTGAATAAATTTCAAATGTAACTAATAGTTGAAAATGCATTATTTTTTCATACATCGTATTTAAAAAACGTGTTTATGCTTTCATAGCTTAACCGAACTTAATAATTAGGGTTAAAAATAATGCTAGGAGGGGGAATTCAGTTTTGAAGGATGTGGCTACTAATTTAATATCCTGTAAACATCTGACTTGAAATGCTTCAGATCGTATATTTTTCGCTAGCTTCAAAGCAGATGGCCAGGTATAAAGATATCTGGGTAAAATAGCGTTCGCAACAATTTTTATTTTTTAACTCAACAGATAGCAATTATCTTCCATGTCATATATAATTGAGACGAACATTGTATGTACGCGTGTGTATTTACTAAAGGGGGTAATTATTGAAGAAAAAAAAAGAAAAAAAGAGGAGTTGGGGGAAGGGGTGCCCACCATTAATATTCTGAATATTGTACACATTTGACTTGAAATGCTTCAGATCGTATACTTTTGGCTAGCTTCAAAGCAGATGGCCAGGTATAAAGATATCTGGGTAAAATAGCGTTCGCAACAATTTTTATTTTTTAACTCAACAGATAGCAATTATCTTCCATATCATATATAATTGAGACGATCATTTTATGTAAGCGTGTGTATTTACTAAAGGGAGTAATTATTGAAGAAAAAAAAGAGAAGTTGGGGGAAGGGGTGCCCACCATTAATATTCTGAATAAATTTCAAATGTAACTAATAGTTGAAAATTCATTATTTTTGCTAATTTTTTCTTTAATGGAATGATTTACTTTTCTTTTAAAAACCTATTTTGTGGAAAAGTTTTTAAATAATTTCTGTTCGTTTTATATTAACATAATCTTTTCAGGAAAAAAGGAAATAATGCTTTAAATCTTTTAGTTTTTCTAAGACTTTATAGTTTGGCCTGCAATTTGTATGCTGGAGAAAAATTTTCAGCAATTTTTAACAATATACACCCTTTAAAAAATCGGGACACAAATATTACTGTTTAATTTAGTTTCATACCTCCTCTGGTTGACCTGAAATGGAAAGCTTGATACCATTCACAAAAAATTTACTTTCTTTGATAGCTAGGATGCCCTTACGCTATTTTGATTTGGTTAATTTTTAAGAGCAGAAAAGGGGAGGTTGGCGTGGGAGGGTGGGCGTGGGAGTGTGTTAGTGTAAGGGGGATTAGTTAACCTCCAATCACTTTTGACCATTAAAAAGGGCATCAGCCCTTTCTATTTTCAATCGAATGAGCCCTTTTCGAAGTTCCCACGACAACTTCTTCAATACGAAGTGCCCTGGTCTAAACAAGAACAACAACAAAAAATAATACATTTATCCCCACTTTGATCTTTACTATAAAAATATCAAGCCTTCCAATCACTTTCGACTATTAAAAAGGGCACTAGGCCTTTCGATTTCCAATCAAATGAGCCCTTTTGGAAACGAGACCGCTTTCTATAAACATCTTATATGCCCCTAGGGCATAAGGTACAACCCTTACCCTAAGGTCTGTTAGGGTGGTTGTCATCCTCTAAGACCGACTTTCCATAACTTTCAACTACGTTAAACAACATGGCTATCTCAAAATTTTGATTGGATTTGTTTGGGGAAATGGTGGGCGTCAGAGGGGTGTTAATCGCCTTCCAATCATTTTCGACCATTAAAAAGGGCACAAACCACTCCAATTTCCAATTGAATGAGCACATTTCGAAGTTCCTACGACAACTTCTTCGATACGAAGTGCCGTGCTCTAAAGGAAAAAATTAATAAATAATACATTGTGCCAATATCGTTTTATATGCCCCCAGGGCATAACTTAAAACCCTTGCCCTGAGGGTTTTGGGGGAATGTCCTCCTCTTTGCTTAGTCCCCGTTTCTTGTCTTGTTCTTGAGTGTCCCAGTTCTTTACTTAGGCAGCGCGATCCTGCTGCCTATGATTTATGCAACAACTTTCTATATAAACCTTATATGCCCCTGGGCATAACTTACAACCCTTGTACTGAGGGCTCTGAGGGGGTTATCATCCTAAAAGACCTAATTTCCAGAGCGTTCAACTACGTTGAACAAAATGGATATCTAAAAATTTTGATTGGATGTGTTTTGGAAAATCGTGGGCTTGAGAGGGGCGTTAGTCGCTATTCAATCACTTTCAACTATTAAAAAAGGCACTAGCCCTTTCGATTTCCAAATGAATGAGCTCTTTTGAAGTTTTTACGACGACCCCTTCCATGTGAAGTGCCCTGATCTAAAGGAAAAAAAAATATATAGTACATTGTGCCAACATCGCTCTTATATGCCTCAGGGCATAACTTAAAACTCTTGCCCTGAGGGTTGGGGGGAGTGTCCTCCTCAAAAATATATTTTCTATCTAGAAATCAACTACGCTGAACAAAATGGCTATCTTCAAATTTCGATTGGATGTGTTTGGGGGAATGATGGGCGTGGGGGGGGGCTAGTTGCCCTCCAATCAATTTCGATTATTGAAGAGGGTACTAGCCCTTTGAATTTCCAATTGAATGAGCCTTTTATGAAGTTTCTACGAAAACACCTTCTATAAATACCTTTTATGACCTCAGGGCATAACTTAAAACCCTTGTCCCGAGGGTTGTGGGGGAGTATCCTCCTTAAATTATATTTTCTATTTGGAAATATACTACGCTTACTAAAATGGCTATCTCAAAATTTTGATTTGATGTGTTTGGGGTAATGTTGGGCGTGGGGGGGGGCTAGTTGCCCTCCAATCACTTTCAACTATTAAAAAGGGCACTAGCCACTCCAATTTCAAATCGAATGAGCCCTTTTCGAAGTTTCTACGACAACTCCTTCGATACAAAGTGCCCGGGTATGGAGAAAAAACCAAAAGACATTGTGCCCACATCGTTCTTTACTTAGGCAGCGCTAGCGCGCTGCCTATGATGAAAACGGGGTATTTTCTTTAAAAGCTCTTAATATGTCTTAAATTTACATCAAATATCAACTTTTGTCCCCCGCTATTGCATGCTAGTTAGGGGGAGCGTATTGTCACGATAGTGTGAAATCTAGTATCCCACTCAAAGAAACGACACATTTTGCTTTTAACGCTATAAATACCTTGACAACGATTGTCTCTGAAAATCAATGTATCCCCGTCTTCTTGCCAAATGTCGCAGTTGCATGGAAAAACAATGATGATTTCTAGGGAACACCTGTGACGTCAAGGGGATTGTGTTATTTACAGAAAGTATTTCTCTAATACAAAATATTTGAAATAGACTGGTGGTTCTCTCGGTTAAGGTACAAATCCGTTGGATGGGAATGAGCTTTCTAGTCCTGGCGGGGTCAAGAAAATAAAGAAAAAAAGAGAGAAAGAACTAAAGAAAAACAGTGTTGAATGTTTCGGGCAAAAAAAAAATAAAATGCCAAAAAGGGTGTTATCTGGCAGTGATGGCTGTGCAATCATTACGTGACTATATATAAAGTGTGCAACGTCATTAAGTTAATGAAAGAAAAAATGTCTTGAGCATTTCGGGTGAAAAATGCCAAAATGTATTACGCGACAGTGATGCGCAATCATTACGTAAGGTGTGTGCTGTTTTTTAGTTACAAGTGGGGATTCCCCATGGGTTCCTGACGCAGGGTTACATAAAATTGCGTCAAGCACATTAGACCTGACCTTTTGAAACGGGGTAAGTCGTGTGATGTCATTGGAGTCTAGAGTGGTGTGTCATGGGAGTCTTGCCAATTGTGTTCCCTTTAATAGAACCGGTGACTGCATTGCGTAGGTGCCATGGCTTAGCTCCACTTATATGACCTTTTAAAGGCAAGGGTGTGTCGCGTGATGTAACATGCGCTTGAAAAAGGGGTGTGTAGCGTGACGTCAGAGGGCTTCGGTTAAAATCCAATACTATATTCCTTATGGATGCCGTGACGTCAGGGGGCATGTCCTAAAAATCTAATGATAATTTCTCTATGGCTGCCGTGACGTCAGAGGGCATGTCACAGAAATACTATGAACATATTTAAAGCGTGAGGGTGTGTCGCGTGATGTAACAGGGCTTGTCACAGAAATACACAGGGGTAGGTTACGTGACATAACAGGGCATGCGTTTAAAACCCAATACTAGTTTCTCTATGAACATATTTAAAGTGTGAAGCTGTGTTCCCTTTAATAGATGGACTAGTAACTCCTATTATTGGTACCCATGTACTATCCCAGCCAGACTCCGATTAATCATATAAAAAAATGATGAGTCACCTGGAAACAGAGCCTTGTGACGTAAGAGGGCTCCCAGGGAATAGCCTAATGCCCACAACTTTAAAAAAAGTGTCCGAATTGGGATTCGAAGGGAATGGGCTCCGTCCAAAAGCAGATTGGTCCCACTACTTTTAGGCTCTCATACTCTTCAGCCTACATTTTGTTTTGCTCATTATTACTAGTTTAAGCCAATGCGCATAGAATCAGCGATCAAGATCTTTCTCTTTCGAATTTACCTGCCTTGGCTCTGAAAGAAATAAACACGCCTATTTTTCTGAAGTTTAATTTCAAATGGATTGAAAGCAGCTTATTTTCTAATGCACCTTCTACCTTTAAGTTTGGATCTGTAAGTGCACCTAGTCAATAAGACCCAGAAGGAGACCCAGCGACACAATTGTTAATTTCATAAAGACTGTCAGATACGCCTTTGTTCTTTGCCTTTGTGTTATACGGGTAACCAGTCATCTCTCATCCAAAAGAATGACATTGCCAAACATACTGAGCTGGCTTGACCTTGAAAATTGGAATACTGGTAAGTGGATGTAAATCAAATACACCTAATTTTAAATATGTACTGAAAGGAAAATGCAAAGTAACCAATCCTCAGCTTTAAAATTCATTTATAAAGACAAAATTTTTCCGAGGGAAGTAAAAAGCGAAGTTGAAACTTAAAACGAACAATAATTACTGCTTCACAATAAATCTAGCATATATTAATAAAACTAGCGCAACTAAAACAACTGATGATATTTCTTTATGTTAGTAGGATTATAGAAAACTAACGCTTTGCTGAAAACACCAAAAATATAGGAGTTTTGGTACAGTAAAAGCAAACCGATTAAGGACACTTTTTATAGTATAAAGATAAAGCATTTTTAGGATTGCAGTCCTAAATAGCATTAGGACTAAAGACTAGCTTTAGAATTTTTATCTTAACTTGAAATTTTCCATTGTAAATAGAGAAATAACTGGATTTCCAGCTTTCATATGATAGTTTATTTGTTCTTAATTGCGAGTAATACTAAAGCGTGTTTTTAGAATTAAATATTGTTTATTACTTACTATTGGTATTATAGTTGGCGCGACCATGTTCTTACCTCATAAATCAATCTTTTATTTTTTTATGCTGTTCAATGACTTTGCGGTTATCAAAATAATATTAATTATTTATGCTTTAGTTTTTAAAATAATTTAAATTGTGTACTGAAAGTTGCTGATATTACAGCTGGTGTAAGACTATGAAAAGTGTTTTAGATTAGTTTTTTTTTGTCAGGCTATATATTCACTCTTGACTTATAAATCGATATTCTTGTTTTTATCCTCAGGTTTGTGTTTTCAGTGGGGCCCTAGGTTTCGATTATCTTACAAACAATGGAAAATGTCATCAGTTGGTTTATTTGCACTAGTTTTATTGATGTATATTAGATTGGCTGTGAAGCAATTATTCTTGTCCGTTTTAAGTTTCTACTTAGTTCTTTACTTCCGTCAGAAAAACTTTGTTTTTTAAATTAATCTTTGCCCAAAAAAAAACAAAAAAAATGTATTTGTGTAACTTAGGTGTTAGTATAATAACATTGGAAATTGCTAAAATAGGTTTCTATAGTCTCTACTTTTTATTGGTTTCAACATTTCTCCCAAGAATGTGCTGTTATCAAGGGACGATAGCAAAGTGACAACTACAAAAGTTTAATATAGTTCATACTTCCTGTGTTGGCAATATTTTCCCCTACAGTTTCTAATCAGAATATTTTCTGTATAATATAAGGACGATACGCTTCCTATAGTCAATCATTTTAATTTTGAGCTTCGATCAATGTTTTGTCCACCTAAAATGTCACCTACTTTTTCAAAAAGCGTCATATGTTTGCACTTGACTAAGTTTGTACACAAGGGGCCCATGGCCCTCCCTAGATCTAAAACGTACTGCGATTTATCACGATTTACTTTGCTACATTCATAAAATGGTAATCATAAGGTTTACGTTCCCTGTTTAAGCTTTTGGTAGTTTATATTTCTGCTGTCTTTGGGGTTCTAATTTTTCAAAACAAGACGAATATTTTGCTATCATTCGAAAGCTTAGATTCTGCTTCACCCACCTTATGAATTGATTTTTATAATTAACTTTGAAACTTTTTCTAGATTGTAATATACGCTGAAAATTGGTTGGAATACGTTGAAAAAGGAAAATTTTCCTATTTTTTAAGGAAGATTAGATCTGACAAAAAGTCAAAGGCCGTGTCTTCATTATTGCTTTTTCGAGCAAAGTAGCCCTTGTATTTTCCTTTTCAGGCAGCCCCAGTCTCCATTGATACTTTTTAAGGCTTAAAAAGGAAAACCAGGCACATTTGAAGTGGTTATTTTCAGAAAAGTCTGTTCGATGATTAAACAGCTGTTTGTACTTGGCCGACTTCGCCTGAAAAGTCATAATGAAGACACGGCTTAAGTAACATTATAATCCCCACTCTCAAACAGTACCTGATATAACCCTAAATAATGGATTTATTAGGTGTTGTTTTTTGACAGGTATTGTAAAATTTTGCCCAGTCAGTAACACCACGGCACTGCGAAAGAATAACACATGAGGAGGGGGGTGGTAAATTTGTCTTAACGGTAATAAAACATACACAATCTATAAAACAGTGAAGGACAAAATATCTTACTGTGATTGTTGTTAGATTCTTTTCCTGACTTATAAATAGTATAACATCAACAATCTTAATTTACTATTTTCAGTGAAGATCTATGTATTAAATGTTTTGAGTTGCTTCCCATTAAGCTAATGCAAAACCAACGAAATCAGCAAAATTGTGAGACATATTTGTGGACAAATAATAATAATATAATATGTGAAACTCGAAAATATAAAAAAAAACTCACATTTAGATGTATCAATAGCCATAGAGCAATAGTATATAGTTACTCAATGCAAACTAAAAGATACTCATTTAGTGAGTGCCCAAACAAAGCTATGCGGATAAGTTTTCTTTACTAGGGACTGTTTGAAATTTTAACGATCTGATTGGATGTCATAGAATAGAATATAATTTAATTTAAAAGTTTCTTTCACAACATGGTTTCCGAACTTGAATTTTGCATCACAAATAGCAGATATACATAGTATTGAAAAATTCTGTCATGGCTTAGGGTCACGTCAGTACAAAATGCATAAATAAAGTGAGTCAAAACTTAGTTAAAAAAAGAAAACAGAAATAGAATTAATGACTTGTTTTCCTGGCTATTATACAATTCAACAAAACTCGGAACAAAACATTTGCGATATCTTTCATGTTTAGCAGGAACGGGTGTAAATTTGGGGACTTTATACGGGATGTCTATTGCGGGCGGGAAGGTAGGGTTCGCGATGATGGAACTTAATCGGGGAACAGACAAGATCTTGGTGCGCGAAATGGAGGCACCGGTGGTTCCTTCTCGCAGCCAACGTGCTGAGTTCGAAATTACCTAGTAAATAATGGTATGGAACATTTACCTCTTCTTTTATAATTCTAAGTGATCGTTTTCGGACATTTTCAGTATTTTAAATATGCTCTGAAGAAAGACCGAAATGCCACACTGGACAAGCGTACTCGAGTATTGGCCGGATAAAAGAGCAAAAAAGTCAGAGAAGATCCTTAGGGAGGCAAGAGAATTTCATCAAAAGTTTTAGGGGTGAAACCGACTGAAAAGCTTGTTTGAGGATATTTGGTCATGGGCATCCCACTTCAAGACAGCAGTAATGTTCACCCAAAGTAGTTTAATGCATGTAACAGAGATTTTTGGAGAAATGGGGTTTGTGAAAGAAGAGGATGATTTTAAAAAATTAACTGTCATAACTGATGATTTATTAGCATTAACTTACATCTTCGACAAAGAAGCTTCCTGTGAGACATCGTCGAGTAATGTCATAATTGAACTTTTAATATTTCATCAACAAACATTAAGTGTAGATAGGTCGTCCAAATACTTCCATCGATCTGTGTGGTCAGTCATAAGGAATAAAATTGGACCCCGCAAAAGATAAGAAGGGGATCAGAATAAAAATATTTAATATTTAAGCGCTTGAGAACAATTTTTTTTTAAAAAAGAGGCAAGAACTTTAACTTAAAAAGGACTCACTTGAAGCTTCGTCAGCAGTTCATTTACAAGGATATTGTTGGTCAATTAGGTCGAACGCTTTCTTGAGATAAATAAATAAACAATTCAACCAAGTATCAGATTTTTCAAGGTTTTTAAGAATGCTGTTAAGAAGACTAACAAGGTAGTGTGAAGCTGATGTCTCCTTCAAGTTTCCAATCTATTGTATGTCAATACGTTCAAGAATCCAATTAGCTAAGAAACCCTCATACCTTTTTGAAAAAAGAAACTGAGGTTAAGGTGAATGGTCGTACTGCAGTAAAATCGTACAGGCCTCCCTTATTTTGGATTTGAGCAATATAGCCCAGCTTCCAGTACGACCGTCAGCATCCGGAATTACCAATATAATCAAAAGTCCTAACAAGGGGTATTGATACTTTATCAGGGAATGCTTTTATTAGACCAATTGGGATATCATTGGCACATATACTAGTTTTTTTCAGCTTCTGTATTTTTTTATTATTTTTTTATATTATGTTTAAGAGGTAATTACTTGGCAAAAAAAAAAATTAAAAAAAAATATTTTTCGAATACTAAATTTAGTGACAAATTTGTATACAGAGTAGTAAAATCAAATGAATCGACTCTTTTAGCTGAAACATTCGCCAAAGAATCTATCACTTGTAACGAGTTATTAACACTCCAATATGGGTTAAAGTTAGAAAATTTTTTAATTCCGGAGCAATATGCTTTAAATTTATTTCTAATTACTCCTAAAATTAAAGATAGGTCAGTAGCCGCAATTCTGGTTGGACACCTTGCTGCCCCAGCAATAAAACGTGGTTTTGGTGGATTTTTATGAAATTTTATCGTCCAATATAAGAAAGGAAACTGTTTATCATTATCATTTATTTTAATATTGAATTTTTTCAAAATTCTTTCTTCTATATTTTCAATTAAACTATTCTCCTCCATATGGGCCTTTTCGTATGTATTTGTTGTTTGTAACTCTTTTGATAAAATATCACAATAGAGTTTCTGACAAATTATGGCAAAATTATTGCTAGCTTTATCAACTGGTACAATTATAAATTCATTCTGTATATTAGCAATTGCTTGTTTCATATTGGCATTATAAAATATTGAATTTTTCACAGAATCTGTTCGATTAATTCTATACATGCTATTTCTTACACTAGTCAAAATCAAATTTATCCAATTCTGAAATCTATCTTTAGTAATTTTCTCCTTCTTGCACCAATTATCAATAAATAAGTTTAAATCATTCTTTAATCCCCTAAGAATATCAGCTGGCCTTATGCGGTAAGAAAGACGGAACTTAGCACCCATTTTCATTATATTTTGAAGATCACGATACTTTATAATGGACAAATCCCCCGTTACAATATGCTTATAAGTTTGATCCACATACGGTAAAAATTGCTCACAATTACAAACCGGTTTCCAATTACTCTCCCTGTCCAGTTTTTTAAGTATTGAATTATAATTAAAAATCATTTGACCAATTGTTTTTGAAAATTTATATGTTAAAATTGGACTACCATTATACACCAAATTACATGGAAGGGCATTCCTTACTCTCCGCTGGTTTAAGATTCTTGGCAAATTAATATCTTCTATTTGTTTAGAACAAAAATTAATAGACAAATATAATCTATTATCCTTATTTACAATTTTATCAGATCTATTATATTTTGAAATAAATTTTGATTTAGCCAAAATGCAAACTGCATCATAAATTAATTTATTTTTTGAGTTACATGTTGTACTATTTTTTGCAATCCAGAATACTTTTATTAAATTATTCCTTGATAACTTATTTAAAGATTTTATTAAACTAGTCATTCCATTAGTCTCAAATATGTGACCTAAATCGAGTAAAAATGCATTTAAATCTAAATAATTCTTTTTATTATTTTTCCTATGTCCTCTTGATCGGTTTTTACGTTTAGTGGGGCAATTAAAAGAAGGGTGCTCAGTTAACCCATTAATACAGTTAGCAACTACATTCGACATGTCTCCGTATTTCGGAACTCGATCATTTAGCCCAAAAGGATACGCGGTACCCAGAGCATGGATCCAATACTCTTCTTGTCTGCGTAATTTATTATTTTTTTCTTCTTTAGTAAAGTTTTCTAGGTCCAGATTTTCTAAAATTGTAATAGTTAGATTAGATACTGAGCAAGTACCATTATTACAATGTTGAACTAGATAATTATTAGTTTTTTCTTTGGTAATTGTAGTTTTATGTCCCGAAAATCTCTTATATATGTTGTTAATTGTTTCCCCCACATATTGTAATTGACAATTTTTACATTCTAGTAAATAGATAATATTATTTGTTTTACAATTTACCTGTCCAGTTAATAAACATTGAAACTTTTTATTATATAAAGTGCTTTTAACATAATTTCGAGGGATGAAGTGATCTTGACAAAGAAAAAAACGACCATTACACTTACTAATATTCGGCAGACCCCTTTGAATATTATCCTTACCAATATTATTCAATATAAAATAATAAATCAAATAAAGCCAAAACGACAAACAATAGAAAAATCCAAAACATCTCCAAAAACCAAGCCAAAAGTCCACAAGTAATAAGGTTACGCTAAATAATCATAAAAAAAAAAAAAAAAAAAAAAAAAAAAAAAAAAAAAAAAAAAAAACTACCCTAAATAGAACATTTGCTTATGCTACCCTTTTAAAATAAGTGATAAATTCGCCAAATAATCATCAATTTCAGGTAAAACCTGGACCAGGGTTAAGGTCCGTCGGGGAGGAATTTATGATGATTCCTCCACCAGCATTAGATCCAACCTGGATTCATATTATGTTTAAGAGGTAATTACTTGGCAAAAAAAAAAAAAAAAAAAAAAAAAAAAAAAAAAAAAAAAAAAAAAAAAAACTGTCGTCCTAATCCAGCAATTGAGACAAATGTGCACTTGAACGAGGCTTTTACCTTACCCATCTATCCAACTACCTAGGAACAAACAGTATACCCGAACCGTCAACCAAATAGAAATGTCCAAGTCCATGCAAAGTCGTCATCAATAAATGTAAATCGTTGTAAATTTAAAAGCAAAAGCACCTTAAATTTAGCAAAATATTTCCAAGTAGAACCTTCCATTTAGGGCTCATCAGAAGAAATACCACCGGCCTTAACGGGTTTCGATGCTTTACTTTCTTTACCCGGCACGGTGGAGCCTCTACCATAAGATCTATATGGTAACCCTATGTCAGGTAAAACCTGTGAAATACATGCATACTAGTCAAGCTATTAAAAATTAGATACAAAAAGTGTTTCAATGTTTCCTTAATAACATCCCAGAGGTCACTGACAGAGACCATTCTGCAACAAATGAAGACATGTCCAGATGTATCTTTTATTGGTATCTGGAACCAATTACCAATTTAAAGATCCTCAAGCTTGTTTGAAAACCACTACAAACTCAAACTTCCAAAAAAGAAAAACACAAGAGAAATTATATTAAAATATCATTCAGTATTTCTTTATAATTTTTTGTATATTTACTTAAAAGTTCATGATACATAAAACTAAATTTTTTGAATTGCCAACTAATTTTTTTGGCAGAAAAACCTCTTAAGATCAGTTTTTCGCTCAGCTTTTTACATCTATTTTTAAAATCTGTGTAATTACTGCATATTTTTGCATACCTAAATAATTGGGAATAATAAGCCGAATAAGTAATATTTGAATGTATATTACTTTCAAGGAATGGAAAATTAATTACTTCAAAATTAAAATCATCCGTTTTATTATATAATTTTAAAATTTTAAAATATAATTTTTAAATTATTATATAATTCAAAATTTAAAAACATTCGCCAAAGAATCTATCACTTGTAACGAGTTATTAACACTCCAATATGGGTTAAAGTTAGAAAATTTTTTAATTCCGGAGCAATATGCTTTAAATTTATTTCTAATTACTCCTAAAATTAAAGATAGGTCAGTAGCCGCAATTCTGGTTGGACACCTTGCTGCCCCAGCAATAAAACGTGGTTTTGGTGGATTTTTATGAAATTTTATCGTCCAATATAAGAAAGAAAACTGTTTATCATTATCATTTATTTTAATATTGAATTTTTTCAAAATTCTTTCTTCTATATTTTCAATTAAACTATTCTCCTCCATATGGGCCTTTTCGTATGTATTTGTTGTTTGTAACTCTTTTGATAAAATATCACAATAGAGTTTCTGACAAATTATGGCAAAATTATTGCTAGCTTTATCAACTGGTACAATTATAAATTCATTCTGTATATTAGCAATTGCTTGTTTCATATTGGCATTATAAAATATTGAATTTTTCACAGAATCTGTTCGATTTATTCTATACATGCTATTTCTTACACTAGTCAAAATCAAATTTATCCAATTCTGAAATCTATCTTTAGTAATTTTCCCCTTCTTGCACCAATTATCAATAAATAAGTTTAAATCATTCTTTAATCCCCTAAGGATATCAGCTGGCCTTATGCGGTAAGAAAGACGGAACTTAGCACCCATTTTCATTATATTTTGAAGATCACGATGCTTTATAATGGACAAATCCCCCGTTACAATATGCTTATAAGTTTGATCCACATACGGTAAAAATTGCTCACAATTACAAACCGGTTTCCAATTACTCTCCCTGTCCAGTTTTTAAGTATTGAATTATAATTAAAAATCATTTGACCAATTGTTTTTGAAAATTTATATGTTAAAATTGGACTACCATTATACACCAAATTACATGGAAGGGCATTCCTTACTCTCCGCTGGTTTAAGATTCTTGGCAAATTAATATCTTCTATTTGCTTAGAACAAAAATTAATAGACAAATATAATCTATTATCCTTATTTACAATTTTATCAGATCTATTATATTTTGAAATAAATTTTGATTTAGCTAAAATGCAAACTGCATCATAAATTAATTTATTTTTTGAGTTACATGTTGTACTATTTTTTGCAATCCAGAATACTTTTATTAAATTATTCCTTGATAACTTATTTAAAGATTTTATTAAACTAGTCATTCCATTAGTCTCAAATATGTGACCTAAATCGATTAAAAATGCATTTAAATCTAAATAATTCTTTTTATTATTTTTCCTATGTCCTCTTGATCGGTTTTTACGTTTAGTGGGGCAATTAAAAGAAGGGTGCTCAGTTAACCCATTAATACAGTTAGCAACTACATTCGACATGTCTCCGTATTTCGGAACTCGATCATTTAGCCCAAAAGGATACGCGGTACCCAGAGCATGGATCCAATACTCTTCTTGTCTGCGTAATTTATTATTTTTTTCTTCTTTAGTAAAGTTTTCTAGGTCCAGATTTTCTAAAATTGTAATAGTTAGATTAGATACTGAGCAAGTACCATTATTACAATGTTGAACTAGATAGTTATTAGTTTTTTCTTTGGTAATTGTAGTTTTATGTCCCGAAAATCTCTTATATATGTTGTTAATTGTTTCCCCCACATATTGTAATTGACAATTTTTACATTCTAGTAAATAGATAATATTATTTGTTTTACAATTTACCTGTCCAGTTAATAAACATTGAAACTTTTTATTATATAAAGTGCTTTTAACATAATTTCGAGGGATGAAGTGATCTTTTTCTTTCACTTTCTTCAACCATTGCTGAAAACCCTTATGTTTGAGGGGTTTCAGGTTACTGGAGTTTCTTAGAGAAGTAAAATTTCATGCTAAAATCTATGAATTTCATGGTCGGTGAAAGACTATTGAGAGCCCTATAAATTGGTCTTGTATGGTAATTGCAGATAAAAGTTCAAGTATGGTAGTTGCAGATAAAAGTTATTATGCTATATGAAATTTTATAAGGACAAAAAGTAATAAAAATACATGAATGGTACCAACAGTTCCATTTCAATTGCAATAGGACACTTACAGATAGTAGAAATCATAAAAAGCACTTAGGTATAAGCAGTAACTTTTAGATGACTCACTAAACATCTCTCTACAACGGTGTTGTATCTTGCTAGTTCTGCTAATGATGCAACAGGATGCTGTTTACCAGACGATCTATGAAACTTCTCAAGGCGGCTGGGAGGGAGATTATACGGGAGGGGTGATTGTAAACCTCCAGTTAAGAATTTTGGACCATCGACATTACAAGGGTACCCTTTTTCTGCTTCCAAGATTTTCCACTTGAGGAATATCGCCAAAAATGTCTGTTTGAGTCTTATAAATTGATATCGATAAAGAATTTTTAAAATTGATAAAATTTAAAATTGATAAAACAAACGTAAATATGAGCAATTGTTTTTAAATAAGCCATTAAACATCTCTCTACGATCTTCTCATATTCCGCTAGCCACAGCTTTCCCACTTAAAAATGGAATCAAAAGTGTCATTTTTAGTGCCATGAGGCACTTACAAATGGTGGATTTTATAGGAGGCACGTAGATATGAGCAATAGCTGTTATATAAGCCATTAAACATAATTCTCTCTACGATGCTCTGGTGGTCTGCTAACCCCAGATTTTATCAGAAATAGCTTTTAAATGAGCCACTAAACATCTCTCTATGATATCTGGGAACATGATAACCCTGGTAGAAAAAAATGGAGACGCATCCGTGCTACCCGTGCAAAAAAGTGATTTTCCTTGTTGGTCAAGGTGGAGGACTGTTATTCTTCTATGTAGGATTTCCAACCATGCTGATGCCAGTGGTTCGCCTTTCATATTAACCAGATGCCACTTCCGAGGGTTTTAGGCTCTTTTTGGAAATTACCATCAGCTTGTTTTTGCAATAAACTATTACTTTTAAGATTAACCGGAATAATAGTTAAAATTTCTAAATCAGTGTCAAATGACAACTTTTTCTCATTAGGCAGTTTTATAAGAAGCGCTTTTCAACTTTTGGCTATTATGGCCTGTAGTTCACTTTTTACTTAGTTGCAGATATTGCTGCAACCATGATAGCACCATATGCTTTTTGTATATAGTTTTCAGCAACAATATGAAATTCCAAAACTTGTGTCATTATTACCTATTAATTTTGACCATGTTAGAAAAAGCTCAAAGCTTTTCTATTGTGAAAGTATAATGCCAAACTTGATATTTCTCACGTTCGAAATTGGGTTAAAATTGCATTTGAAACTATGACTGGAATTTCTTGAGAGCGTGCGAAGAGGGAGGATTTAAATAGATTGGGATGGAGGAGGAGCGTGCATAGCTGTATTAGCCTCGGGCACCTTGGTGTTGCAGTGAGTTTTTTAGCAGAATGAGCAGTGGTTTTTTAGAGTTTCCGCTACTGTTGGGCTAAATCACTCCTTACTTACAGTTTTTTACCGTGAACTTTTTGATAGCCAGTTCTGATAATCAAAAACTATGTGTATTAAGAAAAAACAATTTAAAAAAAAAAGAGTTGCTCCATGAGCCATATCGAAATTATTTTGTAGCATCTAAGTGCAAATGAAGCTCAAGCCTTTTGGAGGTTTGAGAGGTGGTAACACTTAGTAATTTTGGCTCATTATAGCTTTGAAATCTTATGTAAACACATTCTGTTCGTTCAAATTTCTAAAATAATTCTTTAATCTTCAGCATAAAGCTTTATTTTTTCAAAATTATTTTGTATGAAATTACGACTCTTTATTTTATTTTATATTTTTTGGTGCACTTAATGAAAGGAGATGAGTGTCAGGTTTTTTTTAGAATGGCAGGAGGGTAGTCTGTATGCTTTTGCTGGATTTTTTTTATAGCCCTTTTTGAGGTAAAAGGAGCAACGTCTTTGCTGTATTTTGTATTTATATGCTCTTCCTTCCTCAATACCAAACCATGGCAAAGAAAGAGTTTCTTTTGTCTTATTGTTTTTTTTTTAAATAAATGATATTGAAATTAAAATTTTATTTTTTTTATACAAGTGTTGATGTAAAAATTATTTTTCTTTAAGTCTTTGAATTAAAACTAATAAGTAGTCTACTGTTCTGCACGTTCCTGAAGTTGATAATTTTTCTATTAGTTTTAGATTTTAAAAATTGACTGCCGATTGAAATTAACAACAAAATCATAAAAATCAAGGGCGTGGTATGATAAATAGTACATACCAGCTATTTGCGATCCCTTTTCTGGAAATTCTGGAATTTGGACCTCTCTTGACGGTCCTGGCCCTGCTTTCTGCGATAATTTGGACGGGGGGCCTCGTTCTGCCATCGGCGATAACGGTAGGCCCCCCCTTGCACGTTTTTTTGGTTTTCCAAAAGATTTTTTCAAATCCGCCACGGATTTAGCTTTAGACGTTGTTTTGGCATTATCTTTGCCAAAAAGATACTCCGTGACTTTGACTTCAGGAGCACATAAAGCTGATGCTACAGTGGGATCTGGGCTCAATTCGAATTTCATCGCATGACGCTTTTTAAACTTAGTTCGTAATTGGTGAGGCCAAGCATGTGAACTGCATCTGTAAGGTTTTTGACAACCTTTTCTTTAATATGCTCATTTTCTAGTTCAAGAATCGCATTTGCTGCCTCTAAAACACAAAATGTTGAGTGAGCAACTGTCCGCTGCACTTGAAGTGCCTTAGCATCCCTCTGTTTAGCCTGTGATGATAGAATAGCCCAAATTTCACTATTCACCTTTGGAGGAACAATTTTTTCGGTATTCGCAGGCCTAGGGTGGTGCTCAAATAACTCTTTTAGCTTCACTATTTCCAAAGGCTGAGAAAAAGCTCTATTTGCAACTTTGGCAAGTTTCTTATGGATCTTGGGACCCTCTTTGGTACCAGAACGTTCTTCAGAAATCTTTTTGAATAGAGTGTCATTTGACGTGTTTTCTTTTAATCTTTTACCTTTGTGTTTTTCCGGAGAAGCCTTCCGCTTTGTGTCATGGATTTTTGTGGGGCTCCGAGAGCAAGATTTTTCGTTCCTAGAACTAATTTCAGGCTCCGAGAGCCATACCGAGCACGAGTTTGAAACTCTGGGCTCCGAGAGCCATTTGTTTGATCGCTATCACTCTCACTTGAGAGTATTCTGCGACGCGAATGAGCTTTATATTGCCTGCCACGCCTCTCATGATCGTAATCTTCATCGACTAAATTGTCCAACAATCCAATCACTAACTCACTATCACTCATTATTTAATTTGGTCTGAATCAAATCAAGCGAAAGCTAATGTTAACTGGTTTTGTTTTGGTCAATCGAGGCGATTGCAAAGGTTTATCTCAGTTGAACTCGAAGGCGGAGCTAAGGCGCTCCTTTTGGAGTAGAATTGTAAATATACAAAATAGAATTCATATATATTTAAAGGTAGTGCGTGTAATGAACGATTTTTTAACCGAAGTGGCTGATATTGATTGACATATTCTTCGTGCTCGAAATTACCTTGATGAAGCCGTTCTTGAATTCAAAATTAGAAATGACGGTTACCAATCTCTAATGATTGGAAAGTCTCCACAATAAGCTCCACAGAAAGTTGAAGACCCGACCCCTGCCACATTTTGATTAGTCCTATCTGATCTGACAGACTATCATCCTGCCAACTTTGGCAAAGCACTGCATGGTTAGTTTAATGTTATTTTCCAGCATAACTCAAAGTAAAGTGATGGGAATCCCCTGTCCCCAAAGTTGCTCTGAAGAATTTTTCAAGAAAAAATGAAAAATAATTACAAAAAAAATGCATCCACAGTATCTCAAAATCATCCACAAATTTTCTTCGGGGGAAGATTACTGCTTTAAAGGAGGAAAATTCACTTATCACCTTAAATTTGAAACCTATTGAAAATATGCCATATGTATTCCTCTCTCAACCAAAGATTGACCTTGGCCAAATAAAAATCGCTTAGCTACGGAATAAATCTCTTTAAGAGCCTGATAAGGGTGAATTTTTCCCAGCAGCACAAGCTCTTCAGTGTTTAGTGCAAACTTAACATTGTTTTCCTCATGACCTTAGAGCTGGTGCTAACATGTTGGAGTGTTTTGTTTTGAAGCAAGGTTGATTATTTTAATTTTAGTATACAAAGCGCATAGGAAACTCATGAGAACGGAAACTGATGCTAGTGTCAACAAAAACCAACACCAACTACCTTTGGTGTTTTTGAACTAAAATACACCATAGTTGTCTTTTTGAGTACTTTAAAATGCAGGGGAGGGTAAAGAAAGCAGAATTAAGTCCTCAGTTGGGTCTACCTGCTTAGAGTCAACCAGGCCACTTAACCTGTTGATATTTTCCCATACTTATCTAGACCTGCATTGTTCAGTCTTGATTTCGACTTTTCAGTAGATAAGTCTTGAAAGTAAAAAAATTATGGTTAATTATACAGAGAAATTTCAGGGTTTCTCTTGAATTAACAAATTTTTCTATTGAATTAACAAGGCGAAAGTACGACTTTAACGCTACCAGTTTTTAATACCAAACTTCTTAAGTTAAATTGGATCCAACAATTATCAACCTCGCATTTTCTTTGACAAGACATTTAAGGAAAGGCTGCATTCCGGAGCTTACTTTTTGAAAGGACGATTGAAGGGGGGGGGGTATAAATGATATAAATTGTTTTAAAAGAAAAATAAAATATATTATTGTATACATTGGTTTATTGTTCTTTCTAAAATCCTTTTTTCAAGTCCTAAGATCGAAATGCCTGGAGGCATAAATCCAGGAAAATTTAAAAATATTTTGATTCTTGAATATATTGGGCTCAATCCTCCCCCTTATATTAAGTTCTTATTCAGAAAATGAATTATTTTTGCTTTTACCACCTTCCAGGGGGGTCTTTGCCCACCGATAACATTTTCAAAAGAGTGTCTGTTAAGTATGCTATCCTTGATAATATTAAAGGCGGGAATACTATTTATAATATCCGTAGGAGTGTTGTTTCTTGCTCAAAGACGACCTTGCTCAAATATGAATCGTATTACCAAATGGAGAGGTTGCTGCACTGTTGTTTTTATATATATATATATATATATATATATATATATATATATATATATAATATATATATATATATATATATATATATATATATATATATATATATATATATATATATATATATATATATATATATATATATATATATATACATATATATATATATATATATATATATATCAAATTCCTAAAAAAGGAAAAATAACTTATAATCTACGGTTTTGCACTAGTAAGCCGACAAACCCCTGCATTTCTAGCTAATGCCTTGTCCACCATAGGTATTTTTAGGTATTGCCAGATATTATATATCATTATGAAACATATATAGTCTCTTAATATTAAGACTATCATTTTCTTAATATTGTCCTTCATAATCCAGAATGATAATTTTCCAGTCTTTCGGAAGACAGTTTCTATCAATAGACTTTTTTTTCTTCTCAATTCAGATACAAAAGAGGATAGAGCTTATAAAAGACTAATATTTGCTCTGTTTCCAAGCTTCACTAAAGGGAAACATAAGCGTACTCATCACTCATACCTCCTTGGTGAAATTCAGGATGTGATGTTGAATTCAGGTTTGTATCGATTAGAGGTCAATAATAACAACAAAATTTATTCTTCCATCCTTGTGAATGAAAATAGTCAGCTTTCAAATCGTAGAAGATGGAAAATATAAGACAAATGAAAGAAACAAAAAGAAAGGAAAAATAGGACTAATTCTTGTTCCACTACCATTTATTCGACTTTCTTGAGAAACTTGATCATGTGAGATTTATTGACTTCATTTATTTCTTAGGCTAGCAAAAAAAAGTAATGTTAAGAAGACTAAGTCACTAAGGCTGGGAATAAGTGAAAATGAAAAGGCGACGTTTGGTAACGAAAAGATTGATCAGGTGGACAGCTTCACTTACCTTTGAAGTATTATTAGTAAAGACGGTGGGAGCTGTGAAAATGTTAAAAGTAGAATAGCCAAGGCTAAGGGTGTTTCTTCACAGTTAAAGAAAAGTTTGGAAGAATAGTAAGATAAATCTGCAAACCAAGATTAGAATTTTAGATGCTGCGGTGATTACAGTTGTCAAATATGGCTCTGAAGCATGGGCGTTCCAAAAAAACGGATAAAGATTTGCTAGTTGTTTTCCCGAGAAATTCCTACAGATTGTTCTGGGTACCCGGCTGAATGACCGTATTTCAAACAGTAGGCTTTACAAAAAGTGTGGTTCAATCCTGCTTTCAAGGGGCTATAATGAGAGAAGGGTTGAGATGGCTATCGGCAGGCAGATGAAGAATGACAGATTGCCGAAGACTGTAATTAACGAACAACCGTCTAGGGCTAAACGGAAAGCAGGTCGTCCATGGTTTGGTTGGAAAGATGTCATAAAGAAAGATTTAAAGGAAATGGATACTTTCTGTGAGGGTGTAAAGAGAGAGACTTTGAATAGATTTGGATGGAGGAGGAGTGTGCTTAGCTGTGTTGGCCTCAGGTGGATTAGCGCTGCAGTGAGTTGTTACTAGTAGTAGTAGTGGGCTAGCAACTGACTATAATACGAAATAAAATGGTAACCCTTTCGTTTTTCTGCAAATTTAGCAATCTAATCAAATAGATTTTGTTATAGCTTTCTTGTTTGATTAGAAAGGCTTTCGTAAATTGTTTTAAGAAAAGCATAGTAAAGCAATGTATTTTATCTCGATTTATATAGAGTCTGATCCCAATAACTTGGCTCTTCCAAATTGCTGGCTTTTCTCTTCTTTGTCTTTTTGTAATAATACAGGATTGTCAATGCTTTTCTATTCTAGATCTGTCCCATGTGTAGACTCGTTAAGAGATTTATGTAAGAAGTTCAATTAATCCATAAATTTTAATATTCTTATTTAAGAAATTTGATCTATAAAATATGTAACATATTTTTCCTTATTTTTATCTTAAAAAACAACTATTTTACATTATCTGCAATAATGCGAATACATTAGCATACATAATGGCAGTGATAAGCTCGCTGTGAGTGACAAAGACTTGATTATTTTCTGTCGAATGAAGTGCGGACAAAAGTGTGATTTATGGATATTTGGACAGTTATTTCACCTGAGAAACAGTAAACGTGCAAACAGGGTTCACAAATATAGGAAACAGGTTCCCTTGCTAGTAAGTTTATTTTTATTGCCTATTTATTAGGCTGCGAGATAACGGAAGTCATTTTAGCATCGATTCAGGCATTATCCGAAAAGTTACAAGCGATGGATTCGAAGCTAAATAGCCTGCAAGAGGCTCAGCAAGCGGGGCAATACAACATTTGTCAAATGAATTAAGAGTTGAAATGGCGGGAATAAAAGCGGAAATATCTGCAGTAAAAACTAGAGTCCAAAACACAGAGAAACTAAGTACACTCCAGGACTCCCGTATACGAATTCTAGAGAAGGAAGCTCGAAGGAAGAATTTAGTAATTTATGGGTTGCAGGAAAACAAAGGAAGAATTTAGTAATTTATGGGTTGCAGGAAAACAAAGCCAATATTTCTTTTAAAGAAGAGTTAGCACATTATCTTGCAAGAAGGGTTCCCCAAAGTAATATCCGACCACACGATTTACAGGATGTTTTCAGATTGCCATCAAAATCGAGACCACGTCCTATACTTGTTCGGTTTTCAAATGCGTATCAAAGAGACACTATTTTGCTCAACTTGAATCTTAGGAGTGGTCTAACCCTAATATAACAACTGTAATGTTTGTTTTAATAACTTTTCTTTCTTTATTCTTTTTGAAATTCTTTTGAGATAGTGACACTAAGTACACTCCAGGACTCCCGTATACGAATTCTAGAGAAGGAAGCTCGAAGGAAGAATTTAGTAATTTATGGGTTGCAGGAAAACAAAGCCAATATTTCTTTTAAAGAAGAGTTAGCACATTATCTTGCAAGAAGGGTTCCCCAAAGTAATATCCGACCTCACGATTTACAGGATGTTTTCAGATTGCCATCAAAATCGAGACCACGTCCTATACTTGTTCGGTTTTCAAATGCGTATCAAAGAGACACTATTTTGCTCAACGGGAGAGTTATTGGACAGGAACGAGTAATTTTGACTCCGTATTATACACCTGAAGAACGAGAGATAAGAAACCAATTAAAACCGATACATCAAGAGGCACGCGCCAAGAACAAGGAACCTAAGTGGAAGGGAATGAAGTTAATAGTTAATGAAACCAATTACGAGTATAATAAAGAAACTGCCACTGTGCGATCATATAATCGACGTACCCAAGTTGAAGCCGCAAACAATCCAGCGGAGGGAACGAGCTCCAAAACTCGTAGGGAAAGAACAAGCAGTTTCCGGTCTCAATCAGGAGACGCAATAATAAGATCCTTGTTAATAGAGACTGTTTTGTCAGAATTTGAATCAGCTTTTGGGAGCGATGGCGAAGATTACGACCATCAGAACTCAAATAAACGCGATCTAAGCCTCAATAGTAGTGTAGAAAAAGAGCCAAGTATGGCAACAAGAATGGAGAATGATAGAAAAAAAACAGTGAAAAATAGAAACTCGCGGGCCATGGGAAACAACTTGAACGTTTTTTTGTTTGGTCAGTGGAATATTCAAGGTATCACAAGTGAAAAGTTGGAAAGGATTGAACAAACAAACGAATTTGACGTGTTGGGTGTTGTAGAGACGTGAAAAAAGTGTAGAGGGAAGTGTGAATATTGAGAGATATGAAGAGTTTAAAGTATGCAGGAAAAAAAGTAGAACGTACGGGGGCCTATCTGTGTTCGTGAAATAAAGAACGTTTGCTTCAGTTAAAAGGCTACATAGTAAATCTGAGAAGGTTGTGTGGATTATGCTTCGTTTAAAGTGCTCAGTAATGTATATTATGTTAGGTTCCGTATATTTACCGTCTCAGTCTAGCTCATATTCAAACGAAGATATTTGGAAACTTCTGTCTGAGGAAATGGCTGCTCTACGTTTGAAGTACCCGCGCATGGGATTTATATTGATGGGGGATTATAATGCGTACACGGCCGATTTTTTAGAACAACATTAAACTTGTGATGGTTTTAATTTTGTAGATCCTTCAATTCAAGAAGAAGAAAGTATGGAGAATTTAAGGGGAAGGCATGCAAAGGACAAGAGAAGGAGAAAGAACACTTGGGGAAGTAAGCTTTTACATTTTTGTGGGGAGTATGGTTTGGTTGTGGTTAATGGGAGGATTGGAAAGGATTAGGGGATAAGAGAGTTTAAATGTTTGTCGGGTAAGAACCCATGTTTAATTGATTATATTCTAGTTGATGGTTGTCTCTTGTCGTGCTGTGCGGATTTTGAGGTTCTGGAAATAGTTGGCTCCGACTATTTGCCATTGCCGTTAGAGATCAGAGTACAAGATTGTCAACGGAAAAATAAGCTCATAGAAAAGGTTTTGGAAAATAGGGTACTAGAATTAAGAAAAAATATAAAATAGAGAGAGCAGTAGATTTTTATGATGAAGATTTATTTAAGGTTAATTTAGGAAACGAAAAGAGATGGATAAAATTATTGATTTAGCTGAAGTGGGCAAAGTAAGTGAAGCAGTATGTTATTTAGAAGATATGCGAACTTCGGAACGAGAAGAAATCGACGAAAACATTTTTTTGATTACGAGTGTGAGAGTCTTCGACTCATTGTACAAGAGAGCCTGAGGAAAGTACGGTCATCCCAACCGTAAGGAATAGAGAATAATTTAAGAATTTACAGAGAGAATAGAAAGCGGTATAAGAACATGATAAGAGAGAAAAACAATGCGAAGCAGCGACGAAAGAAAAAGAACTTATTAAACAATTCAGGGAAAAAGATAAACATCAATTCTGGAAAGCTGTACACAGGTTGCTGAAGGGAGAGGCACACAAGACATGTTCTTTGGAACCTAAAGAGTGGGAACAGCACCTCAGGACACAAACGGTAAATGGAGACCGAATGAAAGAAGATCTCCAAAACATTTTACCAGAAATTATGCCTTTTGGACCCCTGACAGAAGAAGACACGAAATTGATAGCACCAATTTCAGAACAGGAAGTATGGGAGGCTATTAAATAAGCTAAAGGAAAAGCTACAGGTAAAGACCGAATTTCACTACGAGTATGGAAAAAGGCAGCTGCCTTATGCAGCTGGCCAATAGAATAGACAACATCTATGGCTGCACCATTATAAAAAGAGGAAACAGCAAAGAATTCTTGAATTACCGAATAATCCAGGTTTCTCCCACAGTTAGCAATATTTTTTGTAAGATAGTATATAGTCGGCTAAGAAAATGGCTAAAAGAAGTAGAGAAACTAAAAGAGGAGCAGGGCAGGTTTAGGAAAGAAGGGGAACAATAGAGCAGGTTTTACTTTGCATAGTATAGTTAGAAAAGGAATCAAGAAAGAGGGGGTACAATTTACGTAGCGTTCCTGGACGCAAGAGGGGCTTTTGATAATGTGATCAGAGCTATGCTAGTTAAGCGACTTTTGGAGATTGGATTACCTGTAAATTTTGCTAGATTAATTGTAGGTATATATAGTTCAGTAGTCCTAGTTGTTAGAATACTAGGTGAGGTATCCGGGAGAATTTTGACGCGAATAGGTTTAAAACAGGGATGCCCACTGTCACCGATTTTTTTCAACGTGTATATTAATGATCTAGTTGATTTCTCCAAGGAGAAAGGCGCTCCGGAAGTACTGATAAGTGTTTCGAAAATATGCATGCTTTTGTTTGCTGATGATGATATTGCTCTCATAGCACAATCGGCAAAAGAAATACAAACATTATTAAACATAATGGAGGAATATTTGGATATGAAAGGATTAGAATTAAAAAAAAAGACAACGGTAATTGTAGTTTTTAGGAAAGTTGGAAAATTAAGAAAAGAATGATGAATATAGATTTAAAGGTGATTTTATAGAGATTAAAAAAGAATTCGTGTATTTAGGAGTCAAGTTTTCTTGAAATGGTAGGTATGCACAGGAGGTTCAGCATAGAGTAGAAAAGGGAATAAGAGTAGAAAGGGGAGAAGAGAATTTAATTTTAAATTATGAGGTTGGAAAGATTAGGGACTTGGCAATGCATAAATATTTATTTAGGACTAAACTCCTCCTGGTTATGCATTACGGGTGTGAGCTGTGGGGTTTTAGAGAAAGTAAGGAGTTGAAGAGAATACAAGGAAATTAGTTTAAGAGAGTTTATTAGGGCCCATAAATCCACTTACAGTGTTGTACTGGAGGGGGATTTAGGACTAAGTAGGTTAAGAAAAGATAGGTTAATAAGAGTGGTGAAGTTTTGGATAACAATTTTTAGAAGTAAAAATAGACTAGCGAAAAACGAATTTTAGTTTGTTGGAGGATAAGACAGAGGTAGGGTGGCCACAAGTAATTAAGGAAATTTGGGATGAAGTAGGATATTCGTATTTTTGGAATGAAGGTCAGGGATCGAATTCGGATACAGTGGTTGATAAGGTAAAAGAAAGGTTAAATGCGCAAACAATACAGCAGTGGCAGGCTCGGAAGGAGGCCTTGGGATCTCTGAGTCTGTATAGTACAGTGAAGGACATGTGGGGGGAAGAAGTTTATTTTAAGTTGTGGTTGAAAGGGGAAGAAATAAAATGGATTTTGAAATTAAGGGGAGGGTCGATTGATATTGGGGAAAGGAGAGGAAATTTAGGGGTCTTAGTGTTAGCCTAGTCTGATGCCCAATGCGTGGGGAAGATGATGAGGATATTTTTCATTCTTTGGGGAATCATAGGCAGCGAAATAGCGCTGCCTAAGTAAAGAACGATGTTGGCAAAATGTATTATCATTATTTTTTTTCTCCATACCCGGGCACTTCGTATCGAAGGAGTTGTCGTAGAAACTTTGAAAAGGGCTTATTCGGTTGTAAATTGGAGTGGCTAGTGCCCTTTTTAATAGTCGAAAGTGATTGGAGGGCAACTAGCCCCCCTCTCTCCACACCGATCATTCCCCCAAACAGATCCAATCAAAGTTTTGAGATAGCCATTTTGTTTAGAGTAGTTGATTTCCAGATAGATAATATTTTTGAGGAGGACACTCCCCCACAACCCTCGGGGGACGGGTTTTAAGTTATGCTCTGAGGGCATATAAGAACAATGTTGGCACAATGTATTATTTATCATTTTTTTTTCCTTCAGAGCAGGGCACTTCGTATCGAAGAAGTTGTTGTAGAAACTTCGAAAAGGGCTCATTCAATTGAAAATTGGAGTGGCGTGTGCCCTTTTTAATAGTCGAAACTGATTGGAAGGCAACTAACAACCCTTCCAAGCCCACCATTTCCCCAAACAAATTCAATAAAAATTTTGAGATAGCCATTTTGTTTCATGCAGTTTAAAGTTCAGGAAAATATACCTTTGGGCAGGATACTTCCCCCATAGACTTCAGGGCAAGGGTTATAAGTTATGCCCGGGGGGCATGCAAGGCTCTTATTGAAATCTTTGTCGTAGAAACTAGAAAAAGGGCTCGTTTGATCGGGTATTCAAAGGGCTAGTGCCCTTTTTAATAGTCGAAAGTGATTTTAGGACAACTAACCCTCCTCTCACACCCATCTTTTCCCAAACACATCTAATCAATATTTTAAATAGCCATTTTATTTAACGTAGTTGAAAGTTTTGGAAATTAGGTCTTTAAGGATGACAACCCCTTCCCCCCCCCCACAGCCCTCAGGACAAGGGTTGTAAGTTATGCTCTGGGGGCATATAAAGTTTTTATTGAAAGCGTAGAAACTTCAAAAGGGCTCATTCAATTGGAAATTGAAGGGGCTAGTGCCTTTTTTAATAGTTGAAAGTGATTGGAGAGCGACTAACGCCCCTCTCACGTCCATCATTTTCCCAAACACATCCAATCAAAATTTTGAGGTATCAATTTTGTTCAACGTAGTTGAAAGTTCTTGAAATTAGGTCTTTTAGGATGATAACCCCCTCAGAGCCCTCAGTGCAAGGGTTGTGAGTTATGCCCTGGGGGCATATGAAGTTTATATAGAAAGTTGTTATAGAAATTTCAAAAAGGGCTGATTTGATTGGAAATTGAAATTGCCCTTTTTAATAGTCGATAGTGAGTGGAGAGTAACTAACCCCCCTCAAACGCCCACCATTTCCCCCAAAACATTCATTCAAAGTTTAGAGATAGCCATTTTGTTCAACGTAGTTGAAAGTTCTGGAAATTATGTATTTAAGGATGACAAACCCCCCAGAGCCCCAAGGGCAAAGGTTGCAAGTTCCGCCCTGGAGGCATATAACGTTTGTATAGACAGAGTTGTAAAACTTCAAAAGGGGCTCATTCAATTGGAAATTGAGAGGGATAGTGCCCTTTGTAATAGTCAAAAGTGATTAGAGGGTAGCTAACCCCCCTCTCACGTCCACCATTCCTCCAAACACATCCAATCAAAATTTTCAGATAGCCATTTTTTTCAACGTAGTAAACAACAAAAGCACGAAGAACAATAGGGAAATCTTTTTGCAAGACAATGTAGATGTCTCCACTGTCTTGCAAAAAGATTTCCCTATTGTTCTTCGTGCTTTTGTTGTTTATTATGGAAAAGCAGTGTGGTCTTCGTCACTATTTTCGTTCAACGTAGTAGAAACTTCTGGAAATTAGGTCTTTGAGAATAACATCCCCCCCCAGCACTCAGGGCAAGGGTTGTAAGTTATGCCCTGGGGGCATATAAGATTTTTGTTGAAGGTTTTGTCGTAGAAACTTCAAAAGGGCTCATTTGATTGGAAATTGAAAGGGCTAGGACCACTTTTAATAGTTAAGAGTGAGTGGAGTGTGACTACCACCCCTCTCACAGCCACCATTTCCCCAAACACATACAATCAAAATTTCGAGATAGCCATTTTGTTTAACGTAGTTGAAAGTTCTGTAAATTTGGTCTTAGAGGATCACAATCACCCTAACAGACCTTAGGGTAAGGGTTGTAATTTATGCCCTGGGGGCATATAAGGTGTTAATAGAAAGTGTTGTCGTTTCAAAAAGGACTCTTTGATTGGAAATCGAAAGGCCTAGTGCCCTTTTTAATAGTCGAAAGTGATTGGAAGGCTTGACATGTTTATAGTAAAGATCGATGTGGGTATAATGTATTATTTTTTGTTGTTGTTGTTGTTTAGACCAGGGCACTTCGTATCGAAGGAGATGTCGTGGTAACTTCAAAAAAGGCTCATTCGATTGATCTTAGAAAGGGCTGATGCCCTTTTTAATATTCGAAAGTGATTGGAGGGCAACAAACCCCCCTTTCACACCCACCTTTTACCCAAACACATCCAAACAAAATTTTAAGATATCCATTTTGTTCAACGTAGTTTAAAGCTCTGGAAATTATGTCTTTGAGGATGACAACCCCCCGCAGCCCTGATGGCAATGGTTGTGAGTTATGCCGTGGGGTCATATAAGGTTTTTATAGAAAGCGTTGTCGTAGAAACTTCAAAAAGGGCTGATTTGGTTGGAACCAAACTGGGACCATTTTTAATAGTTGAAAGTGAGTGGAGAGTGACCACCGCCCCTCTCACGCCCACCATTTCCCCAAACACATCCAATCAAAATTTCGAGATAGCTATTTTGTTTAACGTAGTTGAAAGATCTGGAAATTTTGTCTTAGAGGATGACAACCACCCTAACAGACTTTAGGGTAAGGGTTGTAAATTATGACCTGGGGGCATATAAGGTGTTTGTTGTTCATACCAGGGCACTTTGTATCGAAGGAGTTGTCGTGGGAACTTCGAAAAGGGCTCATTCGATTGAAGATAGAGAGGGCTGATGTCCTTTTTAATAGTTGAAAGGGACTGGAGGGCAACTAATCCCACTCCCATTCCCACCCTGCCACGCCCACCCTCCCACTTGCCCATTTTGTTTAAAATCTAAATGTATGCTCTTACTTTTGCTCTTAAAATTTAACCAAATCAAAATAGCGTAAGTGTATCCAAGCTATCAAAGAAAGTAAACAGATTTTTTGCGAATGGTATCAAGTTTTCCATTTCAGGTCAACTAGAGGAGGTATGAAACTAAATTAAACAGTACTATTTACGTACAGATTTTTAAAAGGGTGTATATTGTTAAAAATTGCTGAAAATTTTTCTCCAGCATACAAATTGCAGGCCAAACTATAAAGTCCTAAAAAAACTAAAAGATTTAAAGCATTATTTTCTTTTTTCCTGAAAAGATTATGTTAATATAAAACGAACAGAAATTATTTAAAAACTTTTCCACAAAATAGGTTTTTAAAAGAAAAGTAAATCATTCCATTAAAGAAAAAATTAGCAAAAATAAAATCAAATAATCTACCAAGCGTGAAACTACCACAAATCAGCATTGATAAATAAATGAAACCCAAAATGATCAGAAATTACAATAAATAACCGAGTCAAATTCAAAACGAGCAGAAATTAACATAAGTTGGGCGCAAAACCCCTATGCCTTGCCAAGGCCAGAACAAATTTTGCACTTTACTGAAAAAATACAAATGAATGTGCATTGTCAGTTTAATATACATATACTGATATTTAGTAATCAAAATGCCAATATTATTTGATTTATTAAAGTTATAGAAGGAAAAACATTTATGTTTTTGAATGCTTTAAAATAATTATTAAAAATCTTTTGCACTTTGTCAGGGCGGCCCCTACGGCTCGATGCCACCCAAAACAAAAAAAATCAATTGCCAAGCTCCTCAAACCTTTAAAGGCTAAGGTGTCATTTACACTTTACGAAAAACTACAAGGACGATGAAAAGAAATGTTTAACTCAAAAGCAATGTTTGACCAAAGCTTTTTGCGGATTTAAAAGAAAGCAAATATGGAGTAAAAGCTATTGCATGTCAGACTTTTTAAAGCTTAACGAATTGTTACAAATCTCCTACTACATGAAAAAAAGTGGAATTTTGAGAGATATCTAATTGGTTTAACGTTATGATATTAGAAGGAAAACTATTCAAAACCTAGTTTGTTTCAAGAAAGATCTAAATAGCACTCAAGCCTATTTTTTTATTTTAATAAAAACCCACCTCCTCTCCTCTCAATGACGACAAGATTTAAATTCAAAATAAATCTAAGTTTAACTTTAGACGTCACCTACTCTTTTTATTAAATAGTAGCCGAACTGGACACACTTCAAGTCACCATATACTACCAAAAACCATTCAATAAAAAAAAAAAAAATTGCCATTCCCGTGGAAAAGGGCGTCCTCCCCCAACAGGAAGCCCTTCATACGGTGGCTATTTCTTACCATACATCTAAACTCTTCCGGATGGTGACCCTACGTGTCTCCTATAAAAACATATAATAATAATAAAAAAATTCAAAATAAACTAATTAATATAAAAATAATAAAACAAATAAACCAAACTATCTATCAGTATAACTTTGTCTTACAAAAAAATACACCAACATATTTACAAATTACAAAGACCTCTAAGAAAGTTATAATGATACCGCTTTTTAACTTTATCTTTTCATTTTTCCCTTTTAACTATACTTCGGCTACTATTTAACTCCAAAAACAAAACAAAAACAAAATTACAAAAACTAACAACGCTGTTTTACCCATTACTACTTACACTGAGACACACACTCACATCATATCTGCTCAAACATAATCTACATCTTTCCAATAAACTCTTGAACCAACAACTCCATCCACTTAATATCCACTCGTTCTTTCCACCTTTCAGTTTCACTTAAACGCGCTATCATTCTCCTACAATCATAACCAAGCCTTCTTAACCAAATCCCTTTTCTCTTCTTCCTTCTGTTCCATATATATCCACATAGTTTCATCACAATCAACACCACAGCTCGCTCTCCTCTCATTTCCAGGAATTTCTTCATTCAGTTTAATCAACCTTATCTTATCTTCCTCCGTATTCTAAATTACTCCACGATCTCTTAAGACACAAAATTTACACTTTATTGAAAAAAATGAATTTTTTTACTTTTATAACTTTAATATATCAAATAATTTTAACATTTTGATTACTAAATATCAGTATTTGTATATTAAACTGACAATGCACATTCATTTGTATTTTTTCAGTAAAGTGCTAATTTTTGTACTGGCCTTGGGAAGGCATAGGGGTTTTGCGCCCAACTTATGTTAATTACTGCTCGTTTTGAGTTTGACTCGGTTACTTATTGTAATTTCTGTTCGTTTTGGGTTTCATTTATTTATCGATGCTGGTAGTTTCGAGCTTGGTAGACTATTTGATTTTATTTTTGCTCATTTTTTGTTTAAAGGATTTCATTACTTTTCTTGTAAAAATTTATTTTGTGGAAAATTTTTTTTTTAATTAATTTCTGTTTGTTTTATATTGACATAGTCTTTTCAGGGAAAACTAAAATAACACTTTAAATCTTTTCGTTTTTTAAGACCTTATAGTTTGGCCTGCTATTTGTATGCTGGAGATAAATTTTCAGCAATTTTTAACAACATACACCCTTTTAAAAATCTGGACACAAGTAGTACTGTTTAACTTAGTTTCATACCTCCTCTAGTTGACCTGAAATGGAAAACTCGATACCATTCGCAAAAAATCTGTTCACTTTCTTTAATAGCTTGGATACACTTGCACTATTTTGATTTGGTTAAATTTTAAGAGTAGAAGTAGCCTCGAAAGTTTGAACATAATACCCTCAGTCGGTCTTGGGATACTGCTGAGATGCCTTATTGGGAATTAGCATTATCACAGTGCATTTTGATTTAATCTTAAGGCAACATTTAGTTTTTAAACACAATGGACAAATGGGAGGGTGGGAGTGGAAGGGAGATTAGTTGCCCTTCAACCACTTTCGAATATTAAAAAGGGCATCAGCCCTTTCTATTTTCAATCGAATGAGCCCCTTTCAAAGTTTCAACGACAACTCCTTCGATACGAAGTGCCCTGGTCTTAACAACAACAACAACAACAACAACAAATATTACTAATCACTTTCGACTATTAAAAAGGGCAATAGTCCTTTGAATTTCAAATCAAATGAGCCTTTTTCTGAAGTTTCTACGACAACACCTTCTATAAAATCTTATATGCCCACAGGGCATAAATTAAAACCCTTGCCCTGAGGGCCGTGGCGGAGTATCCTCCTCAAACTCATATTTTCTATCTGTAAATCAACTACACTGAACAGAATGGCTATCTCAAAATTTTTATTGGATATGTTAGGGGGAATGATGGGCCTGGGGGGGGGCTAGTTGCCCTCCAATCACTTTTGACCATTAAAAAAGGCACTAGCCCTTTGAATTTCCAATAAAATGAGTTGTTTTTGAAGTTTCTACAACAACACCTTCTACAAAAACATTGTATGCCCCCTGGGCATAAATTAAAACTCTTGTCCTGAGGGTTGTGGGGGAGTATCCTCCTCAAAAGCATATTTTCTATTTGGAAATCAACTACGCTGAACAAAATGGCTATCTCAAAATTTTGATTGAATGTGTTTTGGGGAAGGATGGGCGTGGGGGGCTAGTTGCCCTCCAATCACTTTTGACTATCAAAAAGGGTACTAGCCCTATGAATTTCCAATCGAATTAACCTTTTTTGAAGTTTCTACGACAACGCCTTCTATAAAAACCTCATATGCCCCCAGGATATAACTTTAAACCTTTGCCCTGAGGGTTGTGGGGGAGTGTCCTTCTAAAAACATATTTTCTATCTGGAAATCAACTAGCCTTCGCTAAACAAAATGGCTATCTCAAAATTTTGATTGGATGTGTTTGGGTGAATGATGGACGTGGAGGGGGGCTAGTTGCCCCCCAATTCCTTTCGATAATTAAAAAGGGCACTACCCCTTTGAATTCCTAGTCAAATGAGCCCCTTTTGAAGTTTCTATGACAACGCCTTCTATAAAAAGTTTATATACCCCAAGACATAACTTAAAACCCTTGCCCTGAGGGTTGTTTGGGAGTGTTCTCCTCAAAAACATATTTTCTCTCAGGAAATCAACTACGCTTAATAAAATGGCTATCTCAAAATTTTGATTGGATGTGCTTGGGGGAATGATGGGCGTGGGGGAGGTGCTAGTTCCCCTCCAATCACTTTCGACTATTAAGAATGGAACTAGCCTTTTGAATTTCCAATCGAATGAGCCTGTTTTGAAGTTTCTACGACAACGCCTTCTTATAAAACCATATATGCCCCCAGGGCATTACTTAAAACCCTTGCCCTGAGGGTTCTGGGAGAGTGTCCTCCTAAAAAAAATTTTTCTATCTGGAAATCAACTAGTCTACGCCGAACAAAATGGCTATCTCAAAATTCTGATTGCATGTGTTTGGGGGAATGATGGGCGTGGGGGCTAGTTTCCCTCCAATCACTTTCAACTATTAAAAAGGGCAATAGCCCTTTGAATTCCAAATTGAATGAGTCTGTCTTGAAGTTTCTACGACAACGCTGTTGGGGTTCCACCCCTGTTTCTTTTCCTTCATCAGATATAACGGTGAAATATTATTTTGCGCGAATGACAGAATTGAGAAAAATAGAGACGAAAAGAGGAATGCAAAGAAGAGACAAAATTTGGAGATTCAGCCTGCAGTGGCGAAAAATAAAAAAAATGTTGGATGGGCTTGGCCTTGAAAAAATAAATAATAGGGAGAAAAATAAAATGTTGGATGGGTTGTGCCTTGAAAACATGGATAATAAGGAGGAAAAAGAGGTCAAAGACCCATGGGGAATAAAACAAGATGGTTACAAAAGAGAGATGAATGACCTACAACTGGTTGGGGGAAAGTTGGGAAATATTGAATGGCGATTCGGATTGAAAAAACTTGGAAAGGAATCTGATATTGGTCTGATTAACTCAAAAGAGGGTTTGTTCCTTTATTAGGGGGAGGAATCCCTGGGGGAAGATCCCCTGCGGGAAGTCGAGAAAGATAGCCCTTTTCCTCAATACACAACTGGTGGACAAGTTGTGATCCCTTTACCGAGATTTTGCCTTTCTGATCTGGAGTCCTTGGGGGATACTCTCTTTCAGTCACTTCATACTTCACCCAAACCTTTGTCCAGTAACCCTAATCATAGTTGTTATTCTTCATGGGAACCGACAATTAATTCCGGCAAATTGTATTCAGTGGGAGAGGTATCTAAGTTTCATTTTCAATTAGCATCAACGTATATTCTTCAGTTAATTATCCCAGGGGAGGGAAACCAGAAAAAAGCGATTCATGGTTCGCTCAGATTTTTACTTCATTTTCCTGAACCCTTATCGTTTTCACAGGCCTGTGTATTTTCGGCCTTAGACTATTTGAAATTATGCCAAGGGGCAATTTACTTTTTGATTGAGATGTGGGGTTGTTTCCACAGATGGAAATTAAGAGGCTAGTGCAGCCAATTTTTCACGATGGCTGGCATCATCACATGTGCCAGAAACTGATTCTCTGCTCCTGTAAAATGTAAATTCGTGAGAGCAAGAAAATTTGTTTGTTTTGATTGTGCTACGCACAATCACTATCTATGAATCTTGAAGACTTCAACTTGCAATATTTAAGGCGGATACTATACGATGTAGACCATGGTGGTCCTACAGTAGGGACGTGTCGAGGACGACCGATACAGATTCCAGAGCCAAGCGGTGGAAGAGAAAAGGCAAATGGATTTTGTAAAGTTGAAGTTAAGTGTTTATGTTTGTAAGGGTGGACCACGGTAGCGCGTGGGCGGTCATTTATCTTACGGGGGGAGGTGTTGGGGTTCCACCCCTGTTTCTTTTCCTTTCAGATAAATGACCTATTTTCGTTTTTTTAATTACATTTGCTTATAGTATAATTTCAAAAGACAGGTTAAATTCCCGTTACTAAGCGATAGTGGTTTTGCAATAGGTGAGCTGTGAAGCAAGTTTATTTTTACTTCCTGGTTTGGGAGTCATTGAAAGATAAATCTAAGAGGTAAAACTGGGTTTGAATGAGGAGGTAGCTGATTGGCTGGGCCAAGTGACGGTCCACCCATACAAACAGTGCTGTACAAATTATTATTATGTTTTAGTCTGCGTTCTGACCCCAGTCGGGGATATATATATTTTTGTGGTATTTGTGACCCTTTTGGAAGAATACAAGTAAGGTATTTTCTACAAACTGTGTACTATTTTCCGTAACCCAGGCAGGGTAGGAATAGAGCTACAAGGTACCGTCATTATTATATTGACAGGGAGGGTTGTTACCTCCAAGGAGAGAGTAGAGATTGTTAGCCGTAACCCAAGGCGGGTACATTTGGCTTTAGAAAGTGGCCATTTGACCACTCGATCGCGTTATCATACCCTGGGTCAGGGTATACTGTAAATAGGGTAGTACCAAACCCGATATTTGCAGAACTGTTGGGGTAAGAGCGGGAATCTCACTAACATTTGGGCCGACAAGGGGTTCTCCCCTTTGAGTAAGTGGCATAGCAACCTTTTTGCGCCATTTTTGCATCAATAAGTGGCGACACCCGCACATACACACCAATAAGCGCCTTATACAAAAATCTTATATGCCCCCAGGGCATAACTTAAAACCTGGTTAGATGAATGTCCTTCTCGATAACATATTTTCTATCTGAAAATCAACTACGCTGAACAAAATGGCTATCTCTAATTTTTGATTGGATGTGTCTGGGGTTATGATTGGCGTGGGGGGGGCTAGTTGCCCCCAATCACTTTCGACTATTAAAAAGGGCACTAGCCACTCTGATTTCCAATCGAATGAGCCCTTTTCGAAGTTTTTACAACAACTCCTTCGATACGAAGTGCCTGGGTATGGAAAAACAAACATTCTGCCCACATCGTTCTTTACTTAGGCAGCGCTAGCGCGCTGCCTATGATTAGTAAACAGTTTCAAAAAAATAAAGGGTCAAATAAATGCGAATATTCAAAGAAAATTCAAAGAAAATTCTAACAGCTATGCCAAACTTCCTTAACAACTCTCTGAAATTATATCTCGTGGAGAGAAATGGCAACCTTATACCCATCATATTGCCTCAGATCTCTGGGCTGTGTTCTCTAAAATATATATATTTCCTCGCTAGTATCTCAATAATAGAGGAATCATCTATACCAAACTTCCATAACAATTGACCGAAACTATACCTAGTAGAGGAAAATAGTACCCTTATTTTTTTTATTAGTAAATGGGTTCAAACAAATAAAAGAGAATATTCAAAAAAATAGTCATTTAACAGAAATCTCCTGAATCATGAATCTTGGAAGCTCATTATGATATTTTTTATTATCATTAAACAATTTCAGTCAAATAATTGCGAATATACAAAGAAGATTACAAGAAAAATCCAACAGCTATGCCAAACTTCCTTAACAACTCTCTGAAATTATATCTTGCGGAGAGAAACAAAGAAGTATTCAATGTTTCATGATCGCCTTCAAACTGTATCGCATTTTCTACCCGTTTAAATTAGTCAAACAGAAAATGTGCTTTGGAAATAGATATTTTCGTTGTGTCTTAATTTTTGAAAATGTGTTTGTTACCCTCCAATCACTTTCGACTATTAAAAAGGACACTAGCCCTTTGAATTTCCAATCGAATGAGCCTGTTTTGAAGTTTCTACGACAACACCTTCTATAAAAACCTTATATAACCCCAAGCCATAACTTAAAACCCTTGCCCTGAGGGTTTTGAGGGAGCGTCCTCCTCAAAAACGTATTTTCTATCTGGAAATCAACTACGCTGAACAAAATGGTTATCTCACAATTTTGATTGGATGTGTTTTGGGGAATGATGGGCGTGGGGAGGGCTAGTTACCCTCCAATCACTTTCGACTATTCAAAAGGGCACTAGCCCTTTAAATTTCCAGTCGAATGAGCCTGTTTTGAAGTTTCTACGACAACGCCTTCAATAAAAACCTTATATGCCCCCAGGGCATAACTTAAAACCCTTGTCCTGAGGGTTGTGGGGGAGCGTCCTCCTCAAAAACATATTTTCTATCTGGGAATCAACTACGCTGAACAAAATGGCTATCTCACAATTTTGATTGGATGTGTTTTGGGAATGATGGGCGTGGGGGGCTAGTTTCCCTCCAATCACTTTCGACTATTAAAAAGGGCACTAGCCCTTTAAATTTCCAGTCGAATGAGCCTGTTTTGAAGTTTCTACGACAACGCCTTCAATAAAAACCTTATATGCCCCCAGGGCATAACTTTTGAGGAGTGTCTTCCTCAAAAACACATTTTCTGTCTGAAAATCAACTACGCTGAACAAAATGGCTTTCTCAAAATTTCGGTTGGATGTGTTTGGGGGAATGATTGGCGAGAGGTAGGGGGGCTAGTTTCCCTCCAATCACTTCCGAATATTAAAAAGGCACTAGAACTCTCGATTTCCAATCGAATGAACCCCTTTTTAAGTCTCTGTGACGACCCCTTCTATATGAAGTGCCCTGCTTTAGGAAAAAAATAATAAACTGTACATTGTGTCAAAATTGATCTTATATGCCCTCAGGGCATAAATTAAAACCCTCGCCCCAAGGGTTTTGGGGAGTGTCCTCCTCAAAAAGATATTTTCTATCTGGATATCAACTACGCTGAACAAAATAGCTATCTAAAAATTTTGATTGGATGTTTTGGGGGAATGATGGGCTTGGGGGGGGGGCTAGTTGCCCTCCAATAACTTTCGACTATTAAAAAGGGCACTAGCCAATCCGATTTCCAACCGAATGAGCCCTTTTTGAGGTTTCTACGACAACTCCTAAGATACGAAGTGCCCGGGTATGGTGAAAAAAAAAATTGTGCCCACATCGTTCTTTAATTAGGCAGCGCTAGCGACGCTGCCTATGATTAGTAAACAGTTTCAAACAAATAAAAGATCAAATAAATGCGAATATTCAAAGAAAATTCAAAGAAAAATCTAATAGCTATGCCAAACTTCCTTAACAACTCTCTGAAATTATATCTCGCGGAGAGATTAGGCTAGATTAAGTTAGGTTAGGTTAAGTTAGGTTAGGTTAGGTTAGCCTACGTACGCGTGCGTACCTAGGCTAACCTAACCTAACTTAACCTAACCTAACTTAATCTAGCCTAACCTAACCTAACCATACTCGCCGGAAAAACCCCCCAGGTCGACTTTATACCATGTTTAAGTTAGGTTAGGTTAGCTTATCATGAGTGCTCATGATAGGCTAACCTAACCTAACTTAAACATGTTGAAATGTTTCTATTTATTTATTAATATTTATTTATACTTAACCAAACCTAACCTATGGTTTTGGAGGTTAGATGAACCTAACTTAAACGTAGCGAAAGCTAACTTTGAAAGAAAACTTGTTAAAAACCTGTTTGTTCTAAGAGAAATTTGAAAGTGTTAAGTAAAAGTTTATTAGTATTAAGAAAAAGTGGTTACTTCGATGCGAATATTTGTTAGTGTTAAGCAAAACTTGCTACTTCTGACAGAAAAATTGTTATTATCAACGAAAAAATTGTTAATTCCAAGAAAAATTTGGTTTGTTTGACTTAAAACTTGTTATTTCTAACAGATAACTTGTCATCATAATGAAAATTGCTACTTCTAAGAAAAAAATTGGTATCTTTGAGAGAAAACTTGCAAGCTCAAGCAGAAAACGTGTTATCACTGATGAAAAAATTTAACTTCCAAGAGAAATTGGGTGTGTCAAGTAAAGGTTTGTTAGTATTAAGGAAAAAGTTGTTACTTCGAAGAGAAGGTTTGTTATATTTGAAGGAAAACTTGGTGTTGTTTGAAGAAATTTGCTACTTCTAAGAAAAATTTGGTATCTTTGCTGGACAACTTTCTAGTTCTAGCAGAAATTGTGTTATCAGTGACGAAAAATTGTTACTTTTAAGAAAGAATTGGTATCTTTGACAGAAAACTTGCTACTTCTGACAGAAAACTTGTTATCACAATCAGAAAATAGTTATCACTGACGAAAAATTTGGTATCTTTGACATAATTCAAACTATATCTAATAAGTAATTATAGATAACTATTCATTTATTTGAAGTCATGTTGGCCGGTGCTATTGTTGATAAATATTTAATTATGTGGTAATTTATTGATTTGAGGTGTGGGCTGTGGGTTCAGTGTGGTGTCTCATTTTCTTCCCAGTATATCTAGTGTACTATCATTTCTTTTCATCATTTGTTATTATTATTATTATTTCTTTTATTTTTTTTTGGGTGCCTGTTTTCGAGTATAACTCACTGTGTAGGCACCCTCTGTAAATATTGTGTTTTCCATTGATTCATATTGTAAAAGTGTTATTTTGTCTTGTAGTGATTTATTGAGAAATTAAATGAACTTGAACTTGAACTTGAACTTGAAATAAAACTTGCTAGTTCTAACAGAAAATTTGTTATCACTGACGAAAAAATTATTACTTTTAAGAAAAATTTGATAGCTGTAATTAAAACTCCGTTAGTGTTAAGGAAAAATTGTTTCTTTGATGAGAAAATTTGTAAGTGTTAAGGAAAACTTGCTACTTTTGACAGAAAACTTTTTATCATCAACGGAAAAATTATGCTTCTAAGAAAAATTTGATATTTTTAAGTAGAAGTTTTTTAGTATTGAGGAAAAAGTTGTTGATTCGATGAGAAAATTTGTTAGTGTTACTAAAACTCTGTTAGTGTTAAGGAAAAAATTGTTACTTTGATGAGAAAATTTGTTAGTGTGAAAGGAAAAATTGCTACTTCTGACAGAAAACTTGCTCTAATAAACGAAAAAATTGTTACTTCTAAGAAAAATCTCCAAGCTAAGACTCTAAGGTAAAACTCTAAACTCTTAACTATAACTAAACTAAACTTCAATCCTAACTAAAACTCTAAGCTAAGACTCTAAGGTAAAACTCTAAACTCTTAACTAAAACTAAACTAAACTAGAACTCTAACAAAAACTCTAACCTAAGACTCCAAGATAAAACTCTAAACTCTTAACTAAAACTAAACTAAACTAGAACTCTAACTAAAACTCTAAGCTAAGACTCTAAGGTAAAAGTCTAAACTCTTAACTAAAACTAAACTAAAGTAGAACTCTAACTAAAACACTAAGCTAAAACTCTAAACTCTTAACTATAACTAAACTAAACTTCAACTCTAACTAAAACTTTAGGCTAAAACTCTAAGGTAAAACTCTAAACTCTTAACTAAAACTAAACTAAACTTCAACTCTATCAAAAACTTAAAGCTATGACTCTATGCTAAAAACTCTTAACTCTTAACTATAACTAAACTAAACTTCAACTCTAACTAAAACTCTAAGCTAAGACTCTAAACTACAACTTTCAACACTAACTAAACTCTAATCTAAAACTCTAGACTAAAACTCTTAACCAAAACTAAACTAAACTAAACTAGCACTCTAACTAAAACTCTAAGCTAAAACTCTAAACTCTTAACTATAACTAAACTAAACTTCAACTCTAACTAAAACTCTAAGCTAAGACTCTAAGGTGAAACTCTAAACTAAAACTAAACTAAACTAGATCTCTAACAAAAACTCTAAGCGAAGACTCTACGCTATGACTCTAAGCTAAAAACTCTAAACTCATAACTATAACTAAACTAAACTTCAACTCTAACTAAAGCTCTAAGCTAAGACTCTAAACTAAGACTCTATACTCTTAACTATAACTAAACTAAACTTCAACTCTAACTAAACTCTAAGCTAAGACTCTAGGCTAAAACTCATAACCAAAACTAAACTAAACTAGAACTCTAACAAAAACTCTAAGCGAAGACTCTACGCTATGACTCTAAGCTAAAAACTCTAAACTCATAACTATAACTAAACTAAACTTCAACTCTAGCTAAAACTCTAAGCTAAGACTCTAAACTAAGACTCTAAACTCTTAACTATAACTAAACTAAACTTCAACTCTAACTAAACTCTAAGCTAAGACTCTAGGCTAAAACTCATAATCAAAACTAAACTAAACTAGAACTCTAACAAAAACTCTAAGCTAAGACTCTACGCTATGACTCTAAGCTAAAAACTCTAAACTCATAACTATAACTAAACTAAACTTCAAGTCTAACTAAACTCTAAGCTAAGACTCTAGGCTAAAACTCATAACCAAAACTAAACTAAACTAGAACTCTAACTAAAACTCTAAGCTAAAACTCTAAATTCTTAACTATAACTATAACTAAACTTCAACTCTAACTAAAACTCTAAGCTAAGACTCTAAGCTAAAACTCTAAACTCAACTAAAACTAAACTAAACTAAACTAGAACTCTAATCTAAAACTATAAAGAAAAACTAAGACTCTAAGGCAAAACTCTAAACTCTTAACTAAAACTAAACTAAACTAGAACTCTAACAGAAACTCAAAGCTAAGACTCTAAGCTAAAAACTCTAAACTCTTAACTATAACTAAACTAAACTTCAACTCTAACTAAAGCTCTAAGCTAAGACTCTAAGGTAAAACTCTAAACTCATAACTAAAACTAAACTAAACTAGAACTCTAAAAAACTCTAAGCTAAAACTCTAAACTATTAACTATTACTAAACTAAACTTCAACTCTAACTAAAACTCTAAGTTAAGACTCTAAGCTAAAACTCTAAACTCTTAACTAAAACTAAACTAAACTAGAACTTCAACAAAAACTCTAAGCTAAGACTCTAAGCTAAAACTCTAAACTCTCATTTAAAACTAAACTAAACTAAAACTCTAAAAAACTCTAAGCTAAAACTCTAAACTATTAACTATTACTAAACTAAACTTCAACTCTAACTAAAACTCTAAGTTAAGACTCTAAGCTAAAACTCTAAACTCTTAACTAAAACTAAACTAAACTAGAACTTCAACAACAACTCTAAGCTAAGACTCCAAGCTAAAAACTCTAAACTCTTAACTAAAACTAAACTAAACTAGAACTTCAACAAACACTCTAAGCTAAGACTCTAAGCTAAGACTCTAGGCTAAAACTCTAAACTCTTAACTAAAACTTAACTAAACTACAACTTTAACTAAAACTCTAAGCTATGATTCTAAGCTAAAACTCTAAACTCTTAACTATAGCTAAACTAAAATTCAACTCTAACTAAACTCTAAGCTAAGACTCTAGGCTAAAACTCTCAACTCTTAACTATAACTAAACTTAACTTCAACTCTAACTAAAACTCTAAGCTAAGACTCTAAGCTATGACTCTAGGCTAAAACTCTAAACTCTTAACTATAACTAAACTAAACTTCAACTCTAACTAAAACTCTAAGCTAAGACTCAAAGCTAAAACTTCAAACTCTTAACTATAACTAAACTAAACTTCAACTCTAACTAAAACTCTAAGCTAAGACTCAAAGCTAAGACTCTAGGCTAAAACTCTAAACTATTAACTAAAACTTAATTAAACTATAACTTTAACTAAAACTCTAAGCTATGATTCTAAGCTATAACTCTAAATTCTTAACTATAACTAAACTAAACTTCAACTCTAATTAAAACTCTAAGCTAAGACTCAAAGCTAAAACTTCAAACTCTTAACTATAGCTAAACTAAACTTCAACTCTAACTAAAACTCTAAGCTAAGACTTTAAGGTGAAACTCTAAATTCTTAACTAAAACTAAACTAGACTAGAACTCTAAAAAAACTCTAAGTTAAGACTCTAAGCTAAAACTCTAAACTCTTAACTATTACTAAACTAAACTAGAACTCTAACTAAAACTCTAAGCTAAGACTCTAAAGTGAAAACTCTTAACTAAAACTAAACTAAACTAGAACTTCAACAAAAACTCTAAGCTAAGACTCTAAGCTAAAACTCTAAACTCTTAACTATAACTAAACTAAACTTCAAGTCTAACTAAAACTCTAAGCTAGGAGTCTAGGCTAAAACTCTAAACTCTTAATTATAACTAAACAAAACTAGAACTCTAACTAAAAGTCTAAGCTAGGACTCTAAGGTAAAACTCTAAACTCTTAACTAAAACTAAACTTGAACTCTAACAAAAACTCTAAGCTATGACTCTAAGCTAAACTCTAAATTCTTAACTATAACTAAACTAAACTTCAACTCTAACAAAAACTCTAATCTAAGACTCTAAACTAAAAACTAAACTCTTAACTATAACTAAAATAAACTTGAACTCTAACTAAAACTCTAAGCTAAGACTCTAAGCTAAAACTCTAAACTCTTAACTAAACTAAAGTAAACTTCAACTCTACCTAAAACTCTAAGCTAAGACTCTAAGGTAAAACTCTAAACTCTTAACTATAACTAAACTAAACTAAACTTCAACCTAACAAAACTCTAAGCTAAGACTCTAAGGTAAAAACTCTAAACTCTTAACTAAAACTAAACTAAACTAGAACTCAACAAAAACTCTAAGCTAAGACTCTAAGGTTAAACTCTAAACTCTTAACTGAAACTAAACTAAACTAGAACTTCAACAAACCTAAAGACTCGAAGTTAAGACTCTAAGCTAAAACTCTAAACTCTTAACTATTTCTAAACTAAAATTCAACTCTAACTAAAACTCTAAGCTAAAACTCTAAACTCTTAACTAAAACTAAACTAAACTAGAACTTTAACTAAAACTCTAAGTTAAGACTCTAAGCTAAAAATCTAAACTCTTAACTATTACTAAACTAAAATTCAACTCTAACTAAAACTCTAAGCTAAAACTCTAAACTCTTAACTAAAACTAAACTAAACTAGAACTTCAACAAAAACTCTAAGCTAAGACTCTAAGCTAAAAACTAAACTCTTAACTATTACTAAACTAAATTAGAACTCTGACAAAAACTAAAACTAAAGTAAACTAGAACTGTAACAAAAACTCTAAACTAAGACTCTAAGGTAAAACTAAAAACTCTTAACTAAAACTAAACTAAACTAGAACTTCAACAAAAACTCTAAGCTAAGACTCTAAGCTAAGACTCTAGGCTAAAACTCTAAACTCTTAACTAAAACTTAACTAAAACTGCAACTTTAACTAAAACTCTAAGTTAAGACTCTAAGCTAAAACTCTAAACTCTTAACTATTACTAAACTAAAATTCAACTCTAACTAAATCTCTAAGCTAAAACTCTAAACTATTAACTAAAACTAAACTAAACTAGAACTTCAACAAAAACTCTAAGCTAAGACTCTAAGCTAAAAACTAAACTCTTAACTATTACTAAACTAAATTAGAACTCTAACAAAAACTCTAAGCTAAGACTCTAAGCTAAACCTCTAAACTCTTAACTAAAACTAAAGTAAACTTCAACTCTAACTAAAACTCTAAGCTAAGACTCTAAGCCAAAAACTAAACTCTTAACTATTAGTAAACTAAACTAGAACTCTAACAAAAACTCTAAGCTAAGACTCTAAGCTAAAAACTAAACTCTTAACTATTACTAAACTAAACTAGAAATCTAACAAAAACTCTAAGCTAAGACTCTAAGCTATAACTCTAAACTCTTAACTAAAACTAAAGTAAACTTCAACTCTAACTAAAATTCTAAGCTAAGACTCTAACCTAAGACTCTAGGCTAAAACTCTAAACTCTTAACTAAAACTACAACTTTAAGTAGAACTCTAAGTTAAGACTCTAAGCTAAAACTCTAAACTCTTAACTATTACTAAACTAAACTTCAACTCTAACTAAAACTCTAAGCTAAAACTCTAAACTCTTAACTAAAACTAAACTAAACTAGAACTTCAACAAAAACTCTAATCTAAGACTCTAAGCTAAAAACTAAACTCTTAACTATTACTAAACTAAACTAGAACTCTAACAAAAACTCTAAGCTAAGACTCTAAGCTAAAACTCTAAACTCTTAACTAAAACTAAAGTAAACTTCAACTCTAACTAAAACTCTAAGCTAAGACTCTAAGCTAAAAACTAAACTCTTAACTATTACTAAACTAAACTAGAACTCTAACAAAAACTCTAAGCTAAGACTCTAAGCTAAAAACTAAACTCTTAACTATTACTAAACTAAACTAGAACTCTAACAAAAACTCTAAGCTAAGACTCTAACCTAAAACTCTAAACTCTTAACTAAAACTAAAGTAAACTTCAACTCTAACTAAAACTCTAAGCTAAGACTTTAAGGTAAAACTCTAAACTCTTAACTATCACTAAAGTAAACTAGAACTCTAACAAAAACTCTAAGCTAAGACTCTAGGCTAAAACTCTATGCCAATGGGTTAAAGAAAAAACCATGAAAAATGTTGGATAATTTCTAAGTCTAAAAAATTCAGTCCGAAAAAACTTAAAAAAATTCAATAAGTGAGGGAGGAAGAGAGGGGCTCGGTGGGGCTTTGGGGGTGGGGGGGTCCTTTGGGGGCTCGGGGGGTCTTTGAGGGCTCGGGGGCCTTTGGGGGTTCGGGGGGGCTTTGTGGACGCCGGGGGCCCTTTGGGGGCCCGGGGGCATTTGGGGGCTCGGGGGCCCCGGGGGGGGTCATTGGGGTTGGGGGGCCTTTGGGGTTGGGTAGGAGGGCCTTTTGGGGTTGGGGTAGGAGGGCCCTTTGGGGCTGTGGTAGGGGACCTCACAACACTGTTCAAATAGAACTTGTGTATTATAACGGCCACAGAGTTTCACCCTCAAATCATCTTCTAAATCATCTTCTAAAATCATCTTCTAAAATGCCTCAAACGGTTTCGCTTAAATAATTCCCTAAAATGTCTCAAAACTTTTTCGCCCAAATAATCCCTAAAAGTAATTTCTGCGTGTTCCTTTTGTTTTGGCATCCCTGAGCTGTCACATTTGAAATTCCTAAGAAACCCTTTCCCGCGTTAATCTCTTCATCTCATAAATGTTCCTAGCTACACTATTATGGTTTCGTTAGAATATCAATTTATCTCTCTGACTTAAAGATCGAAGAAGCCGTATTTAAAAATATAATTTCTATATCTTTAGACTCCCACATAATTCCAAGATAACAAGTGATGTCATTTCTAATTCTCCTTTCGTGAAACAATAATTCCCTTAGAAACAATTAATTAATTCCCCTTTCGTGAATCAATAATTCCCCTCGATTATGCGAATCAATTTCTCGGAAATTCACTTCCCCCTCGAGTCCTAGATCAGTACATCTCTTCCCCTAAGTGAAGCCATATGCATTCCCCTCTGTATCTTAACCATCAAACAGAACGAAACCATGAAAATACATCAAAGTGAGAAAAATCCTGTTTTTTCATTCTGAGTGACAGAAACCATAAAAACATGCATAAATTGCTGTTGACAACCATGAAACATCCTTCAATTGTTGTTGACATCCAAGAAACATCCATCAAAGTGAGAAAAATCCTGTTTTTTCATTCTCAGGGACAAAAACCATAAAAACATGCATAAATTATGTGTAATCCGGAGATATTATGCCCTTCCTACTTGCATGCAGTGTAAGCCTAAGTTAATCAATAGAAAAATAGTTGGCGCAGTTTCAGGTGTCATATGTCAATAAGAATAATTTTCAAAATATTTTTGTTTACCTAGAGGTCTTTCTGGCTCTGTATAGATTTGATAATTTGAATGAGAAGCTCTGGAAAATGCAGGAAAATTCAGGATTTGAAGGGAGGACGAAGCGTATGTACCTACTCCTGCCTGTTTCTTTCTCCTGTACTACCTGAAAGCTCCAACTCCATCCCGCAAGTATTTCTGAGATATTACAGACAAGGTGTTATAATAACCTGGATGTACAATGTGTTGTCATAGTTTTTATTAGTGTCATTACTACAGGCGTTACGGCTACATCACAGGTGATGATATGATGCTTCCCTAGTAATGACTTAAATTTTAACTTCTAATGTATTTGTCATTCCTTCTCTTGAACGGACCGATTAAAACATTTTACAGGATTAGCTGTGCTGGGAGTCCATTCCATGCGACGATGAATCCGCAGGTGAAACTTGTTTTCATCTATTCCTTGTGAGGCATACCCTGCACAAGTTAGTCCTAACGGGTTGTATTTTGACGGGTTCCTCTATTTGGAACATTTTATCCTCTTCTTTATGTCATACTTCATTTTATTTTCCTCCCTTAACACTCCCTGAAAGTTTTTGCTCGATACCCCAATCTCTTCCTGAGCTATCGCAGATACGCCATTTTCATTGCCTGAAAGTGATCTGGAAATGAAAGTGCCTTTCCCAAGAAGTGCCTGATAATTTCACCTTTATTCCTAAGAAGTCCCATAGATGTTGCTGATATTTTATTTCAATGACCCGGATACACATAGTACCATTCGATCCACCTCCTCCCTCTTTAATCCATTATTCAAAATAAAGTTAACCCCCCAATAGTCCAAGAAAGTTTCAGCTCGATCCAAAGTAATTCCTGACATATTACAGATAAAATGGAAAGTCGTGCTCATGGAGCGTGTTTTAATTTAATCAGGTACGCGTGTTGTTTCCAAGAGCTTTAGAAATTTTGGTCTAGTGAACGGCCCCTAAGAACTCTTAGCTGATCGGACAACCAGGACCAAACATGCCTGCCAAAGCCCCGTCTTTGAATAATAGGTAGTTTACAAAAACATGGACCATATTCGTTAAGACTGTGGAGGTAATATCAACCCCAGAGACTTACTAGACCTTCCGAAATTTCTCAAAAAATAACAATTTCAAATTTCTGAAATAACATCATGGAGCGACGGGGATACCAGGTACCAGAAAAGGAAACGGATGGTAAACTGGTTCCCATCCCTAATCACTTTGAGACCTAAAAAAGAACACATGCTTTGAATTTACAATGGAATGAGCACAACTCACCCCCTTGATTATTATAATCACCCCTTCCATACGAAGTGACCGAGGAAAACAGCTTGTTGGTTCTTTACCGACTCTTTGGTGGGCTCTGTTTTTCTTAGCAATCAATATTTTTCTGTTTTTTCTACACGGAGGCTTCTTTAGCCTAATTATTCATGGATATAATTTCTGAGATAATCGAGAAAAAACCTTTTTGTCCTTTTTGGACCCTTTTTTCAGCAAAGGGTAGGTGCCTTTCCTTGAACAAGTTTTTTGTGCATTATGCTCCTCTCGGCCCAAGAACCAACGGTTTTGAGTTTCGAGTTAATCAGAGAAAAGTTTCTTGGCCCTTTTTTGCGCTTGCAGTTCTCCCTTCCCACCTCCCCAAGAATAATACATTTGATCCTTTTATCCAAAGAACAATATCTGGAAGTTTCCCAAAGGCAAATTCAAAAATCCCCTCTTTCATAGGCAGCGCAATCGCACTGCCTAAAAAAAGAACGATGTTGGTACAATGTATTATTATTATTTTTTTACGATATCAGGGCACTTCGTATCGAAGGATTTGTCGTAGAAACTTCGAAAAGAGCTTATTAATTGGAAACTGGAGTGGCTAGTACCCTTTTTAATAGTCGAAAGTGATTGGAAGGCAACAAACACCCATTCCACGCCCACCATTTCCCCAAACACATACAATCAAAATTTTGAGATAGCCATTTTTTTCAGCGTAGTTGATTTCCAGTTATAAAATATGTTTTTGAGGAGGACACTTCCCCACAACTCTCAGAGCAAGGGTTTTAAGTTATGCCCAGGGGGCATATAAGAACGATTTTGGCAAAATGTATTATTTATTATTTTTTTCCTTTAGACCAGGGCACTTAGTATCGAAAAGTTGTCACAGAAACTTCGAAAAGGGCTCATTTAATTGGAAATTGGGGTGGCTAGTACCCTTTTTAATAGTCAAAAGTTATTGGAAGGCAACTACCACCCAATCCACGCCCACCATTTCCCCAAACACATCCAATCAAATTTTGAGAAAGCCAATTTGTTCAGCGTAGTTTATTTCCAGATAGAAAATATATTTTTGAGGAGGACATTCCCCCACATCCCTCGGGGCAAGGGTTGTAAGTTATGCCCTGGGGGCATATAATGTTTTTATAGACGACGTTGTCGTAGAAACTTCAAAAAAGGCTCACTCGATTGTAAATTCAAAGGACTAGTGCCCTTTTTAATAGTCGAAAGTGATTGGAGGGCAACTAACCCCCCTCTCACGCCCACCTTTTCCCCAAACACATCCAATTAAAATTTTGAAATAATCATTTTGTTCAAAATAGTTTTAAATTCTGGAAATTAGGTATTTGAGAATGACAACTGCCACACAGCCCTCAGGGCAAGGTTTGTAAGTTATGCCCTGGGGGCATATAAGGTTTTTATAGAACGTTTTGTCGTAGAAACTTCAAAAGGGGCTCATTCGATTGGAAATTGAAATGGCTAGTGCCCTTTTTAATAGTCGAAAGTGATTGAAAGACGACTAACGCCCCTTCCACGCCCACCATTTCCCAAACACATCCAATCAAAATTTAGAGATAGCCATTTTATTCCACGCAGTTTAAAGTTCGGGTAATTACGCATTTGAGCAAAACAATCCCCCCACAGTCTTCAGGGCAAGAGTTATAAGTTATACCCTGGGGACATATAAGGTTTCTATTAAGATGTTTGTCATAAAAACTTTAAAACGGGCTCATTAAATTGAAAATTCCAAGGACTAGTTCCCTTTTTAATAGTCGGAAGTGATTTGAGCGCAAAAAACTCCCTCTCACGCCCACCTTTTCCCAAAACACATCCAATCAAAATTTTTAGATAGCCATTTTATTCAACGTAGTTGAAAGTTTTGGAAATTAGGTCCTTAAAGATGAAAACCCCTCCCCCTCCCCCACAGCCCTCAGGGCAAGAGTTGTAAGTTATGCCCTGGGGCATATAAGGTTTTTATAAAAGCGATGTTGTAGAAACTTCAAAAAGGGCTCATTCAATTGTAAATTGAGAGGGCTGGTGCCATTTTTAATAGTCGAAAGTGATTGAAGGGCAACTAATCACTCTCTCCCGCCCACCATTTTCCCAAACACATCCAATCAAAATTTTGAGATATCTATTTTTTTCAACGTAGTTGAAAGTTCTGGATATTAGGTCTTTTAGGATGATAACCCCCTCAAAGCCCTCAATGCAGGGGTTGTAAGTTATGCCCTGGGGGCTTACAAGGTTTATATAGAAAGTTGTTGTAGAAATTTCAAAAAGGGCTCATTTGACTGGAAATTGAAATTGCCCTTTTTAATAGTCGAAAGTGAGTGGAGAGTAATTAGCCCCCCTCTCACGCCCACCATTTCCCCAAAAACATTCAATCAAAGTTTAGATATAGACATTTTTTCAACGTAGTCGAAAGTTCTGGAAATTATGTATTTAAGGATGACAAAACCCCCAGAGCCCCCAGGGCAAATCTTTTAAGTTATACCCTGGGGGTATATAAGGTTTTTATAGATAGAGGTGTCGTAAAAACTTGAAAAAGGGCTCATTTGATTTGAAATTAGAAGGGCTTGTGCCCTTTTAATGGTCGAAAGTTTTTGGAGGATAACAAACATCCCTCTCACACCCACCATTTCCCCCTTCACATCCAATCAAAATTTTGAGACAGGCATTTTGTTCGACCTAGTTAAAAAGTCGGCAAATTTTGTTTTTGAGGATGACACTCCCTCCCCCCCCCCACGGCCCTCAGGGCAAGGGTTATAAGTTAGGTCCTGGGGGCAGATAAGTTTTTTTTTATAGAAAGTGTTATCGTAGAAACTTAAAAAAGGAATCATTCGATAGGAAACTGAAACGGCTAGTGCCCTTTTTAATAGTCAAAAGTTATTGGATGGCAAGTAACCCCCTTCTAACACCCATCATTTTCTCAAACACATTCAATCAAAATTTTCATTCAACAATTCAACACTTTTAATAAGAGTGTTGAATTGTTTAATTCACTTTTAATTCAACACTTTTAATACAACACATTAAACACTTTTAATAAAAGCCTTATATGCCCCCAGGACATAACTTACAACCCTTGTCCTGAGGGTTGGGGGGATTGTCATTCTCAAAGTCCTAGTTTTCAGAGGTTCCTACTACGTTGAACAAAATTTCTATCTTAAAATTTTGATTGGATGTGTTTGGAGGAATGGTGGGCGTGAGAGGTGGGTTAGTTACCCTCCAATCACTTTTGACTATTAAAAAGGGGACTAGCCCTCTCAATTTCTATTTGAACGACAGCCCCCTCACGGCTCTGAGGGGGCTGTCATCCTTAAAGACATAACTTCCGGACCTTTGAACTACGTTGAACAAAATGGCTATATCAAAATTTTGATTGAATGTGTTTGAGGAAATGATGGGTGTTAGAAGGGGGCTACTTGCCATCCAAAGACCTAATTTCCAAAACTTGAAACTACGTTAAACAAAATGGTCATCTCAAAAATTTTGATTCAATGTTTTTGGGGAAATGGTGGGTGTGAGAGGGGGGGCGGTTAGTCACCCTTCAATCACTTTCGTTTTTTAAAAAGGGCACTAGCCCTTTCAATTTCCAATCAAATGAGCCGTTTTGAAGTTTCTACGACAAAACTTTCTATGAAAGCCTTATATGCCCCCAGGGCATAATTTACAACCTTTGCCCTGAGGGTTGTGGGGGGGGGGTTTCATCCTCAAAGACCTAATTTCCAGAACTTTAAACTACGTTAAACAAAATGGCTATCTGAAAATTTTGATTGAATGTGTTTGGGGAAATGGTGAGCGTGAGAGGGGCGTTAGTTGCTCTCCAACCTTTATATTACCCCTTCTAGCTTCCATAAAAAAATAAATAAAAAAATTAATGAAAAAAAATAAATAAAATAAATACAATTTGAACCATTCTTCCCTTAAAAAAACATCAACAGACAATAAAACATATGCTTAAACAACACAATACTTATTTAGGAAGAAGGGTTCAAAAATTCCAACAAATTACCCATAAACTTTAAACTTCCAGAGAAATTCATACTTTACTTGATTGCCTTAAAAAAAAAAAAAAAAAAAAAAAAAAAATACCAAACCCTGAATCCACTCCTCATCAATTCTTTCGTTCCATTTTCTATTCTTTCTCAAAAGCTCTACTTTCCCCCTAACTACCCCTTTAAATCTTTCTAACTCAACTTTTTTTTCTTTTTCCTCATCTTCCAAATATGGGTACATGCCCATATCACAATTAATAACATTCTTTTCTGCCTCTTTTCATCACCTTTTCTTTCAAAATCAAACTTCAAAAAAAATTTTCTTACTATTTAAACTTACCATCTCTATATTCTCACCCCTAAAAACATCAAAAATAAAACTAAAAACTTTCTTGTTAAAAATACATTCTATAAATTCATGCTGTAAACCATCAACCACCATTTCATGGCACAGGTTGCACTCCTTTATTTCGCCCTTCTTGAAACTGCTTATTCTATCCCGGTAAGGTAATATGGTGTGTATCAGCATAAACATCACCTCTCTTTCTCTAGTGTCATACGGTACTTCATTTAGATTTTTGAAAGCCGCATCAAAATTCACGAAAGGTTCTTTTTCTTTAACATGGTATGAAAAATCGTCCTTTCAAGTCCATATGTAATAATCTATGACCCTTTTTCTTTCTATCTGACTCAATCCTTCTATACTTTCTACTATATCTGACTTTCTCTTTCATCCGTAGTTGAAGCAATTAAAACTTAAATCAGATAATGTTGATAAGGATGGTATATCTAGATTTCACCTTTTATTAGATTGCTCACCCATTATTGACCATATACACCTACTTCTCCAGATGTGTATTTGTACTTCTAGTGTACCGGAGAGTTTTTTGTGTGGTACTCTTTCTTCAATTTTAAAGAAGGAAAATTCTCCTTTAACTTGCTCTTGTTACCGACCTATTACTGTCTCTTGCACTTTTAGTAAAGTTCTTGAGCATGTGTTTACTACCTTTTGTGACTAATAATATACTTGAGAGAGATAACCAGTTTGGATTTAAGCCCGGGGTAGGTTGTCAACATGCACATCGTGTATTATCTTCTTTGCTCCTTGAAAATTCTTCTAAGGGAAAGATTATATGTCCGTGTACTTTAGATCTATCAAAAGCTTTTGATAGTGTATGTCATAGTCAGCTTTTTTCTGCTCTTCGTGGTTGGGGTGTCAATCTATCTTTTATTTTGCTTCTTCGGTACTGGTACTCTAATTGTTTTCTTCGGCTGAAATCTGCGCCAGCTTCTATTATTAAATTGAAAAGAGGTTTAAGGCAAGGTGGAGTTTTATCTCCGACTCTATTTAATTTATGTATTTCAGGAGTTCTGGCAAAGATATCGGCCACCTATCTCTCCGGTTTTTCTGATGTTTCATACCTGGCCTACGCTGCTGATCTGCTTCTTATAAGCCGTACTAAAACTGGTTTATCTAACATGGTTTCTTGTGTTGCCACTTCTTTTTCAGACATAGGCCTTTCTCTTAATGTAGATAAATGTAAATTTTTTTCTTTTGATAACATTTCTTTTAATAACATTTCATAACGCTGTAATAACTTTACTATCCCTCGCGTAGATTCTCTTTGATGGCTCGGCATTTCTATTACTAATAGTCTTCCGAGCTTGCGCCAGTGCACAGTCTCAGATATTAATACGAAAATTAAATTAGGATATGCTAAGATTGTTGCCAATAGAGGTAAATATAATAAACTCGCGTTGGCCCAGCTCTACTAAACTTTTAGTGACCATTCAATTCTTTTTGCTTCTTGAATTTTTCTCCTTCTTAAGAAAAATGAGATTAAAAGAATCTGGATTAATTATTTTAGATTTTGTAAATTTTTGTTGTTTCTTCCACCTTGGACCGAAAACCGGGTAATTATTAATAAATTTCTTGTTCCTAATATTATTGAAAAACTGGAAAAACTACACAGAAAACTTTCAAATACCGCTTGTATCCGTTTTTCTCCGCACCATCACCTTATGAGGTTTCTTCAGTCGCAAGTTATTTTTCTTTTATTTGTTTATTTGTTTTTCTTTGTTTGGTCACTCCACATTTTTTAACATTGTAAAGAGTGAGTAAAATTCAAATAATGATAATAATAATGAAAGCTTGTGTCCATATTTCTGTATATTACTGTTTATTAGATTCTGCAAGTTGTGAGTTTTTTTTCTCTTCTTCTTTTCCCCCTCCTTTCATGTAATTTATCTTTTGTTTTAGTTTCTTTTAAATTTTTATGTGTTACTCTATAACTGGCAATCTTTGATTTCTATATTGATTTGTGTTTCATTTTATGTGTTTTTCCTCGTGATAGCCCTGAAACACTCCTTCAGATCTCAATTCTCTTAAAGTTTCCTTTAACTGATCTGGGACTTCTTCCACTAGCGTCAAAACTTGTTCCTTCTACTATTTCGTTCAAGACCGGTAGCAGCCATTCTCTCTCAAAACATCCAATTTCATCGTCCCTTTGGAGCATCTCAATAGCATTCCTCCAAAAAAGTGATTGGCATACATTCCTAAGTAGAATGTATCTATGGAATACTACCGCTGCTATAGGAAAACATTTCTACCGCTGCTATAGGAATTACCATGCTATTTGCTTGAAGCTATAGGAAAACATTTCGATGGATGCTCTACACCTTTTCAAAGAGAGTGAGTATCCTCTCACACCTATACTTCCTTGGTACCTTTCCAAACAAAGTGATAAAAAAAACACGTCTTTAGCAACTTCGTTCATCATGATAGTGTATAAGATTGAAAACCTACATGAAAACCTACGCCTGAGGCAGTGTAGTTTGACGTGCACATTTTAAAAAGCGAGCAAACCTTTACCTATAAAGTGAACAAACACGTTTTGGAACTATGGTTGAGATTATATAACGCAACCAGACTGGTTTTTGAGGCAACACCCATTTTTTAGGGCCAATAAGAGAGAGCGACTAGTAATTGGATTCAAATAAAAGGAGTGATTTTCATTCGCCCTTGAGATTTTGTATATAGCGGATATGCGTTATGATTAAACTTTCATAAAGTACTAAGACATCATGGATAAAACATCTGATATTATTGACTTGGAATTTTTGGCTACAGCGATTTATAATGTGAGTTCAGTTTAGTAAATTTTCGTAATTTATTTCCAAATAAAATCATTTTACATAGTCAACCCTCAAGTAAATTCAAATTCAGGGCATACCCCTCCCCCCAATACAAACTCCACTATAATGATTTTTATAATCGATAGAAAGCGTAAAATACACTCTTTTTTCCATTAAGTAAACCCCATCTTTCCTCCCTCCTCTGTTTACGACTTTAATTCATTCATTAGAAATAATTCTTTCGCTCAAAAATGTCATTTTCCCATCATGCATTTAAAAAGTATCAAAATAGAATGTGCTCTCTTTGCGGTCTAGATAAAACCGTGTGTGATTAAGATTTTAATCCTCTTAAAAGAGCGATGATTTTGTAAACTGCCTTCGCATTATTCAAATTATGAAAACAAAGCAACGGAAATGATTAAGGCCACATGCTTTGCGTAATTCTAGACGGTTTGAAAAAGGGGTAAATTAGGTTTTGGATCGAAAAATAAACTATTTCCGTAAAATCTGAACTAATAAGGTTTTTGACTGTAAACTCTAATTTTTTGTAAGAAAACTATGGAAAATACATTTCTCTGGTTCAAATGTGAAACTTTGGTTAGAAAAAAGTTCAGTTTTGGATCGAAAAATAAACTATTTGCGTAAAATCTGAACTAATAAAGGTTTTTGACCGTAAACTCTAGTTTTTTGTAAGAAAATTATGGAAAATACATTTCTCTGGCTCAAATGTGAAACTTTGGTTAGAAAAAAGTTCAGTTTTGGATCAAAAAACAAACTATTTCCGTAAAATCTGATTTAATAAGGGTTTTTGACTGTAAACTCTAGTTTTTTTAAAGAAAGCTATGGAAAAAATTACACCTAATGAGAGGAGTGTTCTATTTTCAAATGTCTTTGATGAAAGCAAATAATGTTTCAGTTAAATCTTCAAAGTTTTACCTTCATGGAAAGGAAGGGAAGGGGCATTTTAAATGCACTTATTTTCAAATTCATTGGATTTTGTATATGATAATAGTATTATGATTAAGGCTACATGCTTTGCGTAATTCTAGACGGTTTGAAAAAGGGGTAAATTAGGTTTTGGATCGAAAAATAAACTATTTCCGTAAAATCTGAACTAATAAGGTTTTTGACTGTAAACTCTAATTTTTTGTAAGGAAATTATGGAAAATACATTTCTCTGGCTCAAATGTGAAACTTTGGTTAGAAAAAAGTTCAGTTTTGGATCGAAAAATAAACTATTTCCATAAAATCTGAACTAATAAAGGTTTTTGACCGTAAACTCTAGTTTTTTGTAAAAAAATTATGGAAAATAAATTTCTCTGGTTCAAATGTGAAACATTGGTTAGAAAAAAGGTCAGTTTTGGATCGAAAAATAAACTATTTCCGTAAAATCTGAACTAATAAGGGTTTTTGACTGTAAACTCTAGTTTTTTTTAAAGGAAATTATGGAAAAATTACACCTAATGAGAGGAGTGTTCTATTTTCAAATGTCTTTGATGAAAGCAAATAATGTTTCAGTTAAATCTTCAAAGTTTTACCTTCATGGAAAGGAAGGGATGGGGCATTTTAAATGCACTTATTTTCGAATTCATGGATTTTGTAGATGATTAAGAGGCTTTTATAAAATCTTTCTTCTATAATATTATTTTTATATACTAAATTTTTCTTATTTTTTAAGGAGGATTCCGACAAATACTCCCGACACTACGACAAATACTTCCGACAAATACGATTCCGACAAATATTAAAATGTTATTTTCGCTATAATATTAATCCCCGACCCCAACCATTGTTTTAAATTTCTCTGCTCCCTCTCCTCAGAGATACCTAAATATAATATAATTTTTTGCTTGTCAAAGAAACCACTCTTTTGCTATTAGTCAAAACATTGCATTGTCTATGCCACACCAAACTAGCGAATATTTATTTGGGGGGGGGGGGGGGGGGTTTAGGTGTTCATTTTTTTTCAGTGTAATTAAAAAAAATTAACTAATTTCTATTTTGGCTACTTTATGTGAAGTGTGGGGGCAAGTATTTATTTAAAATAATGCTAAGAGGGGGAAATTATGTTTTCAGGCAGGTGTAAAAATGCTACTTATTTCATACCCCGGTAAACATCTGACTTGAAATGCTTCAGGATAAATAGGGTATTGCTTTTTTCTGAACTTTCTGGGGGTGGTGGCAAGTATTTAGTTAAAATAATGCTAGGAGGGGAAATTAAGTTTTGAGTGGGGGTATAAAAATGATACTTATTTAATGCCCCGGTAAACATCTGGCTTAAAATGCTTCAGGAGAAATAAGGCTATTGCTTCTTTCTGAACTAATCACAGTTCCTTGACAAATATTTTTATAATGTACTTTACTTTATTGCAATTACAAATAGTAGATTTGTAAACGGGTAGATTTGTAGGAAAAGGAATCTGCTTCCAGTCTGATCGCTATTTTTTATGGATGGCTAGATTTGTAGGAAAAAGAGTCAGTTTTTATTTAATGAGGTATTAAGACAATTATTGAGTTGATTTTTTTTTACTATATTTTATTGCTATTAGTCAAACGTTGCGATTTGTGTGTGAGCGTGTACGTGTGTGTGTGAGTGTGTACGTGTGTGTGTGTGTGTGTGTGTGTGTGTGTGTGTGTGTGTGTGTGTGTGTGTGTGTGTGTGTGTGTGTGTGTGAACGTGTGCGTGTGTGCGTGTGCGTGTGTGCGTGTGCGTGTGTGTGTGTGTGAGCTTGTACGGGTGTGTGTGTGTGCGTGTGTGTGTGTGCGTGTGTGTGTGTGTGTGTACGTGTGCGTGTGCGTTTGTGCGCGTGAGCGTGTGTGCTATTAACAAAATTTGTAATTTATTATGCACTTGTTTTATAAATAATACTATAAGCAAAATTTGTAATTTATTATGCATTTGTTCGATAAATATGAATCCAATTAAGAAAAAAAACATTTGTTTGATAAATAATATGAATACAAATCCGACTAAGAGAAAAAATAAAATAGTGTGCTATAATTGTAATACAACTTTTCTCAAAGAAAAAAAAACTCAATCCATTCATTTTACTTTCAGGGGGAAGCTACAAAAACAGCTGTCTTCCCTGACCCAGGACTTCAAAATATCATGGGTAATTGTCCACTGTCGCCGGAACAATCGGATGATGTTCGTGAAGGTACGTCGTTTACTATTCCCCCGGATTTCCAGCTTACAATGGAAGAAATGAATAGTCTTATGGAAATTGTTGGATCTAATGTTTCCGGGGACATTTTTGACGATGACTTTATTATTAGTGAATTGGGTCCTGTGCAAATAGGTGCAGGACATGAAAATAACGTCGCTTCCCCAGAACTAAGTGAATTTTATTTGTTAGAGTCTGCTCTAGGTCACTTGCAAACACATAGGGTAGATTTTAATCCCCCCGAGGAAAACCTGGTTGATGGGAGTGTCATTTTAACAGACCCTGTAAATGTTCTTAATACATACATCGACCGAATTCGAGCACTTATTGAGATTCAGATTAGAATTGGGGGGGGAGGGGGTCAGGGGGGATTAAGGCATCAGTCAATCAAAAAGTTTATTTACAAAAGGGGACATCTCCGGACATTTTTTATTTTCATTTTTCAACTGGCAACCAAACTTTTTACCCTGGTCTAAATGAATTTGAGGGTAACTTTTTCAATTGGGTCAATAAATTAATATCAACTTTTTCAATAATGATTAGCACGAAATCTTTGATTTCTATGCAGAGTGTAACTTGATTCATTTTGTAGATAGTCTTGTACACTTTTAGCGTGAACACCAGTGACTTTGGAAAGAGTGGTGGGGGAACTTAAACTTCCCACTTCACCAATATTTTCATAAACACGTTTCAGAACTTCAACCATTTTGAATGTAAACGTGTAGTGTAACGTCCGCTACCCTTTTGTTTACTAGTGGTTTGGTGTGGTTGTGGTGACGTTGACTTGATACGTCTTTGCTTTTGTCTAGCTGTCAGTGGTGTGCTGCTCCTCCTCCTTACCATTGTCAAGTTTCCACTAGGTGTGCTAGTATTTTCCAAAATTGATTCAAAATCTTCTTCTTCTTCTTCTTCATGTTCATATTTTAATGGTGTTGAGGGTGCATGTTCATTTAATTTTTTTAGAATTTGCCTATTGCTAATAAGGCTTTTGGGGAAGTTTAATGTATTTAGAAAGATGTATAGATGATCGCCAAATGATAATAGTCCTTTACGATTTGTAACCATATCATAGATTAAATCAAGTAGATTATAGCTCTTGCCCTGAATTATAATCCCCTTCCCACCGCTATCAATTTGAATATGATCTTGACCACTTTCCATGAGATATGTTATGAGTCGTTTACTTTGTTCACGATTAGATTTCCAATGCTCGACACAATTGAATCCAATTCCTCCTTCTTTAATTGTGTTCCAGCAGCAGCAGCAGAATCCTGAGGAGATGGTTCTTTTTTGTGATCAGTACCGCTGGCCTTCGCACGATAGGGCTTATGTTTGTCCACTTGGCGAAGTGCATCTTGAAGTAAAAGCATTTTTTTATCATCCTCAATATTCTCGTTGTCAATGAATTTGCTCAGATTGTCCTCAAAGTGTTCCACGGGTGAGAGAGCAAGTTCTATTGGAGTCAATTTATAGGGTTTTGCCATTCTCTCTCTAGAGAAAACTGTTTACAAGTCCTGCAATTATCGGTAGTAAAAGTGTGAAAAAGCTACCGCCCGCCTGAAGAAGACGTTTCCTTTTAAAATTATTTCCTTTGTTTTTAGAGGCCAATGTACGTACAATGGAACGATGTTGCTTTGCCTGTTGCTTATATACTTCTGGCAGTTGAACATTGCCCTCGGTCAAATTTAAACAAAGTTCGGATATTAGATTAATGAAATCATTGTCAACACCATGTTTGAGTATGGCTTTCCTAAGTGGAGGATTTAAAGTGCTTAGAACTGAAAATAAATGTCTATTTTCATGTAGTTTCTTCAGTGTCATGATAGCAACTAATAGGTCTTTTTACTGTTCACGGGGAGATATACTGTAATTTCCTTGTCAAAAATATCTATGACTACACGCAGATCCTCGGGCGTATTTTGATTAAGATCCAATAGGTTGTAGCCGTAGGGTTTATTAGTTGCCTGATTGTACGCTGAGAGCAGAAATTTGGTGGCCCCTGGATATATTTGTTTATTGGGGGTTATTAGCAAGCTAGAATCACGAACAACTCTGTAGATGATATAGTAGGTGCAGTTAAATGCAAGTGTTCGCATACATTTGCTCTGATGAAAGAGGTTGTGTAGAACCAGAGTAATGGAAATCGGTTCATGATGAGAGCGAAAGGTGAACAATTGCAGCATTTCCTGGGACCATTGTTCAATAGATTCAGCCAGATCGTCAATAATCAGCCAAGAGTTTGGTTCAATAATGTTAAACACATCAAGTCCCTGTATAAATTGTATCTGCACCAACCCCGATATGTCAATTGCTTTTATTTTATCATATGACTCCTGCCAAATACTGTAACAATAGTAGATTTTTTCGGCTTTTCCACAAACATTTTATCGCAATTTTTAATTATTTTAGTTAAGAGTGTCGTTTTGCCTGACATTGATGGACCGCAAAGAAACGATCTGAACGGTGTTTTAAATTGATACATGTTCCCTTCAACAGTTCACCTACAACTAACTGTAAACTATAGTTGTCTAATGACAAAATAATTTCCCTACTAGTCCGTTCAAGAATAATGAGAAGAAGAAGAACTAAATCAATAAAGAATCATATTTTTTGTATTATTAAAATAAAAAACAGCAATTTACAAATAATACATTACAGAAAAATACATTTTTTTAAATTTATTAATAAAAAAAACAAAAAAACATGCACTAGAAAAAAGCACTTGAATAAATATACTTTATTTATTTATAAAAAAACAACATTTAATGAAAAAATACACTTGAATAATATCACTTTTTTGCATCATTTTTTTTAATTTGAATGCAACATGTATATTTTCAAAAAAAAATCTGCTCTAAGTAAAAAAAAGATACCTTTGGTAGTGGCGGCGCCCCCCGCTGGCGGCTGACCGGGCTGCCCCCCCCCCCCCCCCCGGCCGCGAGCCCCCCCCCAATGTTTTGGGAAATTTATTGGACTTTACTCAAACCGAGACTTTCCCTATCGCTAACACATTCGGCTCGGTCAGAAGTTAAATAGTGTCCCAGGGGAGGGTAGTCACACCGTCTTGACAAACATAGACCTTGTCGGAAATGGTATTCATGGCAATTTTTTATATATTTACAGTGAAGTTCCTGTAGTTCAGCGAACGAATTGCAAGCAATTTTGCTCGTGGAATTGTATTTTCAGCAATACAATTCCTATAGATGTCCATGTCGAAATTCTTATCCACATAGCGCGTGGGTACTCCTTTGCAACGTTTTTTGATTTCCTCGTCGTGTGTCTGTATAAAGTACACCTTCGGACTTACAAACATACCACGGGAAATCATGTCGCTTCCCGTTTCTGATTTAAAAAATAAAAGCTGATTTGGCGCCCGACGTTTCATTAGCTCTGGGTAAAGCCAACTCCAATTGGTGTAGTCCATCCGCGAGCTGATGATTTCACCGAGCGCCAAATCATCAAGTAGGTTGGGGTTTTTACTTTTAGCAGTAGAGAATCTGTGTCCCCGTAGCAGACCTCTACTTGCCCCTTCTCCGGCCACTGTACCCTAGCCACATTGTAGTAGAATTCCAACATGAGCTTTTTAGAGATCTCCAAGAACGCACTGCCTGCAGCAATATTTTTATTCAATACAATGCTTTTTTTTTTCTATTTAATAGTACCATGTCCAGGCCAATGATTGTAAAGGAAGTGTAATTTGGATCCATAATAATTCGAGCACATTGTTCGGGATCGGTCACGACGTCAAAACGATTCCTATTGCGAACACTTTCGAACATTTTACCAAAAGCCAAATTTAAAATGAGCTTATATATTTCTTTTTCGGCTTTTGTCTGCGCTTCAGAACGTTTCTTGACAAAAGTGTCAACAAATGTTTTCAGATAGGGTTTTTGACTAAACTGGAGGAATCTATGAACCTTTGTGACGTTGAAACCGTTGTTGCACATCCATTTTAAAGCCACATGATGTACAACAATATTTTTCTTCGGCAGAAGTCCGGCAATAAGTTTTGTTTTGAAGGTGACCAATGCAATCCGTCCACCTCGACCAAACGTCTGTTGCGGGGGCTCAAAGAGTCCCTAGACACAAGTCTATTGATGCATGGAAAAACAAAATCCTTTACCGAATCGTGAAGCTCAACTGGTATCTCCCCATCAACTTCAAAAAACCATCCAACTGGCCCATTCTCCTCAACACTGTCAATGTTGGGGAAATGGAGGGCTTGAGGGTCATTGAGCCATTTATAGTCATCAAAGGGTAGCGCATAATGGGACATAGACGAGGGGTAGAGGGAATTCATATCAAGGAAAACTGCATCTGATTTTGTCCCCGTCTTCTGTCAAGTTGGATCAGTTTCCAAGATACGATCCCCGTGAAAAAAGTATCCACCCCTCATTCACCTCTTGATGAACAGGTGCTGATCGATGTCGGTGATCAGCCCGATTTTTTCCCTGCTAATTCTTAGGATGAGGTCCATTACCAGATGAGATGATGAAAAATAATATCCTAAATCAAGATTAAATTCCCCATATATTTTGTCCGTATTTTTACACATAATGTCTAACAAAGTTAACAAATCACTCTTCAAATGCAGCTTGCAGTCGTCAGACCCATTTTTACACCCTCCCTCTGCCCACACTTTTTTAGCAAAACTGTGTTCATCAGGGGTGCACCTACGATCGTGTAGACTGTCGTAAAACGATTCGATCAAGGGAATAGTTTCCTCGGCGAATCTCAACATGGAGCAGTAATAATCATAAGGATATATGCCCTTGACCGTCAACAAATCATATAAATCATTTGGAAATTGTTGCTTGAGAAGGGGGAAAGCGTTTCAGCCGTCATCGTTTTTCTGCACTTGAATTAATTCGCTCAATGATTTGGGGAAAAAACTGTAGGAATCTAAAAAGCGAATTTTATTCGTGTACTCAATGTCGTGTTCAACATATCTCCACATAAATTCCAAAACAAGCAAATTTCCGACGATTTAGGAATGATTTTGTAGGAAAAGCTGTCTATCACCCATGCATTATCCACTGTACCATTTCTTTGAAGATGTGTCATTGCTGGTAGCACATACTTCAGATCGTAGTTAGAATTATGTATAAAAACCGGAAGAAAGAGTTGCTGTTTAATTTTTAAATTACATGAATTGTGAGCCCACCCCTGAAAGTTACTTTTCCTCGTTGAATTGGGATCAATAAGATGATTTTGATCCTGGCCGTGTCTCTGATCCTGGCCTGAGCACCACTACAAACCCAACAAATTGTCCCGTTTTCTAATGCCCATTACTCCTTATCTGATTTTGACATTGGGTAGTTGGTGTGACGCAATCGTGAAATTGCACCGTTCGCTGTTTTTATTAAAGACACCAATAACTTCTCCATGCCACCTTCCTCATCCATAGTAAAAAAAACTCTTCCAATTGCATTTTATTTTTGGAATCACGACGGGCATGCGCATAGGAACACGCAACGAGTTTGTGTTCCTTGACTATATTTGGCCTTGATGAGTCCGATACCTCCAACAGTCTTGATTCACAATCCAAAGATATTTTATCTCTGTAGCAGGGAATTTTGGAAGTTTTTAAATTGTAAAGTATCTTTGCCTTCTGCTGGTATTTCTATTCTTTGATTGCCATGAATTTTGCAATATCTCATGTGATCTGTGAATGTTCGTTCAGATCTAAATGAGGAAAGGCACATGGGGCAATAGTGACATTCCCCTTTCTTCGTGCCTTGAGATAAGAGTCGACTTACTACCGTAACGGGGAAAAAATGACCATAGGAATTTACATCTTTGGGGGGCTCATAGATAATCCAAACAAAATTTTTAACATTATCTACCAACGGTGTCCTAACTGAATATAAAACCCCTTTTTTATTTGGTTTCTTTCCCCCATTTACAAATTCTGTGTGATACTGGAGAACAACCACCCCCAACCCAAGATTTTCGTTTACTTTTTCAAATATAGTTATTTCTTTTAAGGACACCGGATACTTTCCCTCTAAACAATCAAAATTTACTTTAGGGAAATTGTCTCCAACGTTACGTGCAAGTCTGTCGAGATTTTTCATTGTTGAATCATTTTTTAATGTTTTATGAGCTGGTGCTAAAAATGCATATTTAAAGCATTGCAGCCCTTTTTCAAAATTGAAACTGTGAACTCCTTTGGTAGCCGACAAATCAAGGTGGCATTTTTTTTGTCGATTACTACCCGCCCCCCTTAAACTAAAGTTTTTTTTAAATCTATTGAGATTCAGATCCATATTTTCAATGTATAAAATGGTGGACCTACTCCCCCTCTCGTTGAATGTGTCCAAAGTTGATATTAATTTATTGACCCAATTGAAAAAGTTACCCTCAAATTCATTTAGACCAGGGTAAAAAGTTTGGTTGCCAGTTGAAAAATGAAAATAAAAAATGTCCCCAGATGTCCCCTTTTGTAAATAAACTTTTTGATTGACTGATGCCTTAATCCCCTCCTGACCCCTCAATTCTGAATCTGAATCTCAATAAGTGCTCGAATTTGGACGATGTATGTATGAAGAACATTTACAGGGTCTGTTAAAATGACACTCCCGTCAACCAGGTTTTCCTCGGGGGGATTTAAATCTACCCTATGTGTTTGCAAGTGACCTAGAGCAGACTCTAACAAATAAAATTCACGTAGTTCCAGGGACACGACGTTATTTTCGTGTCCTGCACCTATTTATACAGGACCCAATTCACTAATAATAAAGTCATCGTCAGAAATGTCCCCGGAAACATTAGATCCAACAATTGCCATAAGACTATTCATTTTTTCCATTGTAAGCTATCCGTGGGAATAGTAAACGACGTACCTTCACTAACATCATCCAATTGTTCCGGCAACAGTACCCATGATATTTTGAAGTCCTGGGCCAGAGAAGGCAGTTGTTTTTGTAGCTTCCCCCTGGAAGCAAAATGAATGGATTGAGTTTTTTTTCTTTGAGGAAAGTTTTATCACAATTATAGCACACTATTTAATTTTTTTTCTTAGTCGGATTTGTATTCATATTATTTATCAAACAAATGTTTTTTTTCTTAATTGGATTCATATTTATCGAACAAATGCATAATAAATTACAAATTTTCGCTTATAGCATTATTTATAAAACAAGTGCATAATAAATTACAAATTTTGTTTATAGCACACACGCTCACGCGCACAAACGCACACACACACGCACACACA